>JANPWX010020322.1:54018-147379 GCA_024734555.1 Trochalopteron elliotii | reverse complement strand
AAAGGGGCTCTTCACCCACACAGCTTCTCCTGTGAGCCCCACTACTCGCCTTAAGGGCGTGACTAAAGGCAAAGCTTTCTTGGTTTTATTCCTTGTACTTGTTGTTACTGTGTGTAGAAGGGTTTTTAGACGAGACAGACCACAGTTTATTGATTGAAGGACTGAACAATCCTTGCTGTCAGGGAACAGTATGAGGTTTTGTACTGTGCCTGCTTCGTACTGTGCTGTTCTTACTTTGCCTTGAATTAGCAAGAAAGTAGCAAATGTAATAGCTAGTTGGTCCCTTTCAGGGATGCCTCCTCACAGAAGCTGAAAACATGTAACAAGCTGTTGTGCATTCCCTTAGATGCCCAAAGACAGAAATGCTGTTCATAAGACAGAACAAAGAAGAATTTGCTGCCAGAAGACATGAACCAATGAACAATTACTTAGAATGATTGAATGTAAGATTTTAACCAATCACAAGTTGTTAGGCTGTGCCTGCTTCTACTCTGTAACCACAAAAATATAGGGAATAAAGAATAAATGGAGAGATCAAACCTAATCATATTGGTGTTGTTTGATACTGGGCTCCTTCCTTGCAACAATAGGTGACCCTGCGCAGTGATGGACCTTCAGTGAAGCTTCAAACTCTGGACACAGAGACAGCAGCTCTGAGAAAGGAGACACAGAAGTGGCCCCACCGAAGAAAAGTGGGAGCTGGATTCTGACGAGCTCTCCTCAGACTTCTGCAAGGTAAGAACTGTGAGCAAATGGAGTTAGACGCTGCAGTTCAGCTGTTGCAAAATATCCTCGCAAAGCGAGGGAAAGCAACAGAAGCAAAGCACCTTCACAATTTAGTGAAGTGGGCACAGAAGCAAGGGCATTTACAAGAAATCTCTCTGCTGTTTAGCTCTGGGGAATGGCAAGGCGTGGTAGAGTGTCTCTGGCAGAAAGTGATTGAAGGAGGAAAAGTAGAAAAGAAGCTCGGAGCTTTGGGGGCATTTGGAAGTTAGTGACTGAAACACTGGGGGAAATGAAGGCTAAACAATGTGTAGCCATGCTCACTTCACAAGCACTGAGCCCTGAACCTGAAAGGAAAAACCTGGACTATTTCCAAATCTTTTTGGCAATGGTTTCATGCAGCCCATGAGAGGCATGGTTGCAGTACCAGAGAGTTCAGTTGAGAATATGCAACACCATGTAAAAAAGCAAGAAATGGTGTCTGAATCTATGGCAACAAAATCAGACCAAAAATCCGAGCAAAAAAAAGAGAAAAACTTTTATAAACGTTACCCACGACTGCCATCTAGTGGATCAAGCAGTTCAAGTCAGTCAGAAAATAACTGTCACAACAGCCTGACAAACAGAAGATATGATGAAAAAAGTTTTAGGAAAATTAAAAGATCTCACTGTAAAGCAACAAGGAAGATACGAACATCAAGTAAAGCCAACAGCTCCTTCTTGGACAACCTGTACACGGCCATGTCAGAATGTAATGGAACTCAGACAATTGGATGCAGAAATTTCAGCCTCCATCACACCCCATCAATTGAATTCTATGCAAGTACAGCAAAATTCATCGTCTTGGTGGTCAGGAGTCATTCGTGATGAGATACTTGAAGGACAATGGTAGGCAGCAGCATCCATTGCCTGCCCAGTCATTGTAGATCATGTAAATCAAATGGTCGAATGGAGACCACACGACTGGAAGATTCTGCAACAAGCCAAGCAAACTGTCACTCAGCATGGACTGAAATCTGAAGCTACAAAATCTATTTTAACATGGATCTTTACAGCAGATGCATGGCTCCAGTGGACTGTCAGAATTTAGCAAGATTGTTGTTGGTCCCATCTGAATTTTTAATGTGGGAAAGTGAATGGTATCGAAAAGCACAAACAGAAGCCAACAAGCAAAGACCCCAAGGACATGATTTATATGGAATTACTGCAGACATGATTACAGGCAGAGGAAATTATGCATCTACATCAGCTCAATTATCATATCCTCTGGCTTTGCATCATTTGGCTGCTCAACTTGCTCAAGGAGCTTTGTTTAGTGTACCACAAGATAAAAAGGCTCCAACTTTTTCTAATATAAAGCAAGGACTCAGTGAAAGTTATTCTCATTTTGTCAACCATCTGTGGGATTCACTCAAAGAGAATTCAGATTTACCAAGTGAAATGAAAGATCATCTTTTTTGACTGCCTGCATTTAACAATGCCAACAGCAAAACAAAATCTATCGTAGTGAATTTACCACAAGGATCACCTGTTGATGAAATGCTTTTGCATGTCAGCAGAGCAGAGCAACAATCTCAGACTGCTATGGTAGCTGAAGTCGTGAAAGAAGCAATGGAATCACAGACCATGTTAATAGCAGCTGTTTTGAAAACAGGGGAGAGACGTTCAAAAACTGTTCATCCCAAAAGGAAGCAAGGAGGAATTCTAGGACCATGTTATCGGTGTGGACAGGACATTTAAGAACAAATTGTAGTCAGACTGTCTGGTGTGACAAGTGTCAAGTTGATAGTCATGCTACTGTAGCTTGTCGAAAATCGGGAAACGGAATCAAGAGGGCGAAGAGAGGCCACGCAAAGGTAACAGCAGCTCCCACACGGGATTCCTACATCAACAACGGCCAGCCCCCAGAGGGAGCCTCGGAGTGGATGTGGAAACAACAGTAGACGTTACTTTAACTACTACTGCAGTTCAAAAAATTCCATCAAATGCTGCAGGTCCTCTTCCAAGTCAAGATAGTATCCTTGGAGGAATTCTAGTTGGAAGATCATCAGCTGGTGTGAAAGGACTTATTGTAATTCCAGGTGTCATTGATTGTGACTTTGAAGGACAGATACATATCATGGCTTATACTTTAAATCCACCAATGTTTGTACCCAAAGGGAGCAAGATAGCTCAAATAGATGCTATTTTTAGCAATCAACTACATTTTGCTTTTCAGAAAGACTTACAAGAAGAAGAAGAATATTTGGGAAAATGAAGAACTGGAGGATTTGGTTCCACAGGACCTGCAGTTTGTTTTACACAATGTCACAAAGCCCCATGCAGACTCTTACTATCACATGTATGGGGAAAACAAAAAGAATTACCACAATGCTTGACACTGGAGCAGACGTTTCTATATTAGGTAAGCAGACATGGCCTGCAGAATGACCACTCCAGACACCACCAGGACAAGTGTTAGGTGTGGGTGGTTCAGCTGCTCCTCATCTCAGCGTGCATCCAGTGACATTTTGTTTTCCTGAAGGACAATCAGTTTCTCTGTGACCTTATGTAATGCCTTTGCCAGGAGATTTAGAAGGATTGATTGGACAAGATGTTTTGTCACAAATTGGAGTTGTTATCACTATAACACCACTTCAGCCTTTTTAGGACAGGCCACTGAAGAGCAGCCTCCAATTCCACCCTACAAATAGCTCACTGAAAAAACAGTTTGGATGGATCAGTTGCCAATGACAACTGAGAGGCTGCAAATTGCACAACAATTAGTAGCAGAACAATTATCTGCTAGACACATCAAATCATCATTTAGCCCATGGAACAGGACAATTTTTGGGATTCCCAAAAATTCAGGGAGATGGAGATTGTTGCATGACTTGCAACAAGTCAATTTACAGATGCAAGCGATGGGAGTTTTGCAACCAGGTTTACCATCTCCAGTCATGTTGCCACAAAAATGGCCTTTGCTAATTATTGATTTAAAAGACTGTTTTTTCACTATTCCACTTTGTTCTCAAGATAGTCAATGGTTTGCTTTCACTGTGCCATCTGTGATCAAGAGAGAACCCGCTCAGCGATTTGAGTGAGTGGTGCTTCCCCATGGGATGCTCAACTCTCCTACTCTCTGTCAACTTTATGTCACTTGGGCCCTGGAACCAGTTCGACAGCGTTTTAATGGCGCCATCATTTATCATTACATGGATGACATTTTATTTGCACGACAGCAAGCATTCAGCAATCAAGAGCTCAAAGACATTTGTGCCTTGTTGGCAAACAAAGGACTGCTTGTGGCTCCTGAAAAAATTCAACAAACAGCGCCATGGAAGTATTTAGGGTGGAGCATTTCTGACTCCCAGATAAGCCCACAGAAAATTGTTCTCTCCACAAACATCTGTAATCTGCCAGATGATCAACAACTTTTGGGAGATTTGCAATGGGTTTGGACCATTGTGGGAATTACAAATGAAGATCTTTGCCCATTGTTGCCATTTTTAAGAGGTCATGATGCTGATCAGCCTTGTCAACTATCTGATCAACAGCGAGAGTGCCTGTTCACGTTAAGTCAGAAACTTCAATCAGGTTGGGCCTCTCAATGACTCCCAGAAGTACCTTTGTCTCTCTTGATTGTCAGTTCAGAAGATAGTCCTTTTGCAGTCGTTTGTCATTGGCAAAAGAAAAAGAGAGAATGTGACCCAGGATTAAATGTCATTGATGTCATTGACATTGATAGCAAGAAGCAAAGCAAGAAGAAACCTAAATTTTTTATTTTAGAGTGGATTTTTCTGCCCACATTGCCACCCATCAGTATTTATACTCAAGCAGGAGCTTTTGGAACTGTAATTCGAAAAGGGCAGAACAGAATTTTAGAAATCTCTGGGACAGAACCTGCAGACATCAGTATACCTGTCTGAGCAGAAGACCTCAGATGGCAGTTTCGACATGTGCGTCCATTGCAAGAAGCATTGTTAGACTATTCAGGTGTGGTCTACTCTGAACAACCAAAAGGATCTCTACGGCAGATAATTTATAAAAACCAGTGGATTGAATGACCAAAGAGTGTGCAACAACCTATGAAAGGAAGAACTGTATTTACTGATGCTGGAAGAGCCTCGCACAAAGCAGTTTGTGTTTGGAAAGAAGGAGATGTCTGGAGATCTCAACACCTTCAAGGAAGTGCTGAAGATTCACTTCAGACCTTGGAACTCTCAGCAGTGTGTTGGACCATGTCTACCTGACATGAAGAACCTTTGAATGTGGTGTCTGATTCTCTTTATGTTGTTGGAGTAGCACAACAAATTGAAGAAGCTTTGCTAAAAGAAACAAAAAATTCAAGATTAGGGCAGTTGTTTATACAACTTAGAAGTGCAGTTAAAATTCAAACAGAACCATACTGTGTCATCCACATTCAAAATCATCAGTGGGATCAAGGTTTAGGAGAAGGAAATGCTTGTGCTGATGCACTTGTGAGCACAGTTAGACATATGCCTCCTCAAGATCAGTTTGGCCAAGCGCGAAATAGTCATGATGTATTCCACCAGAATGCAAGAGCCCTAAGAAGACAGTTTGGACTTTCAAGTTCTGAAGCACATGGAATTGTTTGTGCTTGCCCACAGTGTAGTCATCATGGAGCAGGCCTTGGTCTGAGTGTCAACCCCAAAGGTCTCAAAGCATTAGAGGTCTGGCAACTGGATGTTACACATGTAGCAGAGTTTGGAAGACTGAAGTATGTACATGTATCTGTGGACACATATTCAAAACTGGTATGAGCCACTGCTCAAGCAGAAGAAAAATTAAAGCATCTATTGCAAGCACCTCACTGCCTGTTTTGCCATTATGGGTGTTCCAGAAACTGTGAAGACAGATAATGGTCCTGCCTATGTCAATGAAACTGTCAAAGTGTTTATGAGGCAATGGGGTGTGAAACACATCACTGGCATTCCACACTCTCCCACTAGTCAAGTTGTGATTGAACGCACCCATCAAGTTTTGAAAAGTTATTTGCAAAAGCAGAAAGGACATGAAAAAGATCCTCATCAGAGACTTTCTTAAGTCCTGTTCACAATAAACTTTTTATGTCTCACAGAAGGAGGAGAAGAACCTCCTGTTGTTGTTCATCTTTGGACTGTAAAAAGTGGACGGCCACAGAGTCTTCCTGATTCGCTTGTAACCTACTGGAACCCTAAAACAGCGATCTGGGAAGGTCCTGCACCAGTTCTTTTTAATGGTTATGGTTATATGTGTGTCTCCACAGGTGAAGGCCCATTGTGGGTGCCCAGCAGATCTACGTGACCTGCATGGCCAAAGCAGAAGACAGGAGACAGTGGAGACGAAGATTGTGTCTCTGCGAACCAGTTGCACGACTGATCCACTTATTTCTGTGTCAAGATTTTTGTCCTGAAACCATAGTGTCTAAAGTTATTAATGAACAGCCACTTAGGGAAATAGTGTTATCAGCAGAGTTAAAGCATTTTTATTTGCCTTGTCCTAGTTGTTGTATTCCGGTAACTTTAATTTTATGCTGTGGTCATTGTTTTAACACTTTTCATAGATGTAGCACGGAGCTTCTTTTACATCATTACATTTGTTCTGATTGTCTTGAAGCTTTTAATCAGCAGACATTTGAGCAACATTATAGAGAATATATAGGGGTTGATAATCAACAGCCTTTGGAGCCTTGGATGCTAGAAAATAGAGAAGAGATCAGTCTAGCTGTGATGAAATGGGCACTCAACAAAGCTTAAGGTATTGCGGAATCAAGTCTGAAAACTTCATTTTTGGGATGGTCACGTGCCTATTGAGGTGCAGAACAAACTGCCTCCTCCATCAGATAGATGTGCGCCAAAATATGTGGGTCACATGGGCAAATGAGACAGGTCAAAGTTCTTTCTGTTTATCCATGACCTCTGCAGGAAATTGTTTTAGAACTTTTCTGATAGAGATTCCTGGGATAAATGCATCAGAGTTCAAAAGTTATAGCACAGGGAAGTGTAGAAAGGAGATGTCAGATGCTCGTTGTATGGCTGAATTGATTTCTAAATTGACAAAACCATTGCCATGGGTTCCACAAGAATTAGACCTATTAGGGTGTCAGCCCATTGGCAATTCTTCAAAAAATTGGACACAACCATGTTTTGGATTTGGTGGATCTGCATTTGCAGGCTTTCAATTTAAGAACTTTTGTAATTGATCAGGATGGACAAACGTGACTTCTACGTCACCATGGTACACATTCGAAGGTACAACCAGCTATTGTGGAAGTAACACTACCTCTAAATCACCTCAGGGTTTTGGATGTCTTGGCATGGAAACTATCAAAACTCAGATGAGGCTTTGGAACAATGGTACTCCAAAAGCTCTTCCTCCAAATGTATTCTTAATTTGTGGAGACTTTTCCCCACAGCTCTGCTGCTGCTGCTGCAGCTCAGCAGACGGAGCTCAGAGCTCCTCAGGGGCTGCAGCTCCTTCCCAAGGCCAGCGCTGGGGCAGGTTCCACCTCGGCCCCAGGGGGAGCAGGGACAGCAGCCGACGAAAGGGCTGGGGCTGGGCAAGGGCAGGTCCAGGCTGGAGATCAGCAAAAGCTTCTTCCCCTGCAGGGGGCTCAGCCACTGATACGGCTCCCCAGGGAATGGTCAGAGCCCCAAAGCTGCCGCAGCTCCAGGAGCCTTTGGCCACCGCTGCCAAACATGCCCAGGCTGCCATTGCCTGGACTCCATGATCCCTCTGGATCTCAGCCAGCTGAACCATTTCTGCCATTCACACACTTTGGCTCAGCCTCTGTGATCACT
The DNA here is from genome assembly GCA_024734555.1 of Trochalopteron elliotii. Lineage (NCBI taxonomy): Eukaryota > Metazoa > Chordata > Aves > Passeriformes > Leiothrichidae > Trochalopteron > Trochalopteron elliotii. The sequence continues at coordinate 139,874 of JANPWX010020322.1, read as the reverse complement.
TGAGGTGCAGACAGAGCTCTTGGAGGTGGGGAAGGAGCAGGGCAGCTCCAGCATTCCCCTCTCTGTGACGCCACAGTGATGGCAGCACCAGCTTTCCCCAGTCTGTGACGTCACAGTGGTCGCACCCCCAGTGCTCCCCTCTCTGTGACACCACAATGGTTGCACCCCCAGTGTTCCATTCTCTGTGACACCTCAGCGGTGGCAGCACTAGTGTTCCCCTCTCTGTGACACCCCAGTAGTGACAGCACCAGCTTTCCCCTCTCTGTGACATCACAGCTGTTGTACACCCAGGGTTCCCCTCTTTGTGACACAACAGTGGTGACAGCACTAGTGTTCCCTTCTCTGTGACATCACAGTGGTGGCAGAGCCAGATTTCCCCTCTTTGTGACACCACAGCACTGGCAGCACCAGCTTTGCCTCCCTGGAGATGCCCAAAGGGAAGCGTCCAGAACTGCGTCCAGTCAACAAAACTGACTGGCCACTGACCAGCTTGGACTCGGACTGATGTGGATTCCTCTGCACACAGCTCTGGAAAGGTCACGTCTGCCACCCGCACAGTGCCAGCAGGCAAGCATCAGATGCAGTTCCAGAGCTCTGCCCAGAGCTGACAGGGAGGAGTCATGAAATAAAAAGAAACTAAAACCACCAAGAAGAAAAACACTGTGCCCCCAGCTGAGCTGCTCCCTCCCTCAGCACTTTCACCCGCACACACACAGCACCTGAGACTGCAAGCAATCAGCATGCCTCAGCTCCATCTGCAGCAAAAGCAGCTTGAGGACAGCCTTGCAGCAGCAGCACTTTGCTCATCCCACTGAAAAAGGCCTCTTGGCAGGCAGCTCTAGGGCCCTTCTAAAGGCCAAGGGCCAGTGCCTCAGCCCACAGGGAAGAAAAGGGCTCTCAATTGGCCACCCCTGGCACCTCAAGCCTGCTCCCAGGCTGCTTCACACACAGGATCCTTTGGTAGGACTGCACCAAGCTGAGAGGTAGCTCTGGCTTCTCCATAGTCCATGTTCTAAAGCTGCCTGCCTGAAGAAAGTTAGGCTCAGCTCCTGTGGCACAATCCCTCCCGCAAAAGGGCACGGCGCCAGCAAGGTCTGTGTGCACCCAGCCTTTGCTGCAACCACAAGGAGATCTCCTGCCTCAGGCTCACCTTTCCTGCTCAGCCAGGCTTTCCAGTGCCCCAGCAGCAGGAAATTGGTAGATCTGGCAGGCACCGGTGCTGGCAAACACCACGCCTGGGCACTGCAGCCGCTGCCAGTTTGCTGGATAAGGACTCCTGGCACGGCTAAATTGCCACATCTGGGCAGCGCCCGTGCCAGCAAACATCAGACTTCAGGCTCCAGGTGCTGGTAACGGCAAGACCTGGACTCACACCCTTCCTTCCTTCCTTCCTTCCTTCCTTCCTTCCTTCCTTCCTTCCTCTTTTTGGAAGAGTGTTTTGGCACTCTAAGGGCAGCTAGTGTCATCAGTTTTGGCGGCTTTAGTCTGGGAAAAAATCCTGCCCCGTTCATAATTTTAGAAGGCAGAATCCCACTCTCAACCACCGGCCCCTGAACACAAATGGTGGCCCTTTTCCATGGGAAACAAAACTCACACCCCCAGGTTCCTGATGTCAGTTTGGAGGTGGCGTTTGGCATTTCAAAGGCAGCTAGAGTCCTAAGTTTTGGCAGCTTTGTTCTGGGAGAAACCCTGCGCCATTTGTAATTTTAAAATTACACAGGTTCCACATGCCCCTGGACTCAAACAGTGGCCCTTTTCCATGGGAAACAAAACTCTCCACATCACGTGATTTGACCCTCAGAATTTTTTATCAAGACAGGTTTGTTGCTCTTACAGCTCTGTGTTGTCCCTCCGAGGCTATCAACTGTGGATCCTGCGGGCTTGGTGGGCCATGAGGACGGCCAAGTTTGGGTGGATATGATGTTGATATCTGCCCCTGTGTTAGTCATTCCACTAACCTTTGTTTGTGAGGGCCTTGCCTGAGGGATCGTAGTGGTACACATCATTTTGGGCCTTTGTTCTCCAGCAACCTGGTTCCAAAATACCTGAGGTTCACCCATGGACCCAAAGCCTTGGTCTCCTCACACTTTGGGATCTGTTTTTGGGACAAGAGAATAAGTTGAGCAATCTGGGTCTTTGCAGAGATACTTACAGGTGGAGTAGGGGTAGAAACCATAGCATGTGTTTGTCCAGGGAAGTCTGTGTCAATAATACCAGGGTGCACAAAGATGCCTTGTAGAATGGCACTAGAGTGGACCTGCCAATCAACAGTGCACTTAATCCACTCCCAACAGGCCCCTGAGCCTCAAGAGGGATCCTATGTACCTTTAAGGTGCTGATGGTTGCTGGAATGAGGGTGGAAACATCCATTCCAGCGGCTCCTGAGGTCCTTCCTCTGAGCTGGTCACACAACCTTGCACAGGAGGCCAGGAAGATATTTGTATCTGCACGCGTCTTCCCCTCGTGCTCGGTCTTCCATTTCCCTGGTCCTTAAAAGATTGTCTATCAGTATAAACTTTACATTTGTATTGTCTGTATTGACCAGGTTTCCCACACTGGCTGTAGTATATGTTGGCATTTCCATGTACTTGAGATGTTCCTGTCTTGTGGTGGCAGTTTGTTCTTAAGTGGTCATGTTGTCCACATTTGTAGCATTGCAATGTCATTTTTACTGCAGTTACAATGGAATTTGGTGACAAAGCTGCATTGTGGGATTCAGATCCCACCTTGGCACAGGCATTGATCATTTCATTTAATGATGGATTTTCATTTGGCAGTAGTTCTATGATTTTTCAACAGTCTTCATTTGCACTGTCCTTTGCCAGTTGTAAAATTAATTGATTTCTGACCTCAATATTTGTGATTTGTTTCTCCATTGCTTCTTATAATCTCTCTATAAACTGCAAGTATGGCTCTTTTGCCCCCTGTTTGATCTTTCAATATTTTTGGATTGGGTTAGCCACGTCTGCCACTTTAAATACAGCTTGCATCCCCAAGTCTTTTGCTTGTGCCAGCACTAATGAATGTAATTTTGCCTGCAATTGTGGGTTCCCTAGTGATGGCAGTCCTAGGAGTTGAGTAACTCCTGCCCCAAAATGTGGATCTTCTTGTGAAATTCTTAGGTTTTTTAATTCCTGTTTTTCTGCACTGCTTTTCTAAATTGACTTGAAAAGCATATATTGAATTGGGATATAAATCAATTTTGCTAACTGGTTGATATCAAATGGTGTTACTTCTTCAGTGGATAAGAATGGTAGCAAGTTAGCAACAACAGGGCATCCCAATCCATACTTGGCAACAAGTTCGTGTAATTCAGAAAGAACCAGCCATTGAAAAGGTGTGTACTTATCAGGCACGGTTCCGTTGCCTCTCAGTACAGGGTACACTTCTATTGTTCCTGCCCCAGGCTCCCAATCATCTGACATGGGTACATATATTTTTTCTGCTGCCTCATAATCTCCACTCACAACAGCCGCTGGCTTTACCTGTCTCCAGACGCTCACTAGATCAGGAATAGCTGTTGGCAGCTCAGTGATGGCTGTGTTCTCTTTGGGTTTGGCAAAGAGGTGATAACTCTGGCTCTTTCTGGGTGTTTGCTGAGTTGCTAGTCAGTATATTTTCCAGGGGCTGCTCTAAGTCCGGTAACGGTGGGACCGCACACGCAACGACAGCGGCTTTAGGGATCTCCAATTCACCAGCCCTTCCGGGTTTGACATAGGTTTGACTTCTGCAGCAACAGGCAAGTGTATTCAATGGGGGCAGCATTGTAGGTGTGGTCTGGCAGTCTAGCCAGTCAGCTCCAGGATAAGGCAATCTGAGCATGTCTGTGTTGATGTAGGACGCACGCGACTCCAGTGCATGCTGTTTGGATGGCCGTGCAGGCGCACTCGACGCCTCTCCACAGCAGCTGTGTTATAAATGGGCAGGAAACAATGTTTCCTCCTGAATTGCCTTTATTGATTCAGCCCTTAGAAAAAAGGGGGGGGGCATGTCTCGAGGGGTGGCCTACGCCACCACTGTTCTCGCTGAGCTACGCCGCTGAGGAGGAGGCGCAATTCATTCTGCCGCTTGTGCTGTAGAGTAGGAGTTCCCACCTCGAGGGGGTTTCAAAGAACTCTCCTTTGGGCTCACACCGGCCCAGGGGTATCACTCTTAGAGTACATTTCAAGTCGTGTGGAGGCGGAGACTGCAAAATTTGGGCTTGCTGTTGGTGGCTGCGAACAGTGTTTATATTATACTTTCTATTACATCGGTCTGTTTTGTTTTAGCTTGTTGTCTGGGAGAATAATTAATGTTTATTTTCGAGAGCATTGCATCATGGGATTCTTCATTTCCATACTAGGCGGCACTTGCAGTTAGCTGAGGAGCAGATAGCAGCATGGGCGGAGAGTAGGTGAGGAGGCATTGTGGAGGAGCGGAAGTGGAGAGTAGTGATGCCGGGGTGCAGCAGCGGCTTGACCCAATGGGAAGGCAACGAGACAGGTAAGTGGGGTTTTGGGGATAGGGGATACAGGGTAGATGAAAACAGCCTTTTGGTAATTAACAGACAGCATTATAACTGTCAAACTGATTTTAACTAAACATTACAACTCTATAACTAACAACTTTAACTCTATAACTTTAGCAACTCTGAGTTGCTTGAACCTCATTTTTCACAGCTGGGCACTGCTTCACAGTGGCAAGATACAGCTTTACAGAAGCTGGGGTAGGGTTTCAGCGTGATCAGTGTGTTCCGCTGTCAGTGTGTCCTAGCATGGGTAGGCAGTGCTGCTCCACACGGCCCCAGAACATCCCCCACACGAGACACCCCAGCACGAGCTAGCAGCGCCACTCCGCACAGGTGTGTAATGTCCCTCCAGGGAAACGTCCCAGCACAAGCAAATGGTGCTGTCCTGTTCGGCCGCGGGACACCCCCCGGAATAGGCGGCCCCGCACGAGCTGGTGGCGCAGCCCCGCGCAGCCACCGGATGCTCCTCGGGGGAAAGGTCCCGGCACAGCAGCAGCACGATTTTGCATGGCTGCTTTGCCCATCCTTCTCTCTTGTGCGCCTATTCCAGTGTCCACGCCTCCCGCTGCTCCTCCTGGTGCCCTCTCCTTGCTGCCAGCCTCAGTTGGCTGCACCCGCAGTGTGCCCACCGCTGTTCTCAGGTCATGCTCAGTTTTTAACTGCCTTAGTAAGTCCACTAAAAGCCTCCAGGGTTTTATCACATTGATGACTGCCTCATCTCCTAGGGAGGCTTCTTCAGTAATAAACCTGTCAACTCACTCCCATGTTTTTAAATCTAGAGCTGTTCCTTCAGTTATATACAGTCTGTGTTTCTTGGACCATGTTAGCAGGGCCAGTAAAGTCTGCTCATTATATCTTATCCTCTGTTTCTTTAAAGAAATTGTACCTTAATAAGGTCCACACTCCCAGTTTTTCTTTTCCAGTGGTATCTTCTACTCCCAAGAAAGGGGGGGTGGTCCAGACCCACGTGGCTTTCTCCACTGCCTTCCGCAGCTATATTCACTGCTCTGCCGGGATTCCATGGCTTTTTCCACCATTTTCCACAGCCCTACCAGCTAGTGGCAGCAATTCCCGCTGCCCCGGTGCTATTCCCGCCACTCTCCGCAGCCTGACACACTGCAGGCAGCAATTTCCGCGGCCCTCTGCTTCCCTGCAATATCTGCAGCAGCTGGTATCATGTTGGGGTCACCAATCGTCACAATGATGTGTCCAAGGCAGAGAAGCAACAAACACACACGAAGATCATTCAGCAACAGCCAGCTTTATTGAGACCTTCTTCTCCTTATGTAGATCATAAGGCATGTGCAGTTAATCCTCACTGGCTGAGCCAGTTGCCACCAGCCAATAACAGCCTGAACCCCCAACAGCCTGGGCCTGCTCTCCAATGAGCCCTACTGGTTGGGTTACAAAATCGAGGTAATCAACCATATTTCAGTTATAAAGTTAAAATTATTTATAACTGTGAGGCCTACAGGCCAGCTGTAGGCCACCACACCTGTACAAATCTCTTCCTTCACTTTCCTCTGCCTCAGGTGCTTCTGTCATCAGCTCAGGGATTTTCTCTCTCCCAAGGCTTATTTTCTAGCTGGAAGCTTTTTTGATCCTCCCCTGACTTGTGTCCTGGAGAGATACCTGTGACCCAGGTGTGGGACATCCCCTTCCAGAGCAGAGGCCCCAGAGGACCCCCACAGTGAGGGATGGTGTCCATGGGGTGCATGAGGTGCTGACTGCTGTGACCCACCTGGGAACAGTGGGCACAGCTTCTGGAGGCACCTTTTGGAACACCCAGAGATGATGTCACAGTCTGTGCGGAACTTCATCGGATAATAAGCGTTAACATTTCTCAGCCCTGACTGCCAGTGTGTTGCTGGAATGGATTTGTTCTTTTTATGAAGCAGAAGATGAAAGACTGGTGGGAAAGAAAACCCCAATAACCTGGATACCATCTGACTGAACACCCACATCCTCCCATAAAACTTTACCTCAAACGAGAGTGTTTTATACCCAGCCTTTTGTCAGCTTTGAGTGATCCAGACGCAGGAACCAGGATCTGCAATTGTTCCTATTTCATACAGAGCAAACATTATTCCTGCCATAAACTCTTTGAGGCAGGGCTCATGTTTTATTTGCATTCATTTGTCCAGCCTATTTTCCAAGACAGCTGTCTCTTGACATCATGTACTCACAAACGTCAAAAGTGCCTCTAAGAGATGACAGTCCCTGACTGGTTTAACTGATGGCTCTTTTTTGATGCTGCTTCTCATTGTGAGGTGCCCCAACAGAGGCAAGGCTGTCACAGGCCCACCAGGCTCAGCAACACTGAGTATCTCCAGTAGCTGCACATCAACCCAGTAGCTGCTCCTGGATCTTCCCCATTGTCCCCTTCAGACTCCAAGATCTCTCCAGCAACTGGCCAGGCCCCTCTGAGCCTCTGGCAGTCAGATCCTCTGGTTTTCACATCCTGACACACATGCAGACTCCTGGCTCCCAAGGCTCTTATCCAGCTGGTCAGCTTCCCTGGCTGGACCCTCCCTGGGATCACATCCCCACATCCCCACACAGCTCCAGCCCCTGACACACAAGCCATTCACCCACCGTCCCCCTTCACTGGGGCTCTCATACCTCCCTTCAGAGGGAATAAACAGTCCCTGACTCAAGAAAGGATTTAGAAATGGAGGTTAATGAGAAGTCATGTCACAGTGTGCTGATCAGGATCAGGATCACGCTACCCAGTAAACTCTTTGCACAGCACTGGCCACTCTTGTCCCCTGAGACTTATTTTTGTCCTTTGTTTGTTCCTTGTTACAATTTGTGGGGGTGGCCACAGGGTCCTAAAGAGCGACTGGCACCTCTAAGGCCAGGACTGTGGGATTGTAAGGGCATGACTGTAACGGCACTGATGAGGCAGTGAAGAGACAGGTTCTCGTTCGAATATCCCAAGACTGTTTATTCAGGAACAGAGGCAGGAATAGCGAAGGGGTCCAGGGATGTCAGGGATGCAAAACAGCTTCGAATGGAATCCAGGGACAAGAACAAGCAGGGGTCCAAGGGCACAGGGTTATAAATGAGAAAAATGGGGCAGATCTGAGGGTCAAGGTCCAATAGGGATAGGGAAAAGTGTTGCAGAGGGGTAAATAGGAACCGGGGGGAACCAACAGGGTAACGGGGTTGGAGTACTGCAGGAAAACAGAGCCAGTGGGGTTCACAGGAAGGAAGAACATTCCAGGGTGAACAGGGGCTGAACAGGGTGACATAAACTCAACAAACAAATAGAACAATGAAACCTAAGATATATTAACATGTGGCTGCAAAGACCCATGGGAGGAAGGCTTTTCTCACCCTAACCTCAAGGGGTATTTCTGCCTATTTGCATCAGCCCCTCCAGGGTTGAGGCATAGCTGCCATGGTGGGCCTCCACAACTCCTCTCCAAATTCCATCAACCCCTCCATTTCCCCAGCTTTGGTTCTCCCCCTAAGCTTCCTACAGTAAATCTAGTAGGATCTTGTGCTCCCCTTCCCCTGCATTCATAATATTTCCAATATACCTGTGTAGGGAGAAAGGGAGAAGAGAGAGAGAGCTTGGCTGGAGGGACCTTAAACCTCACCCAGTCCCACCCCCTGCCATGGGCAGGGACACCTTCCACTGTCCCAGGTTGCTCCAAGCCCTGTCCAACTTGGCCTTGGACACTGCCAGGGATCCAGGGCAGCCATGGCTTCTCTGGGCACCCTGTGCCAGGGCCTCCCCACCCTCGCAGGGAGGAATTCCCTTCCAATATCCTATCTAACCCTACCCTCTGGCAGTGGGAAGCCATTCCTCCTTGTCCTGGCACCCCAGGCCTTGTCCAAAGTCCCTCTCCAACTCTCCTGGAGCCCCTTTAGGTACTGAAAGGGGCTCTGAAGTCTCCCTGGAGCCTGCTCTTCTCTGGGTGAACACCCCCAGGTCTCCCAGTTTGGCTCCAGAGTAGAGGCGCTCCAGCCCGTAAAGCATCTCCATGTGCCTTGGAGATCTTTGCTGACTGGCAATGGCAAGGTTTTGGTCACATTTCCAATGTGCATGAGATGTCCAGAATTACCACAGTACACAGTACAGTTACCTTGGCACAATCTGTTTTGTTCTTGGAATGCAACAGAAAGAGAATGCTTTGTGTGATGCTCCCACTCTCTGGTGAAGTTGAGTTATCTGAGTTATCTCTGCTATTGACTTATCAGGGTTCAGACCCTCCCAAAACCTATCTGTTCAACAGTTGGATTGACAGAGTGGCACCTTTGTTATTCCTGCAAGTCTCTGTTGTTCTCTGTGCCTTTGTGCGCTCACTCAGCCACATCTGTCGACTTCATTCGGAGCTATCACAAGAGCTCTGCTGAAAGCCCTTGTGGGAAATCCAGGCACAGAAAATTCTCGAAACCTTGTGCATGCAGGCCCAAACATGGAAATGAACACAGGGTTTGACCTGAAACCTTGGAAAAAGCTTCCAGATTTAGAGACCATAAGCAAGAATGTGGGTTTGTAGTTTAGACAGAAACATATTAAGCTAGGTAGTGGAAAGTTTTGAGGTTTAAAAGTTTGGATATAGAAGTAGTTACAGAAATAGTAAAAAGTTTTAAGGTGTAGCAAGTAGGTTTGTGTATCATTATATGATTGATTAAGAAGGTCTTCATTGCAGCAAGATGTGTTACACAATTTAATTACCTATTGGTGTGAAAGTAGAAACAATATTTGTGGCAGTAGTTTATTGGCTAAAAAACCTATAAGACACGTTATAACCAGTGGTCTTGTGACCACTGACCACAGATTACTGACCTCTAACTTCTGCAGTGAAGGCGTTCTCAATCCTTCATGAGACTGTAGAAGATAATAGCAATAAATCATGCTTTAAAATGTCTCTCAGTGGTCCCATCTCTCTTGTGTAAGCCTGACAGACCCTGAAAGTCTGAGTCAATGAGATCAAAGATAAGGAGCAGCTTTAGAGCACAAAAAGCCAAATTATATCAGACAAGGGGATTTTAGTGAAATAATCAGGCAGTGGGTTCAGAATTATCATAAATATTTCTTTTTCACCAACAGATATGCACCACACTTGCTACAAGCTTCCAAAATAATAAGGAAAATCTTCCAGAGCTATTAAAAGCCAATGTGGCTCATGCGCAAACTGAGACATGGATCCTTGGAAGAGTAACAGAAGTTTCACTGGATGTGCCCTTGTGAAGGATCTGAAAATGAGACCCATCCACGATTAACCTGTTTCTCACAATTGTCCCCTTCACCCTTTTCTTCTCCTTGTTCCCAGACTAAAGAAGGTCATATTCCACCACCTGATGTGCCACAGACCCCTCACCACCTCAGTCACCCTGCACTGGATTTTCCAGGTTTTTTCACAGGTATGTCCCAGGAGAGAAGTTGGACATCTATCAGGAGATATCAAAAAGTTAAAGATGTCTGGGATGACAGACAATTCCCACCTGGGAGACACCAAACTGTGGGGTATTTGTTATTTAAAGCAGATGAATGCTAACAGTGATACTGGGATTCACTGTGTCACCTCATCCACTGAAACAGCAAAGCAGAATATTTACTGATCTGATCAGAAAGTGTCTTACCATGACAGGAATGAAAACAGCAGTAAAATACTTTTATCAGCAGTTCTGATTCCAGTGCCTGATAGTGCAAATATCCCAGGCAGAGGAGAACATGGGATTTGTCTTTCAGATTCCTGGAAAAAAAACCCCAAGATAAGCTCCTGGAAAGATCTAAGAGTGTTTCTATCTTGACCCTGATATTTTTTATCAGAACATGCAAAATATTTAATGCAAATTCTTCTTGGGTGTGCCATTGCTTTTATGGACTTTTTATTGCTTATAAAACCAAATCACGTCATTGCTGGTACTTTCTCTGACCCTTTAGTTAAAATGTTACCCCAAGGACAATCACATCTTTGTGTGCTGAGTGTTTGCTGAGCACTCTGGGATCCTTGGATTTGCATGGGGTGGGAGCAGAGGCCCAGCCAGGGGTAAGACCAACCCCATCAATACTGCCTGCAATCATTCTGCATTTCCTCTGCATTTTGACATTTTCTCAAAAAAGAGCTTCATTTGAAATTAGCAAATACTTCTGTCCTTCTGTTTCCTAGGTGGGGGTAGGTCATAAATTCACTGATATTAAACAAAAAGACAAAAAGAAGGATGACTGAGCACTGGAATGGGTTGCTCAGAGAGGCTGTGGAGTCTCCATCCTTGGAGACAACCAAAATTCTGGAAACGGTTCTGGGCACTCTGGTCCCAGAGAGGTAAGACTGGATGACCCAGTGTTCCTTCCAACCTCAACTACTCCAAGATTCTGTTAAAAAATGGGTTTCAGCCTTCATATTTTGTACATTTCAAAGGAAGAAAGGGTTTTTTTGCTGTTAAAACAATTTTTTTCCTGCTTCCCTCAAATGCTGTCTGGATTTATCCCTTTATGGAAAATTAAAATAAATAAACAAATAGATAAGTAAGGGGGGCAGGGGGGAAGGAAAAAAAGCAAGGATTAACAAACATTCTGAAATACAGGAAGAATATGGGCACACCAGGACATGATAATTGCCAGATGGGTGGGAAGCCAATAGTTAATGGTAATAGAAGCAGATAAACACAACCTTTCTGGATAGAAGGGATACAGGGTGGGAATTGGAAAGAAGTGATGGGATTAGTATTTTAATGGGATCTAAAGCTGGTTGTTTGAGAACACTGGTAGCTAGAACTAGAGAAGAGAGTAAAAATATGAGGAATATGTAGAAATAATATATTTTAAACTAAGAAAAAATGATCAGTCCAGGGAATTTTGAGCTTCATCAGAATAGAGGGAGAAATGGGCAGGGAAATCCCATAAGGACCAAGAGAGTCATGAAGCAGGAATGGAAGAGGAGGAATAATGAAAGCTGGATAAAGAGACACATTATAGAATCACGGAGAAAAAAAACCAACCCAAACTCCAAAAATTAGAGATAAGAGACAGTAGGAAGGACCAGAACTAGCAGACAATAAGTAGAATAAATGGATGTATCAGCCAAGGCCTGGATAATGTGGAAATGTGGAAGATCCTAGCAAGGTGAGGAGAAAGATAAGAGAAATTTGGGGGGAAATGTGAGGCAAATTTAAGGGAGAACAGGCACAAAAGTCTGTGCATCCAATAATGCTGAGAAAGGGGAAAATCCCACCTTCCTGATGACTGTGAACATCATAACACAGTGACAAAGGGATGAGGGGCACCAGGGGCTGGGAGTGGCAAGTGCTGGACACAGAGAAGAGCTGCCAGACTGTGGATTACAGGTGCTTCAAGAAGCTCTTGGAATTATGGAACTGATGGAATTTGTCATCTCAGTGCTCAACATCTGCAAAAAAGCTCCACTGTTGGGAGCTGGCAATAAAAGAATGTTAGGGTGAGTGAAATGTCTTATGATGCGAGGAGAAAGATATCAGCACCAGGCTGACACCTGTCCTCTCATTAGTGATTAAACATTAATAGCAAATCAGAGAATCAATTATATCAGAGAATCCCAGACTGGTCTGGGTTGGCAGGGACCTTGAAGTCCATCCCATCCCGCCCCCACTGTGGGCAGGGATACTTTCCACTCCAACAGGTTGCTCCAAGACCCATCCAACCTGATCTTGGCTCTCCAGCCCACAAAACACTTCAGGGAATCAGGAGTCACTTACAGAACACAAGTGGAGAAAAGTGAAATAGGAAAAATAATGGATTTAGAAATAAGAAGGGGGTGTGAGGTAACACAAGCCTGATGGTTTGGTGAAAAGTAAGGGAATCAACATGACCTTTTCTCAAAATACAAATTACCCAGTTGAATTGCCAGTGAGACAGTTCATTGTAGCACGTTTTTCAGGGACTGAGGTGTTGAAGAATCATAGAATCACAGAATGGTTTGGGTTGGGAGGGACCCCAAAGATCATTTAATTCCAGCCCTTGGCAGGGACATCTCCTACTGGACCCCTCAGGAAGGGCTTTGCACTCTCACCTGGTGCTCAGAATTGACATCTGCCAAAATAAGTTCTTTCTGACATGAATTTCACTCAACTCAGCATTTGGGTTACAAACATACACATCATGAGCTGCTCTCAAAGCAGTGAGACCCATCTGCTCTCTGTAGGATGGGGGCTGGGAGCTAAGAGCAATCCTGTCCCACAGCACTTGGGTGAGCTGAGCAGGGCAGACAAACACTGTCTTCAGGTTCAACCAAGAGTTCAAATTTTAATCGTTCATTGGATGAGACAGGTCTGAAGTTAATTTGCGAAGTCAGTGTGCAAGTCAGAGACTGACTGGGGTAAAGAGGATCATACAGAGCCCTGTGATCACTGGCCAGGTGCATCATGAAGAGACAGGTCCCTGCTCAAGCCAGAGGGGTGGTCTCTGGATTGGAGTCCTGGTCATCTGGCCTATGGCCAGGCCCACACAGGTGGTGGAGACCAGCACCCCTGTGGTCCTCCAGCAGTGCCCTCCAACACAGCTCAGAGCTGACTGAAATGTGGGTCAAGGGCAGGTAGAGGACCCATGTGACCTCAGGTCCATTAGAGCTCCCTCAGTACCCTCAGGGCTGCAAACAAGATCGCCAAAAGACCTTAAAAATGCAGTGCAGGGTCTGCTCTATGGGGAGCACATTCAGAGGCTGTTCTTTGGGGCCAGAAGCAGCCAGCCCCAGCCTGATGGTGCTGCTGGGTTGGTGGTGTCATCCTGTGAATCTGTTAATCACAGCTACTCCTGCAGAGCTGCCCCTGGCATGTGCTGACCTTCTGCAGATAACAGGTCTATGTGGAACAATATTTCTCTGATTAACCTCCAAACCATCAATATCCTGACAGGGAATGCCAGCAGACCTTTCAAACCCATAACAATCCTGTAGGAAAGGGCAGTCAGGGTTGAGCGGGGAATGCTCAGCTGCTGCGTTACTTATTTCAGAGGAAGTATAGGCACATTTTGAACGTTTTAGTGGAGTGAAGTACATTTTGGGTTTGGGAGGAAATCTCCTTTAAATGTTCCCAGTTCTGCTCCTCCCTGCTCAGATGAGGACTTGCCAAACTGGGGGACCCGACACCTGGATCTGCAAGGACACAAGGAGCAGTTCTCCATGTTGTCTTTCTTTATGTCTGAGTCTCTTTCCATCCCCTGGAGGTTTCACCAAGATCAGATGTGTGTGTTATCTATTCTCACCCCCTCTCATCTCCCTGAGAGCCAGGTTCTCCCTTGTCCTGCCTGCATGTGGAGTTTCAAACTCAGTCTTTGGAGCAGGGCTCTGCTCTCCGTGTGTGTCCAAGATGTAGGACAGATATTGCTACCAGGCTTCTGTGCTAGAGGAAAAGGCAGCTTCTGGCTGGGGGGCTTTAAAAACACCCTATTCACCCAGAGTTGTGTTTCTGTGGACTGTGAAATGCCCTAAACCAGGCAGCAGGCTCCAGGCAGAGAACGTTCCAGGGTCCTGATGGATCAGGACCCAGTGACCAGTGCCTGAATTTTCCTCTGACAGCTTTTCATTCATGTGAAGTGAAGCTCACATACCTCCACTCTCACCTGTAGCAGCATGGCAGGAAGGTGAAAGTGCTGCTACCCTCTTGCAGCCTCTCCCTCAGAGGTGGCTCAAGTAGGCCATGGGAATGGTCATGTCAAGTCCATGCACACACACACGTGTCCTAGGGTGACTATGATACCTGTATCCCCACACTGTCTGTTCTGTGTTCTGTACCTTTAAGACTGGTTCTGAGAGTGAGCAGGGAAAGAAGAAGCACGCAGTTTGTTTTGAAAAACAGTGTTCACTCCTCAGGATCTTCTCTCGTGCTTGGGACTTTGTGGGTTTTTTTTTTTTCTTCGTCAGATGCACGGATGGCAGCCAGAGAGAGTTTTTTCTTCCCTTTGTTAGTCTAGCTAGCTGAGGCAAAGAAGCTTTCCTGGATTGTTTTTTTTTCCTTTTTTTTCTTTGGGACTGTTTAAATCTGCTCTGGACTGAAAAACCCAGGGGAGTACCGGGATCTTGCACCTGTGGCCCACCGGGCCGGGACTGAGCATTTTCCAGCACCAAAGGGACTGGGACTGATAAACAGACTCCTGGCACGGACTCTCAGTTTTGCCATCTCTCTTCGGATCGGCGAGAGGTTTTATTGTTTCATATTATTGTTATTGTTATTGTTATTATTATTATTATTCATTCTGTATGCTTGTGGGCATTTTATTTGTTAAATAAATAGGGTTTTTTTCCACTCTTCTCTGAGGGAGTTCTTTTCCCGGACCGGCTGGGGGGAGGGGCTGTTTGGATTTGCTTTCCAGAGGAACCCCATTCAGTGATTTCCTCCCAAATTTGCCCTAAATCAGTACAACACACTACAGATAGTTCAGCAAAGAAAAGACAGGAAGGGACTTCTGTATGAAGAACTCCCACGAAGTCTTACAATGTCCACCACGTGGAAGGGATCAGGGACAAAGGCAGAGACCATGCAGTGCTCAGTAGTAAAGTAAGGGGTCAGTGGCCAATGACCTGAGGGCACAGAGGCAGTACAAAGGGCAGGGCAAAGGGCAGCAACCTACAGGGGGTAAGAGGGATGAACAATTGGGGTGGGCAGGGTCAACTGGCCAATGGGGGAAGCAATCTGCGGTAGACTGGCAATAGTTCTGCAGGGCACGATGGGGAGAATCTTTTCTTTCAGACTAGGTGGGGAAATTCCATGTTAGATTCTTCTGGGGCAAAGCCCTGGGAGTTTTCCTGAGTGGTTCAAGGGTTTCCACACTCACCAGTCCTGATCCTGGCCTACCAGTTCTCAGCTTTCCTTAAAATTATAAAATTCTGACATTATTTTTGCTCTAATATGTGCTCAAGACACAACCTGAGCCTTCCATCCCTAACCTAGAATCTTCAACCCCTCACTTTTTCCTGTTCAAGCAAAGTAAAAGTCCTCTCCTTTCCATGGATCCAGGAGGATCAGGAAAACCCCAAATCTCAATAGATGATTGACAAGATCTCAACAGAGAAAACTCCTCAATCTCATGCACAGAAGGTCATGTATGACCTGTACCCAGTTTGAGTAGTCCCAGGTACTCGAAAGGCTCTTCCATTTTTATAGTCCAGCACCAAAATGAGTATTTCTTGGGTGTTCTCTCATTTTGCTTTTCAAATCCACTATTAGACTAAAATTTAAATCCCATTTTAAGCTCAGAATTAAACATGGAAGTAAAGTCTGTTCTTGTCAGATTATTTTTCTGACCTAGAGATGGGGCTCTTGAGAGGTGTTTTAAAGACCTTTATTCCATTTTCAGTCTCATGTGAAGGGTGAGATGATACAGATGCTACAATTCACACCATCAAAATCAGAAGCTAAACTATTTTCTAATTGCAATGCATTATAAGCATTTCTCAGCCTATCAGCTTTTGCCACACATTGCTGTTAATGCCTTTTAAGTCAATCATCTGAAAATACCCCTCATGTGTCCTACTACAATACATCTTTTATAGTTCTATTTCTCTAAAATATCTAATCTATTTGCGAGGTCATAATTTGAAACTTGTTTCTAGTTCCATTTCTCTCTAACAATGTCTGTCCTATTCCATGGCCTTTCTAAGTCAGTGAATTTTATCTCAGTTTGCATATGGATGCATACTATGTGAGCCTTCTGTCAGGCTTTGAGAATTCCCTACAAATCCATTTCCCACACTTAAAGATTGTGAACATTAAACAGAAGCATTAGTAATGGTAGAATAGCTCATTGCAGGAAAATCCTGAGTTAAATTCCATCTTCAATAATGACTTTCCATCTCTGGTGGGAGCAGAGTAAAGGAGGCAATTTCAATTCTGTAAGAACCATAAACTGGAAAGGAACCCAGAGCTCTGACAAAACCCACTGTGCAGGGCAGCAGGTCCAGCCCTGTCACTGGGCTGCTCGAAAGCCTTTCAGTGGATCTTTGTGGGACCCTGCATGAAACTGCCCACCCAAATATCTTCTGTAAGCAAGAGTGGTTAAACTGGGGGAAAAGTGGGGCGGGGGGCGGGAGGAGATGGGGTAGAAAATACTGAAACTCAACACCGAACTTACCTGACTATTTTTAGTTCTTCAAAATTGGTTTTATTTAAGCTCTCATACTACATCTCACACTGCTTTGAGGTTCTGACATTGATCCTGAAAAATCTCTTTAGAAGATTTTTGTTGTTCTTCTTTAACAAGCCTATTTATTCCCTCTCCTGGATGAGGATACTGGGACGAGTTCATAACATTGTTCTCTACAATGTGTGCTGTTACAGACTCCTCATCTAAATAGAGCACAGGTGTTTTTAATGTATTTTATTTCATACTTAATTCATTGGTTTATATATTTGATCTAATATTAAATTAGTATCAGACTCCTGTGTCACAAAGCTCCTCACAAACACATGCTCTAAAAATTACGTTTTTGTCCCTTGATAGTTGCAAATCAAAGAGAAGAGAAAAGGTAGTTGAGGTGTGACTGTTCTTTCCTACACATGATCAATATGATTATAGATGAATTTGTGTTGCACCCTGACCTCAAAATGTGCTTTTTCAGAACACAATAATCACCTGTTTGGAGTTTCTTTATGTTGACCAGAAAATCTGAATCATCTTATACAGCATTTGCTTAACAGTTGTTACTTTACCCAGGTTTCAGTCCAAGAAATCATGTGAAAATTCAGATTTTACACCAATCTACAAAATTCCCAGCTAATGGTAGTCTAATAGTGGATTTAAGAAGAAAAATGAAAGAACAGCCATGAAATACAGATTTTGATGCTGGGCTATAAAAATGGAAGAATCTTCCAAGTACTTGGGACTTTCTACCTGGGACTCACAAATTCACAGCCTGGTCTCAGGACTCTGAATCTGCTTTCCCAGCCTTGTCTCTGTGCTTTGGAACAGGCAGGGATACAAGATAATTCCCATGCCCAGACTTTCCAACAAAGGTTGTTTATGAGCACCTCTGTGGCTCGGGACAGAGCATGGGGCTCTGAGAAAGCAGAAGGTTTGCACAGATTCACAGACATCAGCCATAAACCCATGATTGTCCTTGAGCTACTGAGAGGTTGAGGGAGAAAAAAATAGACCACAAGTACACTGCTGATCTCAGGGTACCTGACAATGCCAGGGGAGGCTCACTGATGCTCCAGTTCAGGTTCTCCCCTCACCCTGGCAAGGGACAGTCAAGTGAGATTACAGGGCTAAGCCAGCAGCTCCCTGCCCTGAGCTGTGATAGCTGAAGGCTTTGTCTTATCTCTGAAATAAAGGTTGGGAAAGCCAACAGATATTTCCTTGGAATTCATCATGGCTTTCCTTCCCTCACTCCCTGGTGTTCATGTGCATTGAAGGTGATGGTGGTAGACGCAGGGTTGGAGGAGGGGCAGCAGCTTCCCTGTGCAAGAAGCGTTTTTCACATTTTCCTAAATAAGTCCTAAATAAGGAAATAAATCCTAAACCCAGAGGTTACTTCTTAAAGTAAATAAAACTTCTCCTTTAAAGCAGCAATACCCAGTTGTTTAACACAGATACCCCTCCAGAACCTGGTATGTTGGACTCACTGATCCCTTCCAGCTTGGGATATTCTGTGATTCTGTATCCCATAATTAACATCAGCAGTTCATCACATCAGCTGGGCACTCCTGCACAGAATGAAGTCTGCAGGGTGTGGCTGGTGGTGGCCCTGGTAGTGCTGGGTTGATGGTTGCACTCCACGATCCCAGAGGGCTTTTCCAGCCTTAACAATTCCCTGATTCTGTGATTCCCACAGGCTGTGCAGGTGGCTGAGCTGATGAAATTCCTGCTCTGCTCTGAGCCACAGCTCCAGTTCCCAGAGAGAGCTGGCAAACACAATCCTGGGTTTTGGAGAGGCTTCCTAAGCCTATTGCAAAATTAGATCTCCATTCCTTGCTCATGGCTTCCTTTATTTGTCATCCTTTCCGAATTATCTTTATCCAACCCAGGCCATTCTATGTTTGTTTCTTTTCCTGTGTGCCCCCACCCCTTCTTCCCCAAGGACACAACCTCCTGCTGTCAAACCAGCCCCCCAAAATCACAAATCTCAGCCAGCAGGGACAAACTGAAGGGTTTGTGCCCTCCTTTATCCCCTGTTTTCCCTCTGCAGTTCTCTACACACCAGGCTAAACAAGCCTGAGGTGTCACTGGGGATGGCCCTGGATCCAAAGGGGCAGAAGATTTGTGAGAGGGTCTCCAGACCAGCCCTCCTGCCCTACCTGAGCACTGGCAGTGTTTCACAGGATCTTGGTTCTAATCCTGTTTCCAACAAGTTCTCTACAGGAGCTGGTCCAAGCTGCTGTGCTGGGACCTGACGATTTGTCATATTAGTTTTAAAGGAAAATAGTAAGTCCCTTCTGTACTCGGAGAAAGAACTTCAGGTTTAAAAGAAGCCCCTGCAGTGTTTGAGTCAGGAAATCCCATTTCCCAGAGGTGCCAACTTCAAGGCAGCAAGGAAGAGCCTTCGTGGAAGACTCTCTCTTTGGAATTTGCTCTGGATGTGTTTTGTCCTGGGGTAGTCAAAATACTGGATGTAAGGAATCTTCTTCTATACCCTCACAGTTTTCCGTCAAATGAAGTAAGAATTTATGCACCTCATGATCATTTTCTTACACCAATTCTGGATTTACGCTCCAAATTCCAGGGCTGAGGATACAGATTTGGAGCACTGAGAGTCTTGGTGGAACTTGGTTGCTGACTTGGGGGCTCAGCATATTATCTCCATTTCATATATAAGAATGGGGATAGTAGTACAACAGTTACAAATAGGAGGGGAAAAAAAAATCTCTAATATGGACTTGCATTACCATGACAGACCTGAGGGTACTCAGCCTGGAGAAAAGGAGGCTGAGGGGGGACCTTCTGCCTCTCCACAACTCCCTGACAGGAGGGGGCAGCCAGGGGGTCAGGCTCTGCTCCCAGGGAACAGGGACAGGATGAGAGGGAATGTCCTCAAGTTGTGCCAGGGGAGGATTAGGTTGGATATCAAGAGAAATTTCTTCATGGAAAGGGTGATCAGGAATAGGAAGGAGCTGCCCAGGGCAGTGGTCGAGTCTTCATCCCTGGAGGTGTCCAAGGAAGGACTGGGCATGACACTGCTCTGGGCTGGGTGACAAGATGGGGATCAGGCACAGGTTGGACTCAATGATCTTGGAGAGCTTTTCCAATCCAAATAGTTCTGTGATTCTGTGCTACAAATTGGTTTAAGTTCAAAACATTTTTAAAAGATATATTCTATTCAGGAAAGCCACAGACATGAAACGCCTTATATGGGGAAAAAGAAAGGAGACAAGAAGAGTATCCTAAAACAAAATCCACCACAAAACCCAGTAATAACAAGCAAAACAAAACTAAAATCAGAATTATTATTAGTTTTTATTGCCTGTACAGCATATAAACATAGGCAGATAATTTCTTCTCAATCTTGTCACCAATAAATAAAACAAGAGGCAATGCTTTCATTTCAGTGTGATTCTAGCACTGCACTTTGGAATTCCTTTCTCCCAAAGAGAGTTTAAAGAACCTTGATATCCAATCAGGGAAGAAGTATTCCTGTGCTCCTCTACAACCATTCCCTAAATCAACAACAATCAGTACAAGGAACAGTCTGATTTCTGGCTGTCAGAGTGTTCCTAAACACCAGGAATTCATCTCGAGTTATTCGCTGCAGTTCTGCTACAAACTCAAAGGTGTCACCTGCAGACAGGTGGAAGGGAAAGGGATCCAACACACTGGGAAGGAGGGACTGGGAAAGGGAATAACCCAGTGATGTTGTGTGGAGGGGAGGTCAAATCACAGGCAGATATTAATGATTAGATAGTACTTATTGGACATTAAATCTTAGATATTAAATATTAGCTATTAAAAATGCTGCAGGGGATGCTGCGTTTCACCCAGCTTGCTCAAATCCAGGCAAAGCAGTGGTAAATTAACCACAGGGCATTTCCATTCCAGTGTCACACAACTTCTGCAGCACCTCCACCTCTCAGAGGAGTCACAGCCTCTTGATGGCAGAACTGTTCTGGTAGTGGCACCTGATCCAGGTGCTGCAAGAGTGCAGGGATGTCCCCACGAGCTGGCAGCTCAGGTTTGGCTGGAATGGGAGATGAAGCCCAGGAATCTTGATTGGTGAAAGTACGTGATCTTGTCACAGGAATGCAAAAACTTCCAGCTGGACATGTCTTGCGTGGTTTTTCCACCTTGTCAGAAGCAGCCGGCGCAGGCAGCATTGGCACATATCTCACACAGGTCATCCTCGGCAGCCAGGCCTGCCCAGGAGAAAGGAGGGATTCAGTCAGATTCCAGGAGGGCAGAGCCACCTGTCAAAGCATTTGGAGACTCCTTTGCATTCTTATTTTATCATTTGAAAGATCCTTGTAGGTAATACTGCTCTAAGTAGAATTAGCCCATGCTAAAATCTGGCTGAAGGAACGAAATCAAACCTGAATTCCTTGGGAAGCAATGGGAATGTGTGTAAGCAAGAGGACAACAGGACATGGCAGCATTTTGTCCTAAAGTGTCCCTTGTACTGGACAGTAGATAAATGCAATATAATAACTTTAAAAACACAAACACTGCAGCAGCAGTGCATGGCAGAGGGACTTTGGACAAGGAGGAATGGCTTAAGCTAGAGAAAGGTAGATCTAGATGAGATATTGGGAGGAAATTCCTCTCTGTAAAGGTGGTGAGGCCCTGCCACAGGTTGCCCAGAGAAGCCATGGCTGCCCTGCATCCCTGGCAGTGTCCAAGGCCAGACTGGACAGGGCTTGGAGCAGCCTGGGACAGTGGAAGGTGTCCCTGCCCATGGCAGGGGGTGAAACATGTCCCCCCAACCAACCATTCAGTGATTCCATTATTCTACTTGGATGAACTTTTCCATGGTCCCAGCAGTGGAATGTGCCCAGGGAACAGCTGAGCTCAGCACTGCAGGAATTTTCCTTAGGGGGTTCATGGAGCCCAACTTCTGCAGGAAAAAGGGCAATACAAAGGTGGCACAAACCCTCCCAGCTGCCCTAAAAATGACACAGAAATAATTCCATGGCTTTGCCTCCTGGTTTTGGAATGTTTAAAGTTGAAAAGTGTGGTAAAAATGAAAACTACGAAATATGAATGACATACTCAGCCTCCTAAAAATCAGGGGCGCATCTTCCCTCTTGCACACAGGCCGGAATTCCTCAGGGAGGTGTTTTTCTTGGCATGGGGAATAGCTGGCCATGGGAACCATCGTGCGAGGGTTGATGTGTCTGTTTCCATCCATGAGCTCCTTCAGCTTCTTCACGGACTCCAGAGGGAATTTCAAGTCTCCATCCTGTGCAGAATCAGAAAAAACAGGTGTCAGGAAATCAGCCTTTTGGCAAATCCATTCCATTTCAACCAAGAGCTCTCCCAAAAGATATAACAGAGGGAAAAGATGGTGTTGAATGAAAACCCAGACAAAACTCGTGCTGAATGAAGGCAGTGGACAGAGGGAGAATTCAGGCCTGTCTCATCCCCCCCATGAGACAGACCCATAAAATCTGGGATAGGAAGATCCAGGCTGGGAATCTTCAGCCTAGAAAACAGATGGCTGGGCACTATCACAGAATCTGGAATGGACTGGGTTGGAAGGGACCATAAAGCTCTTCTCATTCCACCCCCTGCCATGGGCAGGGACACCTTCCACTAGACCAGGTTGCTCCAAGCTGCATCCAGCACTTCCAGGGATATGTGGTAGAGATCTACAAAATCATGACTTCAATAGGGGCAAATGGAAATTTATTTGGTTCACCCTTTCTCCTAACACAGCAGTGGAAGTGTCAAGTGCTGGCTGTGACCCGGCAGGGTGTGACCACACAAAAGCAGCTCTTCTTTCACACCACCACACATTGTTGAGGGCTTAAACCCTTCACCTGAAGACATTGTGGAAAGTTTCCATTAATTTAGAATCACAGAATCTCTTGAGCTGGAAGGGACCCCCAAGGATCGTTGACTCCAGCTCCTGGCCCTGCACAGATGCCCAACAAGGTGTGACAAAGCACCCTGTGCCAATTTCAGACTTGCCCACACAATTAGTGAAAAACAAGTTTTTAGAAACATAAATATGACACTTTTGACTCAAAGCTCACACCAGAAACTTAAAAAAGCTGGACAAGACTCTGAGAAATATTCCTCTGTGTTGCTCTGATTTTCAGCCTTCTGATTCTTGTTTACATATTTCTACTGGAATTTCTCACGCATTTAACATAAACAAAAGTAGATTGTTTTCATTCCTCTCTGTGATGGACTTCTGAGCTGACCACTGGGATCAGAGAGGTGGTCCTCTCA
Organism: Trochalopteron elliotii; assembly: GCA_024734555.1. NCBI lineage: Eukaryota > Metazoa > Chordata > Aves > Passeriformes > Leiothrichidae > Trochalopteron > Trochalopteron elliotii. Next base: position 117,057 of record JANPWX010020322.1, on the reverse strand, counting down.
TTCCCCAGTCCTTGATCAAATTCCAAATCCTATTTAAACCCCAAATCATGATAAACTTTCTCTTTCGCTCCTCACTTCAACCTGACATGAGTGTGGTTCTTTCGTGTTGTAAACAGCAACAACTCTGTGTTTTAGTTACTTCTCCCTGTGCATTGGTTAGGGGTCACTCCCTCAGTTTCAAGAGATTTCTTCTTTTTGAGGTCATAAATTTGAGTTGCAGGTGTTGCAGCTGTTTAACCAAATACACAAGGTCTGTATACATCTCCAGATAATCAGAGTTTGGCCTAGGAGACAAATAAGCATTTTCAAACTGATTTTTATCTGCTGTTTTCATATGGCTTCATGGCCAATATGTAGTCAGTAAGGTGATGTGTGAGGTTCCAACCCAATGGCAGGGTTTGGAATGAGATGAACTTTAATGTCCATTCCAATCCAAACCATCCTGGGATTCTGGGATCAAGTAACCATTCCTCATCCAAAGAAATAAAATTCAGTGACTCTGATACAGCACAAGACCAAATATTAGCATTTGTTTCACATCCCCATGAGTCCAGTGGGGAATGGTGTGAGATAAGTGGAGAGGGGATTTGCTTCTGACTGGAGGTTTGGAGGGTTTTTTACAGAATCACATTATTTTGGTGTTAAAGGTTTAAAAAACCCAATCAGATAGACTTTGGATATGCATTTGCTTAACTAAGTCAAATTCTTTTCTCTTGCAATCAGTTTATGATCTTAGTGAGGTTAATTTATCAGTGGAACTCAATGATCTTAAAGATATTTTCTGACCTTATTAATGATCTATAAAGGTTAATCAGGCACTGGCACCAGCTGCCCATGGGAGTGGTGGAGTCACCAGCCCTGGAAGTATTCCAAAAACATGTAGATGTGGCACCTGGGGACATGGTGGATCTCTCTGTGCTGGAGGAACAGTTGGATTTAATGATCTTAAAGGGCTTTTCCAATCTAAGCCACTTTCTGATTCTGTGATCAGCCCTGGCTGCCTATGAAAAATTCACTTTTCTTACAAAAACAGCTCTAGATTCAGGTGTTGGTCACACAACTGAGAAGAAAAACTCATAGAACTAAAAAAAGAGTGGATTTCTAGAGGCACAATTTTAGACAAACCAGGAACTGGGAACAAACCCAACAAACCCTGAGATCTATGGGTCCTGGGGACAAAAAAGAACAAAGGAACAGTGAAATAGAGACAAAACCCTGCCACCTCAAGTAAGAAAGATATATTAGAGAGAACTAGATTTGACATATTATGGGACAAGGAGGGGAAGTCTTGGGAATGCTTTCAGGGAAGAAGAGTGGAAGCCAACTTTGTGCAGTGAAGAATCAAAGAATTAGTCAGACCTCAAAGACCTTAAGTGAAAGGAGAGCAATGCACTCAGAGTTCACATCAGGTACAGTAGGGAAAACACAGATTTAATGATTAATGAGAGAAGAATTCCAGCTCAAACTCCAGAGATGCACTTCCTACTCAGTTATGCAAACAAGAAGCAGTCATTCTCATGGATTAATATTTTTTTTATGGCTACAAGTGGAAAACTAGGATGTTTTTCACTGTGTAGGAAGCTGTTTGCTGCTCTAGAGACTAAATGTTGAAGAATGGTTCGAGAGAAAGGAATAGCTTAAACCTGCTATCTCTGGATATCTCTGTCATCCAAAGGACAGAAAAGAGTATAGTCCAGGACACAAAGATACCTTATCACTGGAAACCTGCTGCACACACATAGAGAGAGTCAATAATTTAACAAGTATTAGTTTTCCTGGCCACCTGAGGAAGTTGTTTGCATTGCAATCAGACTGAAATCTCCCACACTGTTTCTCAGGATGACTGCAGAGAGCTCTAAAGCTTGCCAAAAACAGACCGGGGCCCTACCTTCTTAACCTCTTCCATGTTGCATGGAAAATTAGCCATAAGTGCTGTGTACTTGTAAAATTTCACAGAGTCTCCTCTAATCACTTCTCTGCCTATTCATATTTAATTGGATCCAGCTAAGCTCTTCTTTGACCTTTTCTTAAAGACTTCATCCCATAAACTCATAGATCATTTCCACAAAGAATTTCCTGCCTAGAACCAGGTAACACAAGACAATTTCTCCTTTGTCACACCTTGTTTGCATCACTCTCTAAAGTCAGCACCTCCACCACACGTGGCTTTAGGTCTAGGAGAACCAGGCATGAAACACCTCAGTCCCTAAGGGATTTCAGAGAAGATTTAAGGCTGGAAAAGGTCAATAAACAGCAGCAGCATTTAGCGATACCTGAAGTGGTTTACAGAACACCCAGAGCACAGGAAGATGCAGGTGGAAATCAAGGCAGAACAAAGCAAAAATTCAGGTCTATAAATTTAGTTCAAGTTTCCTGTTGCAGCCAGAAGTTTAAAAAATATCAGCACTTTGTTGAATTTGTAACGCCAACAACCAAAAGATAAAAAACTCACCTGAACATAGACTGTCTGGGAGACATGCACCAGGACAAGGACTGCCAGGACTGTCCAGGAAACAAACCTTTTCATAGTGCCTGCAAAGCCAAGCCTCTCCTGACCTGGACAGGTTTTATTTCCTCTGTCTCTGGCCTTTCTCTGCCTTTTTTGTGTCTCTCAGACTTTCTCTCTTCTCTTGAGCTCTCAGACTGCCCAGCAATCAGAGATTTATAAAGACTTCATACAGCACTAGATTGGTAATCCATTAATCCAAACCTTTTATTGACATATCATAAACCCGGAGGGGACTCAGTTGTCTGCTCAGCAGCACAGATGGTCAGTCACACCCAGGCAGATCCTGGGATTTATGAGTTGCACCCACTCTTTGAGACACTGGCCATGACATGGGCGGGCAAAATATTCCAAAGTGCAGTAAATAAATGGTGGAAATTGAGCTCAGGCAACACCTGAAAGTCCCCATAATTCTGGCCACTCTCTGCAGAGATGGGGAGTAAAAAAAACAAGTTTGGAAGAAGACAGAAAAAACCTAATCCAGTCAGTTGTCTATTCTGGGAGTTCCAGGAACTAAGAGTGTAATCACAGAATCGTGGAATTGTTAAAGTTGGAGAACCCCTCTAAGATCATCGAGTCCAGCCATCAACCCAGGACCTGGTGGTAGGTTGTTCACCATTAACCTTGTCCCCAAATGCCACATTCACACAATTTTTTTAACATTTCCAGGAATGGTGACTCCACCACTGGCCTGGGCAGCCCCTTTCAGTGCCTGACCACCCTTCCCACAAAGAGATTTTCCCAACATCCAACCTATAAAGCTCCCCTGGCATAACCTGAGGCCATTTCCCCTGCTCCTGTCCCTTGTGACCCCACTCCTGTCAGAGTTTTGGAGAGAGCTAAAGACCAAGGCAGAGAACCCCAGCCTGTGTCTGCACATGCCCAGCTATAAAATGTCATCTCTGCTCTTTGCATCCCCTAATTAAAACCCATGTGTTAAAAGGCACAGGAGCTGTCATTAAGGGCACAGGCTGCCAGGAATCAAATACATTTCTCCATTACTTCTATGCTTTTATGGAAACACAGGAAAGCCACACGGACAGAGAAGGACCAACACGCCTCAGGTCGGTTCTTACATCAAGCTCATGTCTTCAAATCTGTAAATGATTTGTGGAATTTTGTGGGCTTGGATTAACACAGACACGAGGAGAACAATGTTCCTGATTCCATCAGAACAGGAGAGGGCAATATTCACCCACTGAGCATCTTCTTCAAATCTCAGCAATGTTCTATACCCCAAAGGCTCCAATTCTTGCTGTAACAGTGAAAATCATGTTTCTGCTTGGAGTAAAATTCCAGAATCCAAAGCAGTCAAGTCCCCAGTCAGGGGGCTTGGATGGAGGGATTGGGACTTTTCTGATTTAGTATAACTCAAAAGTTACTGTAGAGTTGAAATTGAGCTGACAATCCAGAGTATGAGCTGACAGACTTTGCTTCTCTCCACCAGCCTCATCCACAAAATTTGAACCCTTAGAAGGATCTTTATTCCAACAAAACAAGCCTGTTTCCTCTCCTGTCATGATTTCTCTGCTTTCTGCTGCCCTGGCCAGCAGCCAACAGCATTTGCAACTCCACAGCAGCTCAAGCCTCTGCCCCTAATTACTTTAATGTAGGTCAAGGGTGGAACAGTAAAGGGCAGAGCAAAAATCTCCTCTGAGAACATCTCCCTTGGAAATTTTTGCAACCATTTTCTTCCCCTGGTTTATCCTGGTTTATCCTCAACCATTTAAGCTCTGACTACAGCTTGGTGGAAACAAAACAACAGATTAAAGAGGCATTGAGGGAACCAGAGAACTGTTACGATTGAAAATAAACAACAAGATTATCAAGTCCAACCTTGCAGAGAACCCAAAGAGATGGACAGGCAGTTTTGGAGAGGTGTCACAAGAACACTGAACCAACAGACCAAGACAGAGTTGTAGTCAATAGTCCTATGTCCAGTGAGGCGTGGTGTACCTCAGGGCCCTGCTTTGGGCCAGTGTCCTTTGATACCTTATCAAGGACACAGTGAGGTGGAGCACACCCTTAGCCTGTTGGCAGGAAGTTGAGCAGGACTGATGACACACCCAAAGGATGGGGCTATCCTGGAGGACCTGGTCAAGCTTGAGAAGTGGGTCATGGGAATTTCATGAGGTCCTGCACATAAACTGGGAAAAACCCCAGTCTCAATTCAAGCTGGGAATGGAGGGCTTGATAGCAAGACTTGGTGTAGAAGGACAAGACAGGGACAAGTTCACTTCTGGACTGATACTGAAGTTGCCGCAACCCATGTTCAGAACCTTGTGTTCAGCCACCTTGATCCTTCTGAGGTTCCCATGGGCCTACTTCTGGAGCTTGTCCAGGTGCCCCTGAATTGCATCCTGTCTCCCAGGTGTGTCACCTGCACTGCTCAGCTCAGGGTCATGGGCCAACATGCTGAGGGTGCCCTCAACCCCACTGTCTATGTCATTGATTAAAAAGCACTGATCCCAGTATGGACCCCAAGGGACACCCCTTTGTCTTTGAGCTCCATCTGAGCCCTTTACCACTACCCTGTATGCAGCCATCCAATCAACTCCTAATCCCCTGAGCAATCCATCCACAAAACTTGAGTTATTCCAACTCACAGAGAAGGGTTTTGTGGCTTTGCTGTGCCCCTTTTCCCCTCACTGTCATGGTGCAGGGCCATGTGAGGCCACTACCCCACACCACATCCACATCCCAGTTCCACTTCTCTCTGCAGTTGTGGAGCTCCAGCTGCTTCACCAAGCTCAGAGGGGACCAGGAACAGTTACAGAATCACAGAAACACAGAATGTGTAGGTTGGAAGAGACCTTCAAGATCATCAAGTCCAACCCATGCCCTACCACCTCAAATAAACTATGGCACTGAGTGTCACATCCAGTCTCTTTTTAAACACATCCAGGGATGGTGACTCCACCACCTCCCCGGGCAGACCATTCCAGTACTTTATCAGTCTATCCATAAAAAAACTTTTCCTAATATCCAACGGATATTTCCCTTGGCGCAGCTTAAGGCTGTGTCCTCTCGCTCTGTCAGTTGCTGCCTGGACAAAGAGAGCAACCCCTACCTGAGCACAGCCATCTTTCAGGGAGTTGTAGACAGTGATAAGGTCACCTCTGAGTCTCCTGTTCTCCAGGCTAAACAACCCCAGCTCCCTCAGTTGTTCCTCATATGGCTTGTTTTCCAAGCCCCTCACCAGCTTTGTTGCCTCCTCTGGACGTGCTCAAGTGTCTCAATGTCCTTCCTAAACTGAGGGGCCAGAACTGGACACAGCACTCGAGGTGTGGCCTCACCAGTGCTGAGTACAGGGGAAGAATGACCTCCCTGCTCCTGCTGGCCACACCATTCCTGATCCAGGCCAGGTGCCACTGGCCCTCTTGGCCACCTGGGCACACTGCTGCCTCATGTTCAGCTGGCTGCTGACCAGAAGCCCCAGGTCCCTTTGTGCCTGGGCACTGTCCAGCCACACCAACCCCAGCCTAGAGCACTGCAGGGGGTTATTGTGGCCAAAGTGCAGGACTGGGAACTTGGACTTACTAAACTTCAGCTTGTTGAACTCTGCCCACCCATCCAACCATTCCAGGTCTCTCTGGAGAGCCATCCTCTCTTCCAACAGACTGACACACACTCCCAGCTTAGTGTCATCTGCAAATTTATAATGAGACTCAATGCCCTCATCCATGTCATCAATACAAATACTGAACAGAGCTGGCCCCAGCACAGACCCCTGAGGAACACCACTGGTGACTGGCTGCCAGATGGATGCAGCACCATTCCCCACCACTCTCTGGGCCCAGCCATGCAGCCAGTTCTGAACCCAGCAAAGAGTGCTCCTGTCCAAGCCGTGGGCTGCCAGCTTTTTCAGGAGTGTGCTGTGGGAGACAGTGTCAAAGACCTTGCTGAAGTCCAAACAGACAACATCCACAGCCATTCCTGCATCTACCAGGCAGGCCACCTGGTCATAAAAGGAGACCAGGTTGGTCAAACACGACCCACCCCTCCTAAACCCGTGCTGGCTGGGCCTGAGACCCTGGCCATCCTGTGGTGCTGCATGATGACACTCAATATAAACTGTTCCATTATCTTGCCAGGTACTGAGGTCCGACTGACTGGTCTATAATTACCAGGATCTTCCTTCCCACCCTTTTTGTGAATGGGTGTCACATTGGCAAGCTTCCAGTCACCTGGAACCTCACCAGTGAGCCAGGACTGATTGTAAATGATGGAGAGCAGCTTTGCAAGCTCATCTGCCAGCTCCCTCATCACCCTGGGATGGATCCCATCTGGGCCCATAGATTGATGAACATCCAAGTGCCTCAGCAGTTCTCTGACTGCCTCCTCCTGGATAACAGGGGGACCATTCTGCTTCCTGACATCATCAACGAACCCAGGAGGGTTGGAGGTATAGGTTCAATTGGAGGTATAGAATGGAGGGCAGAGACCTGCTCACCAGCTTTACTCCTGGGGGTTCTGTGGTGTCTGAGACACCTCTGCCTTGCAGACCCAGCCCCACCAGCCCAAGACTTGGGAGAGGCCAGGGACAACACCAGAGGAACCCAGCCGTGTCCCCACATGCCTGTGGCTGTCCTGAGGCTGAAAGGTGGGTCTGGTTGTCCCAAACCCAAGGTCATTCCCTGCTGTGCAGAGCCAGTTCTCACCCCGAGGTGAGAGATCTCTATAATCATTCCAGTTTGTGCACAGCAGGACCTGGGTGGTTCCCACAGACATTCGCTCTCCATTCAGCGAAGCTTTGTGTTATTTATACATTTTAGCAAACGAAGGCCTAGATATTCATTGGCTGCATGTTACAGAGTTCTCCTATTAATATTCTCTTATTAATATTAAATGATTATCTCCCTTCTCACACTAATTAGTCCACAGACTCAGTCTTGACCATGTTTGGAGTCGGTGGAATTCTGGAGTCAGTGGCCATGAGTCAGTTGTCATGATCCCCTCCTGCCAAAATCACCTTTCATAGAGTGAATACCTTTGACTGATGAGCTGGCCCTGTTTGTCCCTCCTTAGGCCCAGTCTCAACAGCCCTGAGGGCCGTGCAGTCCTCAGAGAGACCTGAACAGGTCGGGGAGATGGACAGGGAAGAACCTTCTGAAGTTCAACAAGGGAAATGCAGGTACTGCATCTGTGAAGGAACAACCCCAGGCACCGGCACAGGCTGAGGGAGCAGCTCTGCAGAGAAGGAGCTGGCAGTCCAGGAGACAATGAGCTGTCCCTGAGCCAGCAGTGTGTTCTGGGAGCCAAGGAGACTAATGGGATCCAGGAGGCATCAGGGAGAGCATTGCCAGTGATATGGGGGATGTTTATAGATATGAAAATACAAGATTTAAAAACAGCTTTTGGTGATTTTGTAGAAGTAGAGAAAGAGCTTGTACTGAGAACACATAGAAGGTTAGCTATTAAGCTTGGTTGTTAGATTGTTAGGTAGTTACTAGGTAGAAGTTATATAGGTAAGATGTATAATGTTGAAACATAGCAAAGCAGGACCTAGGTATTTGTTAAAAATAATAAAGCAGAACTTTGTGGCTTAAATCCAGCAAAATCATGCTCCTAATCTTTGGCAAGAGCAAAGTGACCTGAAAAATAGTCAAAGCTCCACTGTGCCTGCCCAGAAGCGAAGATCAACCTGAGGAAGACGTCGGCCTTCCTCCCAAGACCCCAACTCAGGACCAGCAGGAGGCGTGGCAGCTCATTAGAATATGAAGCGAGAGAAGGCAGGGAATGGGCCGGTGGGGAAGTGTGGGTTTGTGAGATCAACGTGTATTTAAACCTGGACCTTGTCTTGACCAGGTACACACGGTTTGGAGGAGATATCCCCTTGTGTGTCCCAGCTGGAATAAAACATACCTGCTTTACAATTTCTAATTGTAAGGTCCTTATTCCACTCTTCACCAGCAGGTCAGGGAGTGTTCCTGCTGCTCTGGCCAGCCCTGGGAGGTACATCTGGAGTGCTGTGTCCAGCTCTGGACTCCTCAGGACAGGAGGGACATAGTGCTCCTGGAGTGGGGCCAGTGAAGGCTGCAGAGATGATGAAGAGTGAAGCATCTCCCTGCTGAGGAAAGGCTGAGGAATCTAGGGCTGTTCAGCCTCATGAGGAGACACAGCTGAGAGGGGCCCTCATCCCTGTCTGTTCCTGTCTGCAGGGAGGGCTCAGAGCAGGGACCATGCTCTGCTTCAGGAGGCCCAGTGGTGGGACAAGGGGGAACAGGCAGGAACTGATGCCCAGGAAGTTCCATCTGAACATGAGGTAGGACTTCTTTGCTGTGCAGTGATCAAGCCTGAATAGGTAGTCCAGAGAGGGGGTGGAGTCTCCCTCACCAGAGATATTTCAGACCATCCAGACACAATGCTGTACCATGTGCTCTGGGATGGACCTGCTAGAGCAGGAAGGTAGGACCAGATGAGCCACTGGGGTCCCTTCCAACCTCACCCATTCTGGAATTCTGTGACTGGAGTCATCCATGTCCATCAGTCTCATCTGGATCACCAAACACTGTGCTCAATCCCTAGTGTGGAGCAGCAATTCACACACCAAGGTGATGGATTTCTAGGTCTTTATTCCTTTTTGCACGGTCCCATGTGGCTGCCCCCAGGTCCCAGTTCTGCTGTTCTCTCTTCATGGACCTCCAGCTGCTTCACCAAGCTCAGGTAGGTGCAGGAGCTGTTCAGGATTCAGGAGGTACAGGGAGGAGGGCAGAGACCTTCTGCTCACCAGATCTGCTCCTGGAGGTTCTGTAGTCTCCCAGACACCCCAGTCCTGCAGACCCAGCCCTGCCAGCCCAAGACCTGGGAGAGGCCAGGCCAGACATCAGAGGAACCTACCCATGTTCCTACCTGCCCCATCCTGCCTGAGACTGTCACCTGGGGCTGGAAGGCAAGTCTGGTTCAGGGAGAGCTCCAGGACCCCCCACACCCACCCAGAAGCACAAGACAGTCCTTGCCGGGGGCTGTTGCTGGGCAGGGGAGGAATGTGCTGCCACAGGAAAATGCATCCAGTGCTTGGATGTACTTACCGAGGGAATTGTCATCAGACCCTCCCCGTAACTTGTTGATCTGCAAGGCCTTCATGCACTGCTCCCGGGCAACTTTGTATGGCTGCAGATTTAGCAGGTTTGGTCGTGGGGTCCTGCAAGGGACATATTCCCCTCTCACTCCCTGGCTAGAATCCTGCCTGGCCCAGCTTCTGCTGCTCTTGTGTCCACGTTCCCTTTGGCCTCACCACCCCCCTCAGCATGGGCCCCATGATCAGGGGCTACCCCTGAGTATGTCCATGTCAGGGAATGTCCAAGGGACCATATCCAGCCCAGGGCTCAGGGCTCCTCTTCCTTGATCCCAAAGGGGTCCCTCCCACCTGCTCAACCCCCACTGGCCCTTACACACCCTTACCTTGGCTGTGGTCTTCCTCCACAAGGGGAGAGTGTCCTCTCCTCCTTTCTCTCTGAGGACAAAGCAGCAGACACTCCTGCCACAGCAGCCACTCTCTCCTTCCTTAGACTTTCAAATCCTCCAGGAGAGAAGGCAGCAACCTTCTCCAGACTCCTCTGTTCTTCCAGGGGTGGAAGCTGTTACATGAAGCAAAGGGAAGGCAGCTCAGACATTTTGACAACAATAAGGGTCCAATCCTGCAAACCATGACCCAAGGGGCAGTTTGGATCCCTCCTCTCTCCCCCAGAGTTCTTGACAGTGATCCTCGGCTTCCTCAAGAAGTCTGGACACCATAGAGGTTCAGATCAGAGAAAGATTTCTGGCAACACAGTACAGAACAATGAAGTCATTCTCAGGACTGAATGGAGGACCCAAAAGACATCCTAGAACAGACACATCCAAAGGGATCTTTTCAACAGCCTTCCTGCAACGATGGAGGACATAATCCTACATCCATGTCACATGCATGGACACATTTTTCCTGCCTGGTGGGAGCTGCCAGCCCAGCTTTGGGTGCTTCATCCCCTTGGTGCCTCTGCCCTTCTTCATGGAGTTCTCAGTTGAAGGTAGCAAACTGCAAAGACACCACACAAGCATTTTGTCTAAGAGTGAGAGCATCTCCTCTGGTGTGTTTTCCAGGCTTTTCCAACACACTGCTGCCCACTTCACATGCTGCAGGAAGGGCCAAGGCCTTAGGCATGTGCCCATATCTGCTCTCCATAAGTACAGGCCGCATGGCCAAAGGTGACAGCTCTTCACACCTGCCCAGGAGCACAGAATTACCTAAAGCCAGCTCTCCCAGACTCTCACCTCCCTCTCTGCACTCCACCATCAACCTTTTTCTTTTCTCTTCCCATCATTTTCTCATCATATATCCGACTTGGAGAAAGACGTGGACAAAGAAGGTGGTATTGGCTGGGAAGGTTCCCTGAAGAAGAAAAAAAGGAAGCTCCTCTCAACTGCATCTCCAGAACACTTTGGTTAGGGATCTCCCAGCCTTCCTGTCCCAGCCCAGTCCCCTTCCCTGAGCACTGTGCTGCTCCATGGTCCTGTCCCACTGCTTCCTTGGGTCTCCATTCAGAAAAAGAGGGACCTGCTGGGACAGTTTTCTGGCAGGAGACTGAATTCCCTTTGGCATGGAGGATGTCAGTTCCTGGGAGGGAACGTACCTGGAGCTGTTTGGCACTTGGTGTTGGTTTTGCTTGTGGTTTCAGTGCCTTGTAGGGAAGCACTTATAGGATGTGGCTGGGACTTCCCATCTGCCTGCACAAAGCTGTAAAGAAGATGGTGACACCAGTTTGAATAAGGGCAGCAGAGCCCATGGCAGCCTCTGGGAAGAAGCTGTTCCCAGGGATCCAGTTTTCCAAACAAAACATAACAGTGGAGCACGGGCATACGGCCCTCCACAGGGCTCCTCTCAGCCAGGTCTGGGATTCCGCTTGCCAGAGATGCTTTCCAAGGAAAACAAACCAGCAGTGACTAAGAACATCCCAGACTCTGAGGCCTGTTGGTTCTCAGTCTTTCTCAAATGAAAAGGAAGGAGCTGGTGAAGCTGTCTGCCCCACGGCCCCCAACTGGGCCTCCAGGGTCATTCCCACAGAGATGGGAAGGTAAAGCAGGGAATCCCCTCTTCCCAGGGAATCCACCTGAAGACCATCCCCAGAGAAGCCAGAATGGCCATGGACCTTGCACAATTTCAATTCCACCTCCAAAATTAAACACATCCAAGGATTCCTCCCACATGGGAGAAGCCAGGACCAAAAGGTGTTGCTGGTTATCACCCCACCGTGTTCAGAAAAAATTGCACTCACTGTGGCAACACAAAGACACCTCCAGGAGGAATCTGGGAAAAGTCCTTTTCCATGTGGGCTATGAATAATGGCTGCAGATTTGGAGACTGCAACAGGGACAGAGACATGGCAGGATCCGCAGAGAATTTATAAGGCACTGCTGTACACAAAGCACAAAACTCCTCTTCCACTCCCAGCCCCAGCTGCCACTCCTCAACCCCCAGCCCCAGCTCTCTCTCCACCACTCTGTGTCCCTACATTGTCCCAAATCCATGAACATCTCCACCACTTTGGTATTCTGGGACAACAAGGCCACGCCAGCAGCATCTCCACAGGAGCCGTAGCCCAGGGCTAACTCCCTGGGAGCAGGAGGGCAGGCTCACCTACCAGGACCATGGAAAGCTGCCCAAGGCCACGGCTGTGTCCCCAGGAGCTTGAGAGTACATGAAATACATGCCAAACTCACCTGGAGCAAGCCTTCTGCCAGGCGTTGTGACTGAGCAACCTCTCAGACCAAGTCTTTAAAGAACCTCATGACCACATGGTTTCCCCGGCAGACCAGAACACCAATGTCCTTGAACACAAAGTCCAAGTTCTGGCCACTGGACAAGGCCCACTCACAGATCTTTAGTGTGGCCTTGATGCACATCGCAATGGTGGCCTTGGGCTTGTGCAGTCTTAAGGCCACCTTAGCACAGACCAACTTGTCAGCTTTGGAGAGACCTATGGGAAGACCGCCCAACACCAAGTCACTCAGCCCTTCTGTGGCCTCTTGAGAGCCCACCAACCCCCTCCCACCACAATGACTCTTCACCCAGCATTCATCCTCCTTTTGTGCCATAAGCCCCTGCCCCTGCACTGCCAGCTCAATCACCATGGTCTAGCTCCACAGAACCTCTCAGGTGGCTGCAGGAGCCAGCAAGAATGCTGATTCCTGCCTTCCCATCCTTTTTGGTGCCAGGAGATTCTCAGAAACACCTCCAGGAGCTCTCCATCAGCAGCCACCACACCATAGGTACCCAGAGGGCTCTGGAGGGGCTGCTGGAGGTACCCATCCATGTCCAGGGGGAGCATAGAGCTGAAGGGCTCATCTTACCAGGCACAGGGCTCTTCCTGTGAAGGAGCTTCTTCCCCACCAGAAAAGGCTTGTTGAGATCAAATGCCGGACTGTCCACCATGAAACCTTCCCCTTCTCCATGCCAGATGGGTCTTTTCGTTATGTGGATGGTACCCAGGCTTATCAGCCCAACTCTCTGGAAGCAAAAGCAGGCAATCAGAGGGAAAACAGGAGGGAAGGCTAAGGGTGATCTGTGGCCTTTCCATCCCTGCAGGTCCAAGCCTGAGATGGAGCCCCCAGGAAAGCTTTGGAGAAGAGCCTTTCACTCCAGATGGTTCCTCACTCCCTCCTCTGCAGGATCTGCCAGGTGAAAGACAGGTGGGAGAAATTCCTGGAGCCTGGGAAAGCCCAAGGAGTGCTAGAGCACTGCCTGGGTGTCCCTCCCTTCCAGCCAGCCTGGGGAAGACTCCAAAAAGGAAATCCAACGTTCTTTTACTCACAAGCTGCTTCATTTATTGCCTGTGCTCACAAAGGGTCTCTGGCTAAAATGCAAGGTCTGCCTAGGACATTTCTTCTGCCCTCTAGGCCGGGTGAGGGCCAGGCAGGATGGGGAAGGATCAGAAAACCCCCATGGTCTGAGGGAGGACCATGAGGAAACCAGCCCCACCTTCTTCAGCAGCAGGTCTTGGCGATAGCACTCAGACACACAATCCCAAACTTTAGTGATTTCTGTCAGAAGAGAAAGGGCCATGCTGAAGCGATGAAGTTCATCATTGCCCCTTCACCTTCCTAATGTCAGATCCTCTTCTCCAAAGAGGAGGAGAACATTCTCCAAAGAGGATCTGGGCAAAACCACCAACACATTCCCACCCCCAGGGCCAGGAGCATTCCTGGACCTCGGGGGATCTCAAGGCTTTACCATCCTTGTGGAAGTACACAAGATCTGGAGACAGTGCGAGGAGGAAGCCAGGGAAAAGCTCTGTCATGGCTGCAGCTCGTCCTGACTGACTTCTTCCTCTCCTCCTGTCCATCCCACCATGGCCTGTTGGGACAGTGGGGCACCACAGCTGGGCTGGTCTCTGGCTCTCAGGGAAGTAGGTGTTATGGTTCCATGGAGGCAGAACATCCCATTGTGACCTCACATGTCACCAAGGGCTGCAGAGCCCCACACAGACATACCCCTGCCCCCAGGCTTCACCCTACAAAGGAAGGAGGTTGCACTCATCATTTTGAGGGGCTGCCCTCCACCCAGCCACAGCCCTTTCCAGCAAGTGTCCCAGAGCTGCTGCTGAAGCACACAGGAAAATCAGATGGAAATCAATTTAGAATGATTACATGGATACTGCTAGGTTATGAGTTAGAAATTTGGCAGAAAACAAACCTAGTGTCCCAGCTGGTGCTGAGGGATCAGAGGGGCTGGGGGGCAGCAGGGCTGAATTCCTGATAGGAGCCAGTTCCACCTGGCAGTTCTGGTCATATCCAGTGGTAACTTTCACAAACACAAATTCACCAACAGTGCAGTTTATTGGAGCAGGAGGTTACAGATTCTTGTTAGACTGACTGATAAATGCACTGGAGACACAAAAGCTGCACAGAAAAAATGTTCCCAGGAATTCTCTGATGCATGTGGAGGCACAAATCTTTGCTAAGGGGTGTACATGCTTTGGGGAAGAGGGAGGAGTATGCCGTTTATCTGAAAATGAGGGATATCGAGAGTCATAACGAGAGAGATTACAAAGGCTCTGAGTCTTGGCAAGGGCAGAATAGAACGTGACACCTGAGCAGCACTCCACCAATCTTCCACCTGGCAGATTCCAAGGATTCCAGCCTTTGCCTGATAACCCATCACCTGACCAGCAGGTGATCACACCCAGGTACTCCCACCACCACATATCCCATGGAAATCCCTTATCTCAGACTGTGGGCCTCATTCCTACACAGGCACAGAGCTGCAGCACAGGAGACCTCCAAACACTGGTGTTTGCAGGGCCAGGAGATGACTGGCTTCAGTCATCAGTAAGTTTTCATCCTGGCCAGAATCCAAGTTATCTGAAACATTTGGAAATTGTTTTCAAAACTCCAGTAACAATGGTGCCCTTCCACTGAGGCTCTGACTCAGGTAGGGACTGTTCCAAGGCTATCGGAGAATGACTGATTATCCTGTGTTTCTCACCTTGGACAGGCAGCTGCTGTTGCTGTTATACTCGGGAGCTCCTCGTACAGTCAGGGGACACTTCACTTTATCAGGTGCTTATCAGGAGCTCCTGTAGAGCCGGGGAGGAGGATGCACCACAGTAGGTTATTGCAAAAACAGCCGTAGGGGCTGATGTTGGATGCATGAATAGCCCATGAAGTGTAGTTCTAGTGGGGTTCACCCAGAGCAGGGTCCACCGAGTGTGACATATGAAGTGAATAAAATCTGAACAACTCCAAGTGATAAACGTTGCAGGTTGTCCATTATAAAGACCCTAAGTTGTGAACAGTATATGTTGTTTGTTGATGTGTATTGTTTGCTGTTACTTACCAGTTTAAACTGTTTGTACCCCCAAACCTCCCTTCTTCCCGAATCCCTCTTACCTTCTTCTCCGCTGCTCCCCACCCCCGCCGCTCCTCGCCTCTCCGTCGACACCTCGGCACCGCCTAATAGGAAAATCAAGGAACTCGCATAATGCCGCGCTCCCAAAAGGACTCTAATTGGTATCAATTACTCCCTAAGACAACAAGCCAGCATAAAAACAACACTCACAGAGAACACTACTGTGTGAGCACTGCCTCCAGTCGCCTCGAAAAGTTTCTATCTTACCGTCACCTTTTCACCATAACTTCAAGAGTGCTCAAGAGAACTGACACCCCCTGGATTACAGGAGTCGAGTGAGTTCCTGTGATCCCCCGAGAGGCAGGAATCCCAACTCTGCAGAGCGAGCAGCAGATTCGATCGCCCATTCTCCTCAGTGGTGACCAGAGGAAGCAGCGGCGGCATGTGCTATCCCCCACCTCGAGTTCCCCATAACGAGCTAATTTCAATAAAGGTTTTAAAGGAGTTAAAACGATCTCCTGCCCTGCTTAATTGTAACAACATACGGGGTAAGTAATCCCAGTTAACTGCTGAATCCGTGATTCCTAATTACAGGCATTCCAGTTACCCTGTACCAGATCCATTCCTATGCTGGGCATAAGGAAAGCAAACCTGCAGCACAGCCCCAGAGAGCTCCAATGATGTCATTACAATCACAGATTCATTTCCTGTGTCAAAACATTCAGTGTGGCCTTACCCAGAGATTTACCCAGGGACATCCCTTCTGGGCAGGATGAAGGGGACAATCCCCTCAATCTGTCCCTCCAAATTCCAGGTTGAACTTTCATCCCCTAAGTAAGTACAAAACTGGGGTACATTTCATACCTTATTAACCATGACTCTGCAAGTGCTGTGGATAGGATCACGGTCAAACCTCCTGTTCTCTGTGGTCCCGAGTGTAAGGAATATTCTTTGGTAGGAGTTGTTGGGCATCAAGCAGAAGAACGAGGCCATGCCCTGTGAACAGTCATGGAGTCTGTAGTCTGATCCAGACAGCTGCCATCTTCCCAGAGAGGGAGGTCTTGCTAGAGACAGCCTTCCAGGGCTCTGGGGCACCCTCAGCAAGGCACAGCCAGGGGCTGCAAGGGATTCAGCCCTTAGCAGTGGTTCCAGCTCTTAGCAGTGGTTTCAGCTCGTAGCAGTAGTTTCAGCTCTGAGCAGTGATTTCAGCTCTGCCTTGCAATGTTATCCCAGGCCGACTCAGAGACAGAGAGACAGAAGTGCCTTGTAGCTATTCCACAGGGTGGCTTTTATTATCCTGTGAAGGGGTGGCCAGGAACAGCAACTCCCTGACTAGCAGGGTAGACTCTGAGGTATTTATGGGGGAAAGCAGGGGTGGTACCAAAGGGGAAGAACCAATGGGTTTGGAAAGGTGTATCAAAGTATTGTGGGTGCTTTGTTCTGACCTGAGAGAACTGCCTCATCTAGGTCCTCTCTCCCGGGGAGGGGTTGAGATGAGCTGGTCACATTCCATCCATTCAAGGGACATCCCTCCAGGGCAATGGCCTGGCAGGCTCTTCCACTTCCACAAGGCCCTGCTCCATGTTCCTCTCAATGCCACAACAATACAGAACACAGGATTTTCCTCTGGTTCTGTATCTGCACCACAGGCCCTGTCACATTTGGAGCTTTGCATTTTCTTCCCTATTTTATGCTTCCAGCACTGGGAAGGTCTTACCTCAAGTACTGTGGTTGTTTGGGGTCCCTTGCTACAAGACAGACCTGGAGGCACTGGAGGGTTGTGGAAAATTGCCCATCCTGTTGTGTGGGCACAGAGCTGCTGTGAGGTGAGGGAGAACTGATGGAGCTGTTCCAACCCAGGCTCTTGGGTTAATAGATCCCTTGGAATGGATGAAAGGGCACTGAATGATTGGTGTTTGCACACACACATACATATATATTTATATATATGTCACAATTATTTTAGCACTTTGGTTGCAATGGAAGGCACCTATGTAGCCATTTTGGTTATTTCCTTTAGAAATAGACCAATAAAATAGTATAAAAATAACACTTGAGAAAATACATGAGGAAAAGAAAGAAAAAAAAGAAAGAATCAGAGTAAAGCATGGAGAGGAAAGGTCTCACCACCCACAGGGGCAGTGACAACACTTGGTTGTTACAATTTCAGTGTCCACAGTCAAAGTGATGGTCACAGTCTGGATCCATCAGAGGTAGGGGAAGCTCCAAAATCACGAAGTTCAGTGGGTTAATACAGGCTCGGGCTCAGTGGGGTCAGGAGTTTTACACTGTCTGATGGAACACGGGGGTCATGCCCAGTCCTCTGGTGGAAGGCCCAGAAATGAGTCTGTGGACTCTTCAGGGTCTCTAATGGTTTGTACCTCCCTGAGGTGGCTGAGCCAGTGCTGCCCCACCAAAAGGGATGAAACACGTCAGCCCTCCCTGGCAGTGTTGCTGATACCTCCCCTGGGCTCTGTGGTGGCCAAAGGCTCAGTGGGGGCTCTGGGGTAGCCCATGGCACAGCCAGAGAGCTGAGGATGCACAAGACTTCCCCAGGCAATGCTCACACACACTGGGGTGTGCAGAGGAGCCCAAAGGCACACCTGGGGCTCTGTGACAGAAAGTCCCATGGAGAGGCTCTGTGCACCCCAAAAGGCTCCTTGAGGGCTGTGGGGAGCCCAAACAGGCACAGTCAGGGACCAGGGGCATGCAAAGGCAGCGCTGGGGCCTAGGCATGGCACAAAACAAACCAAGGAGTCGGGATACCCCCCAAAATGGACATCAGGGCTTGGGATACCCTCTAAGGGACAGCCAGGGTGCAGAGGGGGCACACCAAGGGGTCCAGAAACACAAAGGGAGAGCCCAGGAAGCTCCCCAAAACACAAAGGGAGAGCCCAGGAAGCACAGAAAGGCCCATGGAGATGAGCAGCTATGCTCTGTTCCCACCTGATCTGCAGTTCTGATCCTGATGCTTCCCTCTTGGCATCCTCAGATTCCCTCCACTCCCTGTTTTGCATGGCCTGATCCCTCCCACTCCCATCCAAGCATCCTCAGAGACTGTTTATTCCAGATGTATCTCCTTTCCTTTCCTGGATGCTCATACCCCTCCTCTCTTCTGCCCCTATTCCATTTCCAATTGCCCTTCCATCTCCCTTTATCTCATTTCTGACACCTCTGCCCATTGTATCCTGCCCCCAGAGCTTCTCTTTCCTCCCATCCTCCTTCCCTACACATTCCCATCCTCTCCCCAGTGCTCAGGTATCCCATTCACCTCTGCACAAAGCAAAGGGAATGCTGAGAGCATGGAAAAAGGGGAATGACAGTGTGTGGGCATGGACTGTAGGCACAGGGTAAAAGGGAACTCCTCCAAGTTTTATTTATAAATTTTATTGACTTCGACTGGTCAGGGAATTAAGAGTTGAGAGAAGACACCCTTTACCCTACCCCTCTATCACTGTACTGAGTTTATCTACAAATTCCAGCCGCCAGTGGATCTGGGATCACACACACATTTACAGGTGGGCAAATTAAAAAAAAAAAAAAAGCTGTGGAATCATTTAGTTGGAATATATCCCAGAAATCATGGGGTCAGTCCATTTGGCAATTCTCTTTGCAGACTCTGTCGTCCCATTGCCCCAGGAGCCCAAATGCTGCAGTTCAGGTAAGGCTGCACCACCATTCCCTGCTCAGAAGTTCTCGGAGCTCTCGTTGTGCAGTGGTGAGGCCGTGGGGGCCGTGGTGTCCCCGGGAGAGGCCACATTCAGGTACCCAATCTCCGAAGGCTGCCAGGGGGATTGGCACAAGGAAGAATCCTGGCTCTCAGCCTCTCCCTCAGGCTTCACATTCTGCAGGGCCTTCAGGGCGCTGAGAGGCTCTGGGAGATCTCGGGAAGGGAAGCTGGAAATAAATTTCCATTTTCTGTCATTCTGTGGAGTCTGGGTGACCCTTACCCAACACCTCAGCAGCACAATGTTGATGCTTTTCTCTTGGATCACAATTCTCACAATCAGGACAATGTTGATGCTTTTCTCTTGGATCAAGGCTCCTCCTCCAGCCAAGGAAGGGACACCCTCGGCCAGCCCAGAACCTGCTTGGACCATCCTTCATCCCAAAAGAGCCTGTAACTAAACCCCCTGAGCTGTATCTCCAGAGCTGCAGGGTCCCTCTGCCTTTCCCTCATCTGGTCTGGCATGGGTTGAAATGGAGGAACACATCCCAGAGCAATGTGGGACATGGCTCTGGCTGTAGTAGGGCTCCAAATCTCACCACCTCTTGTATAAAGACTCCTCTAAAGTCCCTGAGCACCAAGATTCCTAAATCCCCCAGTGTTCCCCAAAATATTCTGAAAATTTGACTTCTCCATCCCATCTGCTAACTGGTTTTAATACCATCTTACTGCCATTTTAATACCATTTTCCCTAAAATTTCACCAAAAACTAACAAAAAAGGCCTCTGCAAGGTGAAAGCACAGGGTGGAGCAGCCAAAATGCTCAAGTGGCTCCTCCCTGGATCCTCCTCCCCCCTTCACGGTACCTGGCATGAGGAGGTGACAACACCTTACTCTGTGGTTGGCGTTCAGAGCCAGGAACGATCTTCAAGTCCTGGAAGGAGGAACAGACTTGAGAGGAGGTGGTACAGGTCAGACCCTGAATTCCAACAATTCCGGGTCTTCCAAGCTCTCCCCCAGCTTCATTGAGAGTCCTCTCCACCAACCACAGCCCCACAGAGGTGCTAATCAGGGATTTTGTTGTACTTTGGGTGTAAATTTATACTAAAAAATCCAAACCAAGCCCCACCAAGGCCAGGTGAGCCCCAACAGCCCTTCCCCACTCAACAGCTCATTTCCAACCTACCTGGGTTCCCTCCAAATTAAAAGTCCCAATAAACTCCTAAATCCACCTGGTTGATTTGAAAACTCTGCTTTCCTGGACTTTCTCCATTTCTCCTGCCAAAGTTCTTCATTAACATGGCCAATACTTTCACTCAGATGAGGAATTATCACTCAGCTTGGCCTGAGGGAGAAATATTCCTCCTGGCAGGAGAAACATTCCCAATCTCGCACACAGGGTTGGTTCTCCTTTGCTAGAGCCACCTTTACAACTGAGGCCTTTGAACAGCTCTAAATGTGCCAAGTGAGATTCCTGTTGCTGTGGAAGGGGATCCCACGGGCAGCAACTCAGCGATGAGCAGGGGCTGAGTGTATGGAGCCTTCAGCTCCTCACATGCCTCTCTTCGCCACAGCCGTCACCACCTACCATGTGGGAGCCCTTTCCATCTCAAGGGATGGATCCAGCTCTTCCTCAGACCCTCAGACATCAGGTTCTGTGATTCCTGCTGATCCCAGCCCTCCCAGGGTCTCACCTCTGTGTTGGGAGCAGGGCTGCTCCTGAAAAGGCGCTGGGAGGTGGCCACATGGCTGGAGAGTTGGAGCTTGTCCTGCAGCCAGGCATTCTCCTCCTCCAGGATCTTCCCTCTAGGCATGGCACAAAGCACAAGTAATTTTCCTTCCAGCCACACTCCATTTTCAAACAGGAATGTTCTTTTCCAACCTCAGAGCTGTTGCTCTTAACAGCCTCCAGCTCAATGGCGAGGTCTTGGATGGGAAAACAGGGTAATTACATCCCTAATTACAGCCACAAAAGCCACTGCATAAATGGCTGGGGCACAATCCAAACTTTCCTCTGGAATTCTTAAGAGAAAGAGTCACAAAACCAGGAAAAGGGAGAATCCCAGGGGATGGACATGAGCAGGAGCCTACCTGCTCTGCAAGGAGGAAATCCCAGACCGGAGGCTCCAAGGGGACTCCTCCTGGTCTGATATTTTTTGAAGGAGCCGTCGCCTCTCCTGGAGTAATTTCTCATTCTCAGAAGTGATCTGGGCAATCAGCACCTTCCCCTTAGGGTGGTGGAGAAGGAAAGAACAACCACCAGTTACTTTTGACTCTTCTCTGTCCTCTGCAAACCTCAGGGCTTTCCCAAGGGACCATCATCAAGGGTGCCAGCTCCTAAAAGCTTGGAGTCACCACCCCTGCAATGCTCAAGAGCCATGTGAATGTGGCACATGGGGACATGGTTTAGTGGTGGTGAGTGCATGGTTGGACTTGATGAAGATCCTCATCTTAAAGGTCTTCTCCAACCTCAACGACTCTGCAATTCCGTACCTTGTCCAATGTAAAATATCCCAAAAAGTGACTCTGGGGTGACTTCCCAGCAGGACTTGCTGAGGCAAAGGAACACGGAGCTCAGCTAGTATCGGACTGGGATTTGAGGATGTGGCTTCCCCCAGGGGCAATCCTGAGCCAGGAATTTCCTTTTGGCTTGGTTGGTGCCCCTGATGACTTCCTACAAGGAGGGACTTCGGACAAGGGCCTGGAGTGCCAGGACAAGGGCAGATGGCTTCCCACTGCCAGGAGGCAAAGTTAGATGGGATATCGGGAAGGAATTGTTCCCTGTGAGGGTGGGGAGGCCCTGACTCAGGTTGCCCAGAGTGGCTGTGGCTGTCCCATCCCTGGCAGTGTTCAAGGCCAGGCTGGACGGGGTTTGGAGCAACCTGGGATAGCAGAAGGTATCTCTGCCCATGGCAGGTGGTGGGAGGAGATTAACTTTAATGTCCCTTCCAACTCACACCATTCCCTGAATCCATGATTATTTTCACAGAAGCACAGAATCACAGAATGTGTAGGTTGGAAGAGACCTTCAAGATCATCAAGTCCAACCCATGCCCTACCACCTCAAATAAACTATGGCACTGAGTGTCACATCCAGTCTCTTTTTAAACACATCCAGGGATGGTGACTCCACCACCTCCCCGGGCAGACCATTTCAGTACTTTATCAGTCTATCCATAAAAAAACTTTTCCTAATATCCAACGGATATTTCCCTTGGCGCAGCTTAAGGCTGTGTCCTCTCGCTCTGTCAGTTGCTGCCTGGACAAAGAGAGCAACCCCTACCTGAGCACAGCCATCTTTCAGGGAGTTGTAGACAGTGATAAGGTCACCTCTGAGTCTCCTGTTCTCCAGGTTAAACAACCCCAGCTCCCTCAGTTGTTCCTCACAGGGTTTGTGTTCCAAGCCCCTCACCAGCTTTGTTGCCTCCTCTGGACGTGCTCAAGCGTCTCAACGTTCTTCCTAAACTGAGGGGCCAGAACTGGACACAGCACTCAAGGTGTGGCCTCACCAGTGCTGAGTACAGGGGAAGAATGACCTCCCTGCTCCTGCTGGCCACACCATTCCTGATCCAGGCCAGGTACCATTGGCCTTATTGGCCACCAGGGCATACTATTGGAAGCATCAATGCCCCTGCAGCCTCCCCTTGCAGGAGAAGCCCTGGATGTGTCCTCTCACTTTTTCCACTTGGAGCTTCAACTCGCTGAGCTCATTTTCCAGCTGTTTGATCCTGCTGTCCCTCTGTTTCACCTCGTGGATGAAGGTCTCCTTGGCCCTGCGGATCTTGTCTTTGTGCCGGAGCTGCATCTCATTGTACTTCCTGGGAAAGCAGGGACAACCATCAGCTTGTGACAGGCACTTTTGCTCGGGGTCACCATCAGGCAAGAATGTCCCAGGTTTATAAAGACTGCTCAAAGTCCAAACTCGGAGTCTCAGCCATCCCCCAGCTCCTCCTTCCTGCCCAGAATGAGCACATGGACTGTCTGGACACTTTCACTGAGCACTTTGGGGGTGTTTTTGTTGGAAATTTCAATTTTTAAGTGTCAACCAAATGGAAATTGATAACGGAAAAGGACCCAAAGCATTTTCAAAAGTGACTCCCAGCTTTACATATCCTTGTGCTTGTCCCTCCCAGGTCTTTATAACAAACAGGATTATAAGGGCACCAAAACTGGAAGTTCCAAGGCAAAGATAAGTTGGTTTTGTTGGTGGGGATATGGATAGCCAAGGGAATGAATTTTGAATGGGAAGAAAATTTAGGAAAACCCTCCAAGATCATCGAGTCCAACTATTCCTCCAGCACTGCCAGGGCCACCCACTAACCATGTCCCCAAGTGCCACATCCACGCATTGGCTGGAAAACTAAGAATTCTGAACAGCAATGGACAGGCCAAGAGGAGCAAGAAGAGCCACTTCAGTGGGAGCTTCTTTGAGTTAGGACACTGGGGACAAATATTTTTCCCTCCTGACACTTCTGATTTTTGCTCTTCCCTGCTTGTCAATTTGGGCAAAATTCTTGTTTATATTTATCCAGTTGGGATAGAAGAGAAAATAATACCAAAAAAGAAGAGAAATTTCTATCATATAAGGGGTATTTGCTCATGTTTGCTCAAAATTCATGATAACTAAAACTACTCTGCTTCAAATTAACCAAAAGGGCTCTGGGGAGAAAGGAGAACCTCCAGGGAGAGTCTTTGCTGACACCAGACCCCAACCAATACCTAGACCATCCTCCTGTGCTGCCTTTACCCACCAAGGAGAGCAGGAGGGCTGGGAGAGCTTGGAGTGTTCACCCAGAGAAGAGTAGGCACCAGGGAGACCTCAGAGCCCCTTCCAGGGCCTAAAGGGGCTCCAGGAGAGCTGGAAAGGGACTTGGGACAAGAGGGAATGGCTTTCCATTGCCAGAGGGCAGGGTGAGATGGGATACTGGGAGGAAATCCTTCCCTGTGAGGGTGGTGAGGCCCTGACACAGAGCAGCTGTGGCTGCCTCATCCCTGGCAGTGTCCAAGGCCAGATTGGACAGGTTGCTTGGAGCAACTGTGGATAGAGGAAGGTGTCCCTACCCATGGCAGGAGGTGGAACAGGATGGGCTTTAAGGTCTGTTCCCACTCAAACCTTTCTGGAATTCCCTGACAGCAAACATGGGGGATCAGCTCACTGTACACAGGGCTAGAGGATTTAGTGCTAAAAGCCTGAACATTGGACAGGAAGGTCCACACCACAGCCAAATCCAATAGCAGGCCCAGGCAGGTTTTTGGGCATTACCTGACATAGAGATCCTTCTGGTTCAGGAGTCGGACACCTTCCTCATACAGGGCTCTGTTCTCCTCCTTCAGCAGCACCAGCTGCTCCGAGAGCTTCTGGTTCTCCTTCTGGCACTGCACGTGCTGGAAAAGGGCTACTTTTAACTTGTGTGTGTGGCCCCAGCTGGAGCGACCCCTCTGCCTCCCATCTTCCTGGTCTCCAAAGCTTCACTCTCATCAATCCCAGTGGTTCCCACTCCAGCCAACATCAAGCCAGCCAGCCCCTGAGACCACACCCCTCCTCCCTCTAATAAGTCATGGAATTTTGTTGCAGAGAGAGGCAATGAACCCTCCACAACAATGGACTCTGCCAAAATTTCCAAGCAAAAGCTCCAAGCTCTGCAAGATACAGGGAAGGAAGAAACCACCAAGCCTTCCTGTGCCCTCCAAGCTGCATCCCAGGAAACCAACTGGCTTTGGGATGCTGCTTTTCCTCCAGCTCCTGTTGAAATCAGTGAGATCTGCAAGGGCTCAGCCCCTGATCAGATGTCCCCAATTCCAGCAGCTCCCAGGAGCAGATTCCAGCTCGTGATGGTCCTGTTCTCCCTTGTATGATGAGGAACCCCCTCACTGTCACTTACCTCACCAACATCCAGCTTCTTCTCATCCTCCAGGACATGCAGGGTCTTGGCCTGGAGCTCCACGTGCATCTTGGCCAGCGACGCCTCTGTCTCCCGAGAATGCCGGAGCTGCTGTCGCAGCTCTTCCACCTGCTGCTCCAGGAGCCTCCTGGAAACACCATGGGGTGGCAGTGAGAGCTGGAGGGGGATGTGCCACCTGCCCCCAAGGTGTTTGTCTGCCACCCAAAACACCCCCTGTTCCCCTCTTGCCCCAGCTGACATGGAGGGGGACAAAGGAATCAGCACATCCCAATCGTCCCCATGTCCCAGTGACACAGAAAGGGGGGATAATATATTGGGATCATTCCCAGCTGCACAGGGAAGAAGGCTGTTGGTATCAATGAACTGACAGGAGAGGCCACGGCCAAGGCAGATGAAGCCTCCAATAATCTTTTAAATCTCAGAAAGGGGGAATCCCTGGAGAACTCCAGGGATAAGGCAGGTCCAAAGGCAAGATGGGAGCCCAAAGCAGTGGTTTGTGTCTCCCTGAACCCTCCCAGGGCAGCGAGGAGCTGCTGGAGGGCTGGCACAGCCCCTACACAGCACAGAGACCTTTTCAGCTGCTCCTCGTGAAGTTCCTGCTGCACTCGAGCTTCATTTTCCCGAGCTTCCTTCAGTTCCTCCTCCAGAAGCTTCTTATCAGAAACACGGGCCTCTGCCAACAGCAGCTGGTGCTGAGAATCCTTCAGCTTTTGCTGAAGTTTTGAAACCTTGGATTAAAATGGACATAGAATAAACTTTCTGAATGCACAAGCCAGTGTCTGAATCAGATCCCACTGATTCCCCAGTGTCTGAGGCATGGGAAGGAAAGATTTCCTTGTTTTGACTCTAAGTCCATTAAAAGCAAAACCTTTGGAATGGCTACCAGATTTTGGACCAAACACTTTATCATGAATTCCCAACAATCTTTTTTTGACCCAGTTTGATCCTGCACTCTACAAAAGAGAATCCAGTGATTTCTGCAGGAGCATGGCAGAATCAGTGCCATGGAAAACACAAGGTTTTGGAACTTTCCAGTCAGTAAACAGTAGGAAATCTCCTCAGCAAGAACAAGATCAGGGCTCCCTGTGCTTGCCAGCCCCACTATCAGTATTTCAGAGATACTGGGTTATCAGACATGGCTTCTATTGCCTTGATTATACTCCTACTAATTGCAGACTTTTTTCCTACAATATTAAGCTAAGGGATCACAAAAAGGAATTTGGGGAAGCGAACCTGCTTGTTTTCTGCACTGGACCTGCACAGAACTGTCAAACATACCCCAGCTTACTCTCACCTTCTTTTGTGCTTCTCCTGCTCTGGATTTCTCCTGGGCCAGCCTCTCCTGAAGGCTGCTCTGGAGCTTATCAGCCTGGGAGCACTTGGAGAGCTCCAGTTCCAGCTCCTTGACCTTCTGCTGGCTCCTCTCCCACTGTGCTGAGAGTGAAGAACATGTTTCTGTGGTGTCCAAGAGTTTGGCCCGGGCCTGCTTCAGCTCAGCTTTGACCTGAGATCCCAGAGAAGAAATCAGATTTATACTTCAGCACAAATCAGTAGGAATGGCTTGGCTAGGGAAGGGGAACAGGACTCCAGAATGAGCAAAAGAGGAATCACTTCCTCAAAAGAGGAAGGAAAGCATGTTTTATTTGGATGCAGTGAAATTTGTCACAGAATCCCAGAGTGGCTTGGGTAGGAAGAGGCCTTAAGGATCACCTGGTTCCAACCCCCCTTCATGCGTAGGGACACCTTCCACTATCCCACGTTGCTCCAAGTCCTGTCCAACCAGGCCTGGAACATTTCTGGAGATGAGGCAGCCATAACTGCTCTGGGCAACCTGTGCCAGGGCCTCACCACCCTCACAGGGACAGATTTCCTCCCAATAGCCCATCTAATGCTGCCCTCTGGCAGTGGAAAGCCATTTCCTCTTGTCCCGGCACTCCAGACCCTTGTCCCAAGTCCTTCTCCTGCTCTCCTGGAGCCCCTTTAGGCCCTGGAAGGGGCTCTGAAGTCTCCCTGGAGCATTTTCTTCTCTAAGCGAACACCCCCAGCTCTCCCAGCCTGGCTCCAGATGGGCTCCAGCCCTCGTGGCCGTAATTTCCATGGAACTGAGGCAGAGCACACTGGGGAGCCTGGCTCTGTCCCTACCTTGGTGCATTCCTGCTGGAGCAGCATATTTTGCCTCTGGAGGTCAGCATTCTTCTCCCTCTCATACCTGAGCTCCTTCTCAGCGGAGCTGCACAAGTTCTGCACCCGCCGCAGGTCTTGGCGCAGCTGCTGCAGCTTCTCCTCCTGCTGCTGGAACCTCTCCTCTGACAGACCCTGCAGGAACAGCAGAAGTGACACAGAAACTAACTTTAAGGCAGGATAAATGCGATTAAGGAAGGCAGAAGCCAGTAAGATTTAAGGGCTTTTGGGCGGGAAGACGCATAAGGCCTGGCATTTCTCTGTCCCTACACCATGTCCTGGTTCCTTTCTCTGTCCCTGCAGGGTTTTAAGAGCCATGCGGATGTGGCACTTGGGGACATGGTTTGTGGTGAACATGTGCTGCTGGGTTAATAGTTGGACTTGATGATCTCAGAGGCCTCTTCCAAGCTCAATGAGTCAATGATTCCCTCCATCACCTCAGAGAAGCCAGTACAACTCCTGAGGCCGAGGGGGAAGAGGTGATAACCTGGATGAGGGAACAAATCCCTATTAAAAACAAACCTGTCCAATCAAACCAAAGCAACCAGGTCACTTTGGATTCTTGTACCAGTGTCTCAGGCATCCAAGCAGGAATGACACAGCCAACCCAGCTCCCAGAGGGATCAGGAACAGGAGAAAAGCAAGTCCTGGCAGCGGGACAGGAACAACACAACAGGACAGAGCCTGGACACTGGGAGGTGTCACCGATGGTCTGCGATGGCTCTTGGGAGATAACTGATCTCCTTGGCTCACTCACCTTCCTGGCACACACACCAAAGCCTGGGTTGAACCAAAGCCTTTCTTTCCAGCATCACTTTCAGCCATCTCTGATGTGCATTCCCACTTTGCATCTTCACCTTCTGCTCTTGGGAGCAGATGGAATTCACTGAAGACCAAATCTGCCTTCTCAGATAATCCCGAGAAAATTTCCCAAGCAGGGAAAAGTCTTGATCCAGCACTGTGGGATCTGGCAGTGTCAGTTGTCCTGAAGGTCCATTGGCTCCATTGGTTTTGTGGGGTTTTCCCCACCTGTTTCTATCAGGATCCCTTCCCACATTCACTGCACTCCTTGTGTCCTGCTCTGCTCCACCCAGATGATTTGCTGCTTCTTGGATACAACTGGACTCCAATCTTCTACTTCTCATTCCTGCCCTGGCCATAGAGACCACCCTGTCCTCTCTTCTCTCCCAAATCTTTGCACAGAAACTGACCTCCTCCTCAGTCACCCCATCCTGAGTTCTTCCATCATTTTCTCCCTTTTTGGCAGGGACACCTGCACCTCCCTTTCTCCTTCAGCTAGCAAGGTGAGAAAGGTGAACAAAGTCAATCTAAATCACTTATTTCTGCCATGTGTAATCAGTTCAGTTTATCCAAGTCCCCACCACATTCAATAGCACAACACAAGGAAATAAACACATCCCTAATTTCCAACAATTGCTCACACCACAGGACTGGCTTCCAGCCCACTTTCATTACATTTTGCCACTCAATTAACAACAAAAAGCAGGGTGTAGATGGCAAAGCTGCCCATACCTGTTTAAGGCTCCCCTCTAAAGTGCCTGCTGAGCTCTGCCAGGGGAGAAACCTATTCTCCCTCTGCTCCAAGCCTGGGGTCATCCTCCTCGTGTCTCCGCTGGGGCCCTGCTCCCAGGCACTCCGAACGTCACATTTGAGCTGGGCAATTTCTTCAAGCAATATCCTTTTTTCTTCATTGCTTTCTTTGAGCTGCTTTTCCAGCTCCTCCTTTTTCTTGTTGTTCTCTAGTAATTCAGAGCTTGAAGGAGAAATAGTAAAGGAGAGAGATAACTACACAAATCCAGGAAAAACACTCTAAAAGGGGAAAAACTTGGGAGATGAGAGTCCAGTTAAACACTCCAGTGCTTTGGGAGGCTCCAAAGGGGATTCAATCCTGGGTGCAGCAGTTCTGGGCAAGGGTCAGTCTCCCTGGGACATCTCCCACAAAACCACGTGTGTCCAAAGGCTCAGCTCTCCCCAGGAGGAGGTTACAGGCTGGTTAAGGAATCCTCACAAAGGCACAGGAACTACTCTGGACTCAAAGCTGCAGGAAGCACTGGAATAGAGACTCAGGTGTCCCAGTCCAGCTGTCTGACTTCCCTTCACCCAAACTCTATCTCCATTTTCTCCATCCAAGATCAAAGCCATGGCTGCCCCATCCCTGGAAGTGTCCAAGGCCAGGCTGGACAGAGCTTAGAGCAGCCCAGGATAGTGGAAGGTGACCCTGCCCATAGAGGCAGGTGGAACAGAACGAGCTTTAAGATCCCTTCTTCCCCAGAACAGTCTGGAATTCTGTGATTCTGTGTCCTGGATGTCCAGATACTGGAACAGGTTGTCCAGGCTGGAATCGCCATCCCTGGAAGTGTTCAAAAAACCTGTGGATGTGGCACTTGGGGACATGGGTTAAGGGTGAACACGGCAGTGTTGGGAAATGGTTGGACTCAATGATCTTTGAGGGCTTTTCCAGCCTGAACAATTCCATGGTTCCTTTAGCAGCTCCCTACTGCCTTCTTCTCATGGTACTTTATCCCAGTATCAGTAACCCTGGTCACTGTAACCATATTGGATTTAATCCAAGCTTTTATTTACTAAGGACAGTCTGAGCCCAGAGGCTCCAACTCCAAATTTGTCCTGATCTACTCAAAAATGGGAGTTGAACCAACACCTGCTGATACCTCCCCTCCAAAGACACCCAAATTCCAAGGACTACCCAAATCTCCAGTGGAACTAGGACCGTCAGCTGCTGCCAGCAGTGATCCCTGAGGAGCCCAAACCCACAACATGACCCCCTCAGTCCAACTTCAAGGGAAGAATCCTCCTCCCTAAGGACAGCTCCCATTTAGTCTACTCAGAATCTGGAAGAGCTGCAGAAAAAATCTTTAATCCTGGCTGACCCTGATGACACTGAAAGTCACCAAAATCAGAGATGCTGACCCAAGGACAACATGAAGATGCTAGGCTCATTTTTGTCAGGAGAAGCACCAGGGGGAGTTGGAAAAGACTCAAAACTTAAATCAGCAAAGACAAGGAGCAGAAAAAAACACAGGTTTTGTTAAGGTTTACCACAGCAGTTCTTGCTCTTCCCTCAGGTTTTTGATCTGTTCTTCCAAAAACACTACTTTAGCCATCTGTTCCTCACAGATCTTTGCATCTGCACAGGGATCTTCCTGCTTCTGCTTCACTTTGGGACTCTGTTCTCTGTCTTGCAGGATTTTAGAGGCCTGTAAGGTCAGAAAACACCACAACTTGGATATCCTTTGCTCCGATGGAAATCTTTGGAGCCATACAGGGCAATCTGGGAACTCCAGCAAGACATGACTTGTGATCCTGTGGCTAAATTATTGCAGTTTTTTCCCCTCAAAGACACATGTGAGTCCTTTTTCCTGCATGGAAAGTAGCTGTGTCTAAACTACCACCAAGCCATGGCTCTTTATTTGATTTCATCCTACTGTGGCACATCTGCAGCTCCCACGGATTTACAGCATGTGCCAAAGCTCTTTACACAAGCAGCAGCTCTTGGCAAACCAGGAGGAGCACAAGGTGTAGGTTCAGGTGGTTCTCACAGTGGTGCTCCAACTCTACCCCAAACATCTCCCTAGGGGTGGCTCCTCCTCTCCCAGTGCCACCTAACCCTGTAACACCAAGTAACAGCACACCCTGAACCTGAGACTTGAGGAGAAGACGTCAAGAAAATAAAAGGGGCAGAAAAGGAGGAACGCTGGGATAAACTGCCAGCTGAATCACAACTGGAGTCTGCCCAGTGTCAGATCTGCTGCTCAGCTGTGACAGGCCCAAATCCTTCAGACACAAACACCATTATCCTCACTAAACACCAACTTTGACTGCTAAAGCTTTTTAATCAACAGCTCTTCCTGAGCTTTCAATCCCAGGTATTTCCTGGTATTTCAATTGCAAGGCATCATCCACACCAGGACAAATTTGCTCATATTTGAGCAGCACACCCCAGCAGCTCCTGCCTGCATCAGGTACCGCAAGAACTGGGAATCCTTTTCATGTCTCACCTCTGGATCTAGCAAAGCACTATCTTTGTGCAGCGTCTCATGGGATACATCCACAAGATCCCTGCTGGCTGATGTTCTCTGGAGACTCGGGAAGGTGTTTATGTGGCTTGTGAGCTCTGAGTGGGAGTCAGGCAAACCCTGGAGAGGAAACAACACAGTCAGTGGATGAAACATACCCTGAAGGACAAGCTCAGGAAAAGATTTCTCCTCTCAAATGTCCAAAAATCTCTTAAAAAACAAGAAGAGATTTCCAGGTGACAGAACCCAATGATTCAGTGCAAAGCTTGTTTCCAGCACTGTTGGGAAATGATTCATTGCAGTACAGCTGCTCCATCCAAAGGGAATGAGCCCATGTGGGAAGACAGGAATCCACCAAATACATGTAAACATCTCTATGCTAAAGGTTGTTCCAGTCTAACACAGGGCTCTGGATTCCATCTCCTCCTGATCCCTTTGATGGGAAAACAGTCCTTCCTTCAGAGGGACCACGGGCCAGTGGGTGGCTGAATTCCAACCAGAGTTTCAGGGATGGATGATTTGGATTCAAAGGTCCCTGGATCACGAGTAGGCTGAACTACTGGGAGGCAAAGGTTAAAAAAGGGCTCTTCCCATTTTCCACACCGTCCTCAGATCAGACAATTCTTTTCCATGTGTGTATTGATAGACTGACCCAGCCTCTTCCTCCCAGCCAGACTGTTTTCATCCCAAGCTTTGATCCCAAGTTTCAGCATAGATTTGTTGCAGCATGACTAAGCCCTGGCCTCTAGATGCCACTGTTCCTCCAGCAGCACCTGAATTTGTGGAGTTGTGCCAACAGCTCAGGACTTCCATGGATTTTTACTTGGTTTCAAGGAAGTGACAGGACTCACAAACTGATGTAAGGCCTCTCAGAGTGATAAAAAATTAGATTTGTCATGGCTGTGCCCCCCCACATTGCCAGTCTCCCATTGCCAGGTCCCTTTGTCCAGGCCACAGATCTGCCAATCTCCTAAATTTTGACCCTAATTTTCAGCCCTTGTCCTGGCAGACCTTGGACAATTTTGTTGGCACCACTCACTGTCTCTCCTCTGTGGCCCAGATGGAATACAAGAATTCCAAAAACGTTCCCAGCAGGGAAATCCCCAGGAGCTGATTTAACACCCTAATTGGCTCAAGCCAAGTGTGCCGAGGCCCTTGGGGAAATCCCAGAAGTGCTGTGATCCCAGCAGGATGTTCATTTGGCTCTGGGATGTTCAATTCCTGCAATTAATACCTGAGTCTGAAAACTCCCACTCTGCCCTCTGGAGAATCAGGGTTTGGCTACAAAGTTGGAATTACTGATTTGGTATTAGATTCACTGAAACGAAACTAAATTCTGGAGTTAGAGACAATGCCATGACAGCAACTGGATTTAAGACCCTCCACCAAAGGTTTGAAAGTGGCTGGGCTGTAGCAACGCATCAAGAGATGCCAGGCAATGAGTTTGGGGGGCACCTGGGGATGTTTCATGGAGCATCCAAAGGCAGCTGGCTCCTGCAGGGAGTCCCACCACAGGGGCTGGACATACCTGGCTGCCCAGAACCACCTTCTCAGCCTTCAGATCTTCCCGCAGCAACTCCAGCTCACATGCCAGTTGCTTTCTCCGTTCTCTCCTCTCTCCCAGCTGACTCCCCAACTTGTCTATTGTTTCCTGACAGCTTTCCAACATCTGGAACAAGGAATGTTAAGAGTCACTACCACAACATCATTTTTTCTACACAGAGAGAAGCAGATTGCAGGAAATGTGTCTTCTAGGAAACAAGGAGAGGAGAAAAACGGTTCTCAAATGTTTCCAGTGGAATTCCTACACCTCTTATTCAGGGCTCGCAGAACCTCCACTGACCCAAAACTCCTTGGGAAGCTCCTCTCCATTTCTGTCTGGCTGACACACCAGGCAGATCCAATTGCTGGGCTGGCAAGGAACAAATGGACAGGAAAGTTAACCCAGTTAACCTGATGGGAACCAGCTTTAAATGTACCTACACATCCCTTGGTTTCACTAAACCCTAAACAAGATTTGAGCACCTTCACACAGATAAAACCTTCACATTCATGGGGAGACAACAAACTCCTCAGCTGGCAGAGCTGAAGGCAAGACAACTTCCTAAGGGGAGAGTTTTCATGGAGATCACATTGGCTGCTTTTCTACAAAAATCCATCCATCTGCATGAGCTGAGGGACTACTACTCCTCAGGAGAGGGTGACAAAGAGCATCCCCAGGAGAGAGTCACTTCAGATGCTCATTTAAGGTGCTCATTTAAAACATTTCTAAACAGAACAGTTCATTTCCCAAGGAAAAGCTCTCACCTCCTGCATCTCCTGAGCTCCAGATGCCACCTGCTCGTTCCCATTCATCTCACTTTTGTTCTTCTGCACCTCAAACAATTCTGTTTCCAAACTGGTGATCTGAACATGGACAAATCCCAAGTTAAAACCAAACCAGGACTCACCACTAAATGCACAACTACTCCTAGAGTGCTCCTTGTGCTGCTATTATGGGATAAGACCCACATTGGAAGCAAGGAACAGGAGGAGATGTGCACGGCCAGCTCTAGCTCATCCCTCATCCTGCTGCTTCCAAGGAGGAATGAGCCATCTGGACTCAAGCCAGAAAAAGGTGGAATTATGCTCCTTAAAAGGAGTGGAACAACCCAGGCACATGGTGAAAACCCAAAGCTTCCACACATTGTGGTACTCCCCCAACATGCAAGACCCCAAGACACTCCAGTTTAGGTGCTGGGTCATCCTTGTTCCCTGTGCTTGGAGTGCTGATCTTATCCAAGCAGATGTTCAGCCTGGTCCAACAGGAATCAGGAGTCCCTTCAACTGCTCATAGGAAGTTTTCAGTCCCTCCAGAAGGGCTCCAAGGACTCAGGATATGGGACAGCAAAGCACTGACCTCTGTGACCACTGACTTCTGTTCCTCCTGGCACCTCCTGGCAGGTGGGAGTTTGGACAAGGTCTCACACTGCATTTGGATCACCCACAAAGGGCAGATGCCCTTGGGGGAAAAATTATTGGTTGTGAAGTTATAAAGGGCTCAAAGGAGCTGAGAGCAGCCCAAGTAAGGATCATCCCAGAGGAGCAGTTCAGCTTCTCTTTCCCATTAGGGATCCCACGGACCCTTTTCCAAAATCCAAGTCTTGGCACTGGCAGCCCCCTTGCTCCACTGCCAGTAGGAGCCTGGACAGCTTCCTTTTCACTCCTAAGGCTTGAAATCCAATTTGAGCTTATTTCTAAAACCCCAGGCTGGACTGTCTAACTGCCTGAGCTTGGCTCCCCTGAAATGAGCTGGGACACTGGAGGGAGATGAAATCCAGCTCCACAGAACTGCAGACTGGTTTGGGTTGGAAAGGACCTTAAAGCCCATCCAGTTCCACCCCTGCTATGGGCAGGGACACCTTACACTATCCCAGGTTGCTCCAAGCCCCATTTAACCTGGCCCTTGACACTTCCAGGGGTGGGGCAGCCACAGCTTCTCTGGACAACATGTCCAGGGCCTCCCCACCCTCACAGCCAAGAAATTCTTCCTCGTATGTAATCCCAAAGCCAAAGGAGTACCAAGTCCCTGCCAATCCCAATCTATTTCCAAAGCAGCACCTCAAAGCCCCTGAGCTTTGCTCTCTTTGTTGAGTTCCTGGTACCAACTGGGTCTGCTGGAACTCCCATCCCCTGCTGGAGTGGTCTCCAACACACAGGAAAGCTACTGCTACGCTGCTTTTTAAATCTTAGATATGAGCTCACCAATGTGTTAAAAGGTATTGAAAGTGGGGTGAAACATCCAGACCTCTCACAGAAGAGCTAAAGGACAAACCCCTCTCCTTTTGCGTAACTGGATGATAATTTGGGGTTCAGCAAGACTTTGGAGCTCCAAAAGGGATCTCAAATGCAAAACACACCTCTCCTCCTCACCCCCAGCCAGCCTTTGGTCAGAAGCTGATACCCAGCAATGCAGTTCTTTATTCTCCCTCCAAGCCATTAACTTTTAAGCACTTAATTTGTGCTCTGAAATTCCATGCCAGCAGCAGAACAATCCTCACTCTGTATCCCACTGTCCTGGTCCTGAGTCATAGCCTGACCAGCCAAGGCTTCTGCAGCTGTGCCAGAACCAAAAACCCTCCCAAGTCCTTCCCAGCCAGGGCAGGACTGGCAAACACCCAGGACCACTGCCTTCCCCAGGCTCCAGCCCCTTCCCTCCTCATCTCCAGGGCTCTCAAAGCCCCCTGGGAATGCAGGACACAGCTCAGCAACCTCCATCCAAGGGTTAAAACCCATGTCCTCGTCTATCTCACCTCTGCTCTAAGGCCCTGCATCCCTCAAAATGGTTCTTTTCCAGCTGCAGCAGCTGCCAAGCCTCTGCAGACAAAATGCCTCACATCTTCTTGTCTCCCGAGCATTGCATTCCCAGGGATCTGTGTGACAATCCACAGAGCAAAACGGGGATTTGTCCAAGCTGAAAACATATTGTGTTTGATTTTTGGAAGGCTGTGTTCACTCTGGTCCAAATGGGAAGAGTTTGGTGCAAGCTGAACAAGCCCCAAGTTAAACCAAACCACTGCCATGGTGGACAGACCCTTTTCCATCCCATCCCAGAGCTGGCCTGTGGCTCCTCTGAGACAGGAGACAAACACGGTGCCACTGGCACCCTCATTAAGGTATTTGAACTTGCCTTCAACCTCTTTTTAGAGGCTTTTCCAGAGCCAACTGACTGGGAATTCCTCATCTCTTCCTTTGAACAATCCAGCTTGGAGTTGTGTATCCATGTGGGATACACCGCCACCATCTCCGACACCACGTTTTAACCCAACACCAGGCATTAGGACACATCAGTCCTCACAGAAAGCCAGGCAGGGGGTGCTAAAACCTCACCACAGAAATCCCCTAGGGACACTCTGGACTTGTACAGCTGCCAGTCAGGAAAGACGGATCAATCCAGGCCCACTGCAGAGAGAATTTCCAGCACAGACAGAGGGCAGAGGACAAGAGCCCCAGCAAGGAAGAGTTCCTGGCCAGGCAGCAGAGCCTCCGCTCATGGGAAGGACCTCCTCAGCCAGCCTTTGTGGGGAGAATCCCACCTACCTACCTGGCCAGACCAAAGTCTGTTTTTCCCTCTTCTCTCTGGCAGTAAATTCCCCAGCTGCACCCCCTGTAAGGGATCAGGTGCCCTGGCAGTGATGCTCCTCACAGAATTTTCCCTGGGGAAGCAGTGCCAACCCAGCCTGTAGTGCCAGTGCTCCTCACTCCAGAGGGATGGAGAGTCCCTCCAGAAAACTGAGGCTAAAAACCACCCTGACAAAGGCAGCATCAGCCTGAGAGGCTTCAGCCACAATTTACTCTTGCTCAGAGGATGGAGGTGGCCCTGCAGATGCTCAAGGAGGCCCCCAGTGTTTCCAAGGTTCTGGAAAAACAGATGTTTAACCAGTGCTTCATATTTGTTCCCAAAGGTTCCCATTTGTCACATGCAAATAATAAAGAATTTCTATCCACTTCCTGAAGTCAAAGCATGATTTGAGTGGACTTGTCCTATTAACAGGAATAGATACAGGTTACCCTGGGATGAGGGTACTCAAAATCAAGTAGGATCCAAGTTAGGAAGATGCTGCTGAGGTCACATCTTGATCAAGATTGAGCAGAGCTTCTCAAGATGGATCTCAGAGCTCTTCCAAGAGAGGTGAGCAGCCCCACTCACAAGCAGCTGCTGCACAACAGGATAGGAAAAACTCCCTGTTCCTCAATTTGTATGCTCAGAGGGATGTTCCAGGCCTTTACACTCAGCACTGTTTGACACATCTCCAAGATCCTGTCCCTGGGGAAAAGCCAAAGTGCAATCTTCCGCCACAAGAACACTCAACAGGTGATATTTCCTGTGATCAAGGAGCATCAGTGTCCCAGACAGTAGGGTCAGATGCAATACTGGGAAGGAATTCTTCCCTGTGAGGGTGGGGAGTCCCTAGCACAGGCTGCCCAGAGAAGCTGTGGCTGCCCCCGGACCCCTGGAAGTGTCCAAGGCCAGACTGGACATTGGGGCTTGGAGCACCCTGGGATAGTGGAAGGTGTCCCTGCCCATGGCAGGGGGTGGGACTCAATGGGCTTTAAGGTCCCTTCCCAGTCTGGGAATCTGTGAGGGGGAACAAGAGATGGAAAAGACAACGCTGCCATAACACCAGGAAATCTGCACTTCCAACCAAGAGTCATTTACTCCCTGCTGGGATTTTTTTTTCTCCCTTTCTCCCAAACTGGCAGGTTTTTCTGGCTGTTTTTCTTGTCAAACTAAACACAGCAGAATGCAGGGCCAGGCCAAACATAATTCTATTTTTCCAATCAGAGAGAAAAGCAGATGGAATGAAAGAAATCCAAACCTTGTTTCTCCTATTCCTTACTCACTTTCTGCTGCAGTCCCTCCACCTCGCTCTCCAGTTGTTGCTTCTCTTGCTTGTTTTGGATCTGTGCCTCTCCCAGAATTGATTCCAGCTCCTCATTGCGGTCAACCAAACCCTCGTGCTCCTGCTCCACTTTCCACAGCTTGTGAAGGAGCTGGGAATTCCTGCCCTCAGTGTTCTCTGTGGCTTCATTGCACCTGCACACCAAAACCCGGCATCACCAAGGCTGGAACTGCATCCCAACTGCTCCCCACCAGCAAGGAAAGGCCGAGGGCTTCCTCACACTCTCCCGCTGATTTCCAGTCTCACATCCAGCATGGCCTGTGCCTGCTCTTATTTGGATGGAAATTAGGGGTGACGGGATCTACACAAGGAATGATGGTCTGGGCAGTAAACAGGTCAGGCATGAGGTTGCCAACAGCAGAGAGACAATGGCAAATTCAGCTGCTTGAGGTGGAGAACAGACTTGAGAATCTGAAGGGAAAAGAGCCAGAGGGATGGGATCAGCTCCCCTTTCCTCCCTGAACCTGCCAGAAGAGGTGCGGCAGCTCCTGAGCAGCTATTGGGAGAACAAAGCTTTGAATTCTCTTAGAAATCCCTGCTTACATACTTATGGTTGAAAGCCAGGTGTTTTGGTGAACTCCTGGAGAGCGACCAAATCCAAAGAAAACTTCCCAGCACCAAAACAGGTTTAAAAACAACATTTTTGTCTGCGGAGAGTGCCAAAAGCCCAACTATCTTCTTTTAGGAAAGCAACAAACTGGAGGAAGTCTCAGCATTTAACTGGAAGGAGTGATTCCTCAGGACTGCATCTCCTCCAAATTTTCCCATTTGGGAGCAGAAGAACAAAGTCCAAAAGAGTATTTAAAACAATTCAATAATCAAATAATCTTGCAAGAGAGAGCACCAGAGGCACAGCACCAGGAACCAGTGGAAGTACAAGGGGTGAAGGATTTCTACACCTCTCACCTTTTGTGAAGAGTTTCAACACCCTGATCTCCACGTTCCTGATACAGGGCAGTTCTGCTGGTACCAGTGTCTCCATCAGCTCCTGCTGCTTCCCATGTGCCCTGTGCCTGAGAGAAAAATCAACATTAGCACAGAAGTAGGATTGAGATCCCAGAATCCCAGGATGGATTTGGTTGGAAGGACCTTAAAGGTCATCCTGCTCCATGAGCAGGCACACCTTCCTCTATCCATGGTTGCTCCAAGCCCAGTCCAACCTGACCTTGGACACTGCCAGGGATCCAGGGGCAGCCACAGCTTCTCTGAGCAATCTGTGCAAGGGCCTCACCACCCCCACAGCCAGGAATTCCTTCCCAATATCTCATCTGACCCTGCCCTCTGGCAGTGGAAAGCCATTCCTCCTTGTCCTGGCACTCCAGACCCTTGTCCCAAGTCCCTCTCCATCTCTCTTGGAGCCCCTTTAGGTACTGGAAAGGACTCTAAGGTCTCCCTGCAGCCTTCTCTTCTCCAGATAAATACCCCCAGCTTTCCCAGCTTGGCTCCAGAGCAGAGGGGCTCCAGCCCTTGGAGCATCTCCCCAGCCTCCTCACCCAGCTCCAACAGCTCCACATCTTTCCCATGCGAGGACAGAGTGATTCCAAGGCCACCTGTGTCTCTCAGAAATAAAACACGTGAGCCATGTCAGCTTCATCTCTTGCCCCTAGGAGCAAAATCCTCCAAACCCAGAACATCAAGGTTCTGATGGACAGCTAGGGTCTGGGATACAGAGGGGACCCCGTTTTTCTGGAGTGACAAAGAAAGCGCCCTTGGAAACACCTGCAGTGAGGCCACTCTGACTCCCTCGGCCGGTGGAGGCTCTGGCCTCTCGCTTCGCTGGTACTCACAGATCTCCTCCTTGAGCTGCTCCACCTGCAACACAAAACACCTGCTTTGAGTTTTGGTGTACATTCCATTTTCATATTTATTATTAATTTATTACTATTCCTTATCCTGAGGGATTGGTTGAGATCCTGTGGCTGCTCAGCTGCTGAGTGGCCTCAGACAAGGAGCAGCAAAAGTGGGAATGCTGCTGCTCCAATCCATTAAAGGGTGATTTTCCTGAATTTATTTCACTTCCTGACCCCATCCACATTGTGTCAGATTCCAATTGCTATTTCTGAGGACACCTTTCAGTGTCTTCCATCCATGGGATCAACAGAATTCCATTAACGGCAGCAGGTCTTCACCCCACATTCTCAGCTCATCCCAGGCCAACTGCCCAGCCTGTTCCTCCCCTACTCTTCGTAACACACAGGCAAGAAAACACCTTTCAGGACACACAGCTGCTGTAGCAGGTAAAAAAGCACATTTTCTACTACTATAAATTAAAAACTGGGAGCTTCCCAAGTTCTGTGCCAACAGTTAAACCCCATTCCTAAGGAATAATGGGAATTTGTTTTTAGCTTAACATGTGGCTAGAACTGATCTCAGTCTGGCTACATTTTTTCCTGTTCAGTGACCACAATATGTTACATATGTCTGTATTTTTTTGTCTATATCGACCTATATATAGATATATAAATGAATAGATTTTCATATTATATTTCTACTTTTTTATAAGCTATACATACACTTGTGTATCCATAATGACTGAAAGGAGTAATGTCCTACAGCAAGGAAAACATTATTTGGAATAAAAAATAAGTAAACAGAGGACTTTGAACTAAGTTATGGTTTTTTGTAGCTTCAGAAACAGACTGTTCTATAAGTACAAGGTTTGAGGTGACAGACATGGAAAAACCAGCAACTTTTTTAAATGCAAGAAACAAAACTACAAAAAATTCTGTACTATAAAAAATACTGCAAAATTCTGAACACCTCAAGTGGGAATAAATCCCATTCAAGATATTATCTGTTAAATATTATTTGAAAAGTATCTTCTCAGAGATACATCTATTAATTCAGTAATACTCATTTGATGTGAGAGAAGTGCAAGACAGCCAAGAGCTCTCAGTGCAGGGATGGCAGAGGCAATTCGAGGCTCTCAAAGGCTGATCTAAGGAAATCAGGAGATAAGAACAGCAGCAGATTTTGTGCCATGATACATTTTAATAGGATGCAGACTCTTCCATCCCTTCCCTGTTGGCAATCTCAGTAAGGAATTATCTGGTCAACAGTTCCTTAATTGTTCCTTAATTCTAGATGGCATTTAGAGAATCCTGGCCGTGTAACACCAATCATTTAACTAATAGTAATGTAACAGTAATGTAAGTCATTCCATTCAGAGAACCCATAGAAAATATGCAAATCAATCAATGTGGCTGAGTTAAAAACCAAATGGGCTGAGAAGGATCAAAAATGAGCATAAATTTCAAATGGGTTTCAAACCAGCTGGTGGGGGTTTTAGGCTAAACTTAGGTAAACTGAAGTCTTTAATCAAGTCCAGGGAAAGGCATGTTCTTATTCTGTTTACACACCTGAGTTGGGGTAAACACCAGCCAGGAGCAGGGAGCTGATCCCTCTCCATGAGCACACAAAAATGTGTCCCAAAGTCACCACTCAGTTGGAGTCCCTCAAACTCTTCCTGCATGGAAGTTCCCACAGCTACATTCTGCCTATTTCCTGAATTTTACTGCTCCATGGATTGTGATATAGCCACACTGCAGCTCTGGAAAGACTGGGCATACAACAGAGATGGGAAAAGGGAAGGCAGGGCAGGTTTGGGAGCAGGGATGACTTCCAGGAGCCAGCCCAGGATTGTTGGCTTGGTTTGGTGGATCCTCACCAGCTCCAGGAACGCTTTTCTCTCCAGGTCGAGCGTCTGGACCCGTGCCCGCAGTGCCAGGATCTCCTTGTCCAGCCGGCTGTTGTGCTCCATGGCCCTCTGGAGCTCTCTCCTGTCTGGAGACAGCAGCACCAGCAACATGCTCACTGGCTTGGCCCTGCCAGGCCCACACTGCAAGTAGGGATTCTGGGCTGATCTCACACATGGGAAAGGTGGGAGGCAGTGTGGACATGTCCCACATCCACTGGAAACACATCCCACATCCACGTGGGAACACATCCCACATCCACTTGCAAATAAATCCTGCATCCACTGGGAATACATCTCACATGTATGTGGTAATACATCTTCATGGAACACATCCACATGGGACACACCTATGTGGGAACACATCCCACATCCACACCCTTTCCCTCCCACAGCAAAGACTGATGTCCCTGGAGATCCAGATTCAACTCTCTACTAGTATTCCAGGGATTCAGTTTACCTCTGGATCACAGAGGTAAACCGCATTTAAATCACTCACCTGATCCAATATGGGTTTCACTTTCTCTTTGGAAAACCCCAATAGCCACATTATGAATTTTCACCTTAAAAATCCATCATGGCCACAAGCAGGAACACAATCCCAGCCAACGTATCTGTGTTCTCCACGCATTAAAATTTAATGGAATGGCCACAACTGAAAAAACTGCACACCAATTTTTCAACGGATCAATGAATAAATTAATCCCAACACCAATTAATGTAGATTTCCAGTATTTCCAGAGAAGAAATAGGAAAAGGTGTTTGTATTAGGAGTACATGTTGAGGACACACTGGTATCCCCCGTCTCAGGAGACAGTTTTCCTTACAGAAAAGGGAAGAAGTATTTTTCCCTTTTCAGCTTAACACTGGGCACAGGAAATTTTAGTTTAAATTTGACTTCTATTCAGGCAAAAAAAAGAAAAACAAATCTACTTTGTGGTTCCAATTTGGAAAAAGCATCGAATTCCTTTTTCAAACAGGGATTCTGATACTGGATTTTCAGCTGTGTCATTTAAAATAAAAAGCAAAGAACATCTTCACAGAATCACAGAAGGGGTTGGGTTGAAACAGGACCTTGAAGATCATCTCGTTCCAACCCCCATCTTCCACCAGAATGGAAATATTACTCAAAAGCCTGTTGACCACTACACAAATTGATTATAAAATTATAATAAAATTATTAAAAGGTTGCCAAAAGGATAATAAAATTCCAGCTCTTTTGCTCTTGCAAAAATCCTGACCATCTCCTATTTTCCCATTCCTTCTCCTGTTTTTCCCTCTCAGCTGCATTCAGGACTGACCACAGGGGTGAATCCACAAGGACGATAGTGTTTGGATGTGGCAGCCCAGTTCCGCTTTGGAAAAACCGTGCAACATTCCTTATCCACTTTGTTAAATACCATTTAAAGTCTTTCCTCACCAAAATCCCATTAACTGGGCTCAAACTGGTCAGGAATTCTTCCCTCCAATGCACACAAGTTATCACTGAACCAAAATATGCTGTTTAGGGGGATAATTAAAGATAAGTGACCCCAGTTTAGGTTTTTAGTAGCAAATCAATTGATTCCCAGAGCAGCTGGCTCCGAGCTTGCTGGGAGGAGAAGCCGTGCAGAGATACAAAAGCAGGGAAGCCACTGGAATGTTGTCACCCTCATTTTGCACACACAGCACAACAAACCCCAGAGACAAAACAAGCATTAAAGCCTTACTCACATTTTGTAAAGCCTTGTATTCATCTAACACCTCAGAAAGCACAGATTTCCCTGAGCAGGCTATGATCCACAGGAGTCCCAGGCTGGAGCCCGTCCGTGCTCCAGAGTCAGCAGTGGAGCTGCCACATCACTCACCCCATCTCTGGGGAGTGTGGATCGATCCTGACCAAGTACGGGGATGAAAAGGCTGGGAATGATGGGGCTAGAGGCTGGAGAGGAGCTGCTGGGGCTGGAGAGGAGTTGCCAGGACTGGAGAGGAGCT
Source organism: Trochalopteron elliotii (assembly GCA_024734555.1). NCBI lineage: Eukaryota > Metazoa > Chordata > Aves > Passeriformes > Leiothrichidae > Trochalopteron > Trochalopteron elliotii. The sequence goes on along the minus strand of JANPWX010020322.1, from coordinate 73,808 downwards.
GATGGGGCTGGAGAGGAGCTGACGGGGCTGGAGAGGAGCTGACGGGGCTGGAGAGGAGCTGACAGGTCCTGGTGCTGTGTGTGAGCTCCAAGGGGAGCCCCCGGACCTGCAATTCTGCCCCAAACCTGCCCCAGGTGGTGCCAGTCTCCTGAAGGGAGCTGGTCCCTGCAAAGGCACATGGGGCTGGGATTAGTCACCTCATCCCAGCTGCTGTTCTCCAGTGAAATTCTGCATCACAGATTTGGAGACAATGCAAGGAATCCCCCAAAAGAGCATCCAGACACCTGTGTGTCACTAAGGACATTTTCCACGGACACTTCATTTCAAGAGCAGCTTTACCATGTCTCCCTCCAGAAAACTGTTTATTTCTACAGTCAGAATTTATAAAAAAACCCTACTAAATAAAGACCACTTCAGGGCTGGTCAACAGTTATTTCAAGAAGGAGGTGAAAGGAATATTCTCAGCAAGGACAATGTACCCAGTCAATTCCCCACTGCTGCACTTGATAAGGATCCTATGGAGGCGGCATCCCAGACTGTACCTGGAGGACCCTGGGATAAGAGGTCCAGCTCTGCTAACTAACCCTGTGTACATGGTAATTCAGCTACTCTGCTTCCAGACCAAATCATCAATCCCTCTCCATCCCCCCCCAGGGCAGAAAGCTATCCCTGGAGGAAATTCCCATGGATAGGAAATTCGTCCAGACTGTGCAGCTGCATCACAGATCAGAGAAGCTCAGTCTCAGAATTAATGGATTTGTGACTGTTAACAACTGCATTCCCACCTCCTAGGGAGCAGGCTGACTCCTGGCACTAATTTTCCTACATTACAAGCAGGGAGGACAGACTGGCCCCCCACTTCCCAGGGCTGCGAGCAGGCCAGGAGTGGCCACCAGAGCATCACTTACCGGCTTCACTCTGCTCTTTGCTTGGTGTATCCAGCCCCTTGGCCACCCTCTGGATATCTTCCTGGGACACCACCAGCCTCTGTGGGGCCTCATCCAGATCTCCCACAACTCTGGCAGGCAATGTTGGCTCCCCCTCCAGCTCTTCCCTGCAGAACTTAAGCACAAGGGTTAATGTGCCAATGGAAATGAGGAACCCTAGGGGGATGTGAACAAGGCAGAGCTGGTTGTCACCCCCTCCACACCGGTCCCATTGAGAAAATGTGTATTTCTTCATCTCCAGTGCCAGTTCGGGGAAAGACCAAAGTCCCACCAGGCATCCCTGCCCCGAAATGTGAGGTGTTCCCTGGCTCTCAGTAGAAAGGATTATTTCCTGCCCAGGCTGGGCACAGCCTGAGGATGAGGCTGTGACAGTTTGGGCTCTGGGTTTTTTACTGTAAACACAGTAAAACCCCTCCCAGCCTGCTTAAGAACAAATCTGAAATGAGGGATACCACAAGTGTGATGAGGAGCAGCTGAGGGGGCTCAGCCTGGAGAAGGCTCAGGTGAGACCTTCTGGCTCTCCACAACTCCCTGACAGGAGGGTGCAGCCAGCTGGGGGTCAGGCTCTACTCCCAGGAAACAAGGACAGGACAAGGGGGAATGGTGTCAAGCTGTGCTGGGGGGATTTAGATCAGATATTAGGGAAAACTTCTTCATGGAAAGGGTGGTCAGACGTTGGAATGGGCTGCCCAGGGCAGTGGTGGAGTCACCATCCCTTGAAGTGTTCAAAAACCCTGAAGGATGTGGCACTTGGGGACATGGGTGAGTGGTGGCCCTAGCAGTGCTGGGGGATTGGTTGAACTCAGCTGATGCCTAGAAGGCTGACCTGAAAGAGAGACACAACAGAGCTAGACAATGAAGTAGGTATTTATTGAAAGGCCTCCAGGATCCACCTTGGGCAGGACAGGAGCCTGACCAAGGCTGCACTCCAAGACCACTACGAAATGCCACACACGAGGTCACACATGCTAACCAGTCACGAGGTCTTACATTTTTATCAGTTTTGGTCCATTTGCATACTGGGGTTTAATTGTCAAATTACAGCTTCAGGCTGTGAGGTCTCATCCTTTTTGTTCCTCCCTTCGGTCCACCGTTGTTTGTGCTTTTGGGCCTGAAAGGTGTCCTTGGTTCTCAGCAGAAAAGGGATTTGTTTTGTCTACCTACCCTGTGAACAGAGCTTACTGGCACTTAATATGAGGCTCAGAACTACATCCCTAGGTAACACAGAATCTGCAAGCTAAAGCTTAGGGCATCACAGCGATCTTGGAGGGCATTTCCAACCTTGGTGATTCTATGAAATCTCAACTATGAGCCAGCAGGAAAATGTGTATTTCCTTATTTCTGTCTCCCCAGGAAGCTGTGTGCATTCCTGCTGCTGTGGGAATTCAGCTCCCAATGCCTGACAGGTGTGAGCAGAGCCAGCCTTGCACACAGAGATGTTCCAGAATAACAGCACCACCACCACACAGCCATGTGTCCCTCAGTACTGCCATGTGTCCCTTGGCACTGCCATATGTCTCTCAGGATCAGTGAGGGGGATTTTCAGTTCCAACGTATCTTGACTAGAAGGGGTTTTGTTACCATGCCTTGTACTTGACAGGAGTGTTTCAACCAGACATATCCCAAACCCTTGTGAAAATCCCTCCATTTTCTGAGCTCCTCCTGGGAGCTCTGGGGGTTCACTATTTTTTTTAAGACCTCTGATTTCCTGGGCCTGTCCGTGAGTGCTGGAGGACTCAGTTTCACCCAAAGTGTTGGCACTGAGTGTGATTGGTTCATTTTGGCAGAGTAACACTGGGAGACTCGGAATCATGGGATCATAGAAAGGCTTGGAATGGAAGAGACTTTAAAGCCCATCCCGTTCCACCCCTGCCATGAGCAGGGACACCTTCCACTGTCCCAGGCTGCTCCAAGCCCCATTTAACCTGGCCTTGGACACTGCCAGGGATCCAGGGGCACCCACTGCTTCTCCAGGCAGCCTGTGCCAGGGCCTTCCCACCCTCACAGCCAAGAATTCTTCCCACATTCCCCCTTGTCCTGGAACTCCAGACCCTTGTCTGAGGCTCCTCTCCAGCTCTCCTGGAGCCCCTTCAGGCACTGGAAGGGGCTTTAAGGTCTCTCCAGAGCCTTCTCCAGGTGGACACCTCCAGCTCTCCTAGCCTGGCTCCCAAGGGGCTCCAGCCCTCAGAGCATCTCCCTGGCTTCACTCCAACAGGTCCTTCCTGTGCTGGGGATCCTGAAGCTGGAGCAGCACTAGGGGGGTCTCTTCAGAGAGGAACAGAATCATGATGCTGTTTGGCCTCTGAGGTGCAAACACACACTCCTGGCTCATGCCCAGCTTTTGATCCACAAGAACGCCCAAATCCATCCCGCAGGGCTGCTCTACATGAATTCCTCCCCCAGCCTGTGCTCATTCTCAGACTGCCCTGACCCAAGCACAGGGACTTGAACTCCAGGAGCTTCCCTGGACCACTGCTCCACATCCCTCTTTTTTATGGAGTTACACATTCCTGCTCCACGGCATCTACACTGAGGGGGTCCTAAGGCTCAGCACATTGGTTGCGATTGATATTTGGCACTTCAGAGGGTGAGTGAGCTAGCACATGCCATGAATCCAGAAGGCATTTCCCTATGGGTTTCTTGGAGCTGACCACACAGAGAGACAGATTGTATCCCGCCTTTCTGCTTTCCTGGGGTTGCAATAAAACAATCAATTCTGCTTGAGGAGTCTGGCTAAAAGCTGAATTCATCCCTGTACCAGACAGGAACACGTCTGGCCCTTCATTCCAAGAGTGGAACAGGTCAGCTGGGAACAAGCAAGGCCACACATTCCAGTAAACAGAGTAAGAGGAGCAATTAACACATTAACCTGTAACACTAATGGTTCTGCAAAACAAGTGGGATGCTCCTGGGAACAATGGAGTTGTTCATCAACAGTTTCTGCTCCACAGGCACAGCCAGCAATGACATCACTGGGGAGAGTAATCAGACCTGTCAGGGAGACTGTTTTCCGGGAAAACACATCTCCAATGTGTCCTTCACCTGATTAAAAACACAGAAAGAGTAAGAAATGTGGAGAAGCTGTGGTTGATTGTAAACAAAAAGCATTAGATTTGTAACAATTCATGGAAACATTCAAGACCAGGTTGGAGCAACCTGGTCTAGTGGAAGTTATTCCCTGGTCACTTCCAATCCAAACTGTTGTGTGATTCCATTCCTGTCAGCAGGAAGAAGCAGAAAGCAACAAGAGAAGGAACCCTGACGCCTATTTGAGGTCTTGCTCCCTTCTCACTGCTTGGGACCTTAGGGACAAACAGCAGCTCCCAGAATCCCAGAGCACTCCTGGACTCCAGTTCCATGGAGACATCGCCGTAAGTCAGGAGTAGGCGGAAAGTGGTGGCCTTGGAACCATAGAATCAGAATATCCCAGGCTGAAAAGGAACCACCAGGATAATCCAGTCCAATCCCTGTCCCTGCACAGACACCCCAACAATCCCAACCTGGGCATCTCTGGCAGTGCTGTCCAAACACTCCTGGAGCTCTGGCAAAGTCGGGGCTGTGCCCATTCCCTGGGGAGCCTGGGCAGAATCTTTCCCTGATATCCAACCTAACCCTCCTTGGCACAGCTCCAGGAGAGCTGGCCAAGATCCTGGCCCTGCTCACAATGAGTAGAGATCAGAGCTGCCCCTCAGGAGGAGCTGCAGCCCCCAGTGAGCCCTGCCCTCAGCCTCCTCTGCTCCAGCTGAACCCAGAGAACGTCATTCCTACCCAGTGAAGATCCTTACACCAAGCACATCACAAACTCCTCAACACAGGATTACAATTAATCCATTTCACTGTCCCGGTGCAGACATGTGAGTAAATCAAGTGTAAATTGTGAGAATTAAGAACTGACTTAGAATCCTGGAATCCCAGACTGGTTTGGTGTTGGAAGGGATCTTAAAGCTCATCCCATTCCACCCCCTACCATGGGCAGGGACGCCTTCCACTATCCCAGGGTGCTCCAAGCCCAACTTGGCCTTGGCCACTCCCAGGGATGGGGCAGCCACAGCTGCTCTGGGCACCCTATGCCAGGATCTCACCACCCTCAGAGCCAGGAATTCCTACCCAATATCCAATCTAGACATACTCTGTCAGTTTGAAACCATTCCCCCTTGTCCTGGCATTCCAGACTCTCGTAAATACTTTCACTCCATCTTTCTTGTAGCTCCTTCAAGTATTTCAGCCCCAAGACTCTACAGTGGCCTCAGAGACAGGAGACACAATTTTCTTTACAGAAATATGCCAAAGATATTCCTTCGCAGCTCTCAGGCAGCCAGAGCCACAGAGCAGGAGGTACCTGGAGCCCATCAATTATGCTGTGGGATTCCAGCTGCCGGGCTGCCACTTCCAGCTTTCCCAGCAGCGCTGCCCACTCCACCAGGAAATAGGCGACCTGTTCACTGGCAGCACTGCAGGAGATCTGGGATAAACCTTCCTGCTCCAGCATCTCCTCCACCTCCTTCAGCTGGCTTTCTGCAAGGCAAGGCAAGGCTTGGTGTCAGCAGAGGAGAAACAAAGGGCAGGGTTTCCTGCAGATCTGTCCCAGCTCCTCTCAACATTCCTCACTGCAACAGCCCCATTTCTCCTGGAGCCTAACTGTTCCTCAAGTCTCTCCTGCTTCCCACCTCCCTCACTGCATCCCATTCCTTGCTATCCATTATCTCAGCCCTATTCCCTCTCTCACATACCCTTCCCTGCCTGCCAAGCATGTGATAGGCCCTGCTACCCCCAGGAGGACTTCTCCCAACCTGGTTCATCCTCAGTTCCTTCAACCCCAAGTACAGCTTGGTGGAAACTGAACAGATTAAATTAAACAAATACTGAGAAAACCAGGGAATCATTAAGGTTGAAAAGACCTCCAAGATCATCAGCTCCAATCCTCAGATCATCACGTCCAACCTTGGGAAAGAAAGCAAACAGGTGGACACGGAGTCACAGATGTTTGCTGTGGCAGGAGACACACAAAAGAGCAAATTGGTCCTAGAGAGCATCACAATTTTCCCAAGGAATGTCTAGGAAGGAGGCAGATCTAAACACTTTCAATAATTAAACTGCCAGTGCTTCAACATTTATCCAAAAAATTATAGCCAGGAAGACTCTGTACTGGGAAAAACTTCCAGAATTAAGGCAGAAAGGTGACGACAAGAATTGCAGGAGTCAGTTTATGGCTGGGCACCATTGTGTTCGTGCAACCAACAGCTGTTAAAAAGACCTCCTGGTTGGTGTGGGTGGAATTTACCTGCCAGGGGAACCTTTGGTGTCTGGCATGATGAGGGCAGCAACTCCTGCACTGGATCCAGCAGCTTGTGGAGCATGTGGAGCTTTTCAAACCCTCCTTGTGTAATTTGTATTAAAACCAAAACCAACAGATTCTAACCAAATTTCTAGCCCAAACCAGATTATAAAGGCTTCCAAGTGCTGTAAGATGGGAAGTGCATGGAGTTGTATAGAGGTAGGAGGGATATTCACACTCTTTCCCTGCTCAAGGATCTAGAGTTGGAGAGCAGAGGTTCAGCAGAGCAAACATTCCTCAGACACAGGACATACAGAGCCCTGGACAGGCCTGGCCCTCACTATCATGTACTGATTGAACACAGGGCCCAGTGCAATCACACCCCGAGGCTCCGATCGATGCCATGTTTCCACTCGGCGCTTTGCAGCCAGCTCCATCCAGTCCTGGGCATGGAAAACACCCTGCGGTTTCCCAGGCGTCTTCCCCAGGGAGATAAAGCACAGCCTGGTCAATACAGGGTCAAACAGGGCTCCCCAGCAGCTTCCTGCTGCAGCAGAGCAAACAAGGCAGAATCAAAACTGCTCCATGTGCCTTGGGAAGAGCCCATGGTTCACACTAAACTGAACCCCAACCTGCCTGGCAGCTTCCTCCCACAGTTCTGCCAAATCCCAGCTAAAATGAACAGAAACTGCTCCGGGTTATGCCCAGGATGGGACTCCCTTGTGCCCTGAACCATCTTCACCTCCCAGCGCTCCCCTTGTCCCCAGCCTGCAACATAGGATGAAGTGGTATAATTTTAGATCCCAGACATATTCCAGAGGCTGGAGAGTAAAAAGGATTTGTGAGGATGAGGAGGGTCTGCCCACACAGCACAGGTTACGTATGAGTAAACTCCAGTGATTCCTTACAATACCTCCCTCCCTCCCTCATCCAATGTCTGGGAAGAGCCAACCCCTGCCCCAGGCACACAACAGCTCCACTGGCATCTCCCACCTCTGTCTACACTTGTTTGGATACAAATTTTATATTAATATTTGTATTTTTCTACCCCAGGAATACACTGAGAAACAGCAGCCATCTCACCTCACCACAGCCCTACATCCTTCAGCCCTGCTGGGTGTGTTTAACCAGCCCAGCTGTTACAACAAACAAGCTCAGACCACAACTGCTTTTTCTTTTTATTCCACTTTTTAAACAAATCCAGGCAGTTCCCCCAGCACTGCGTTTCACTGCCATTCCAGTTGTTTTTCAGGAAGGCTTTTGAGAGCACCATCGATCTGCCCTCCTACAACAACCCAGCACATTCAGCGAGAGCATCAGAAATGGATCAGGAATTGCCTGGAGGGAAGGAAAAACGTCACTCTGGGCAGAGGTATCAGATGAGGTGACACTCAGCTCAATGGCCCAGCATCAGCCAGCCTTGGCTGCTCCCTGTAGGAGCCTGTGAGTCCGGGATGGGCAGGAAGCAAATATGTGAGCAGAGATTTACTTTTTTATCTTCAGAAACTGCTCAGTGTCAGTCACCAGCACTAACTATCCTCAGGGTCTAAAGGAGGGCTGGAGAGAGACTTTGGTCTAGGGCCTGGAGTGCCAGGACTGTAGGAGGAATGGCTTCCTACTGACATACAGTGGGTTAGATGGCAGGGTTAGATGGGATACTGAGAAGAATTTCTTGGCTGTGAGGATGGGGGGGCCCTGGCACAGGTTGCCCAGAAAAGCTGTGGCTGCTCCTGGATCCCTGGAAGTGTCCAAGGCCAGGCTGGACGGGGCTTGGAGCACCCTGGGATAGTGGAAGGTGTCCCTGCCCATGGTAGGGGGTGGAATGGGATGAGCTTTAAGATCCTTTCCAACCCAACCCATTCCATAATTCCATGATCTTATGAAACAGCTTTTAGCAGATCAAGCTGCTCCAAGTGATCCCAGACCAAGCAGTTTCTGGTCCGTTTGCGTGCTTTTGGAAGAGGAGTGTGCTCAGACCTGAGAGCCCACATGGGGGTCTCTGGGCTCACTTCCCCAGCTGTCAGCTCAGGTGTATCAGCACAGATCCTGTCTTTCACCCTGCATCCTTCACAGCTCAGGCCCCTCTTTTGTATTACTGGCTCGAAACAGCCACTGTCCCCAACTGCCCCTTCCCATTCTCCTTTCAGTGCTTCCAAAAACTACCAACCACCATCCTGTCCTCTTGCCTTGCCCACATTTTTAACAATCCCAGCAGATCACAGTGTGTCTTTCCACAAGCCCCTTCTCCAGCCCAATTCACTGGATCATCCTATACCTGCTGAGACACCCGGGTGTCCTGCAAAAATAACCTCAAGCAAGATCTGGAGCACAAATCCTATGGGGAGCAGCTGAGGGAGCTGGGGGATGTCAGCCTGGACAAAAGGAGGTTCAAGAGGGGACCTTCTGGCTCTCCACAACTCCCTGACAGGAGGGTGCAGCCAGCTGGGGGTCAGGCTCTGCTCCCAGAGAACAAGGGACAGGAAAAGAGGAAACGGCCTCAAGATTTTCCAGGGGAGGTTCGGGTTGGATATTCATTGAAAAGGTGGTCAGGCACTGGCACAACTGCCCAGAGAAGCAGTAGAGTTACCATTCCTGCCATTGTTAAAAAACATGTGGATGTGACACATGGAGTGGACCTGACAGTACTGGGGGAATGGTCAGATTTGATGGCCCTAAGAGGGCTTTTCCAACCTAAACATTCCCATGATTCCAAGAACTCTGATGAAAAACAGAGGCCTAGGGAACAGACACAGGGATGCAGCACAGAACCCTGCAGCAGGGACACATTAGACACCTGGAGGAGCCCAACAGAAGCTTTTGGGATTGTGCAGCATCTCCAGCACAAACACATCCAGCCACTCCATACTAGAGATGGCCAGGGAGAGTTTTTTATGAAGAGGCTGACCTAGAACCATGGAACCACAGAATATCCTAAGATGAAATGGAACCACAAGGATCATCCAGTCCAATCCCTGTCCCTGCACAGACACCCCAACAATCTCACCCTGGGCATCCCTGGCAGTGCCGTCCAAACACTCCTGGAGCTCTGGCAGCGTCGAGGGCGTGCCCATTCCCTGGGGAGCCTGGGCAGTGCCCAGCACCCTCTGGGGAAGAACTTTTTCCTGACATCAAATCTAACCCTCCCCTGACACAGCTCCAGCCATTCCCTCATTTCCTTTCCCTGGTCCCAGAGAGCAGAGACAAAATCCTCGTCCAGAGGAGCTGTAGCCTGGGATGAGCTCTGCCCTCAGGTCACCCTCATCTTCCTCTGCTCCAGCTGAACAAACCTAGATAAAAGGACCAGTCACTCAATAAAGTGCTCTACAAGAACCCAAAACATCTCAGGGCTGGCATCTCTCCCTGCAGGTGACAGCCCAGAGGGAGCAGTGCTTCCAGACTCTTAAATTATCCACACACACCCCAGGAGAAAAGCCAATGCCAGCAGTGAGTCAACAACAAGTCCTGAACCTCAAAATCTGAGTGACACCCCCCAAAAAAACTCCCTCCAGAAGCACTCCAGCACCAAAGCCACACAACCCCCTCAGGGACAGCACACTGGGAACAACTGGATGGCAACCAGCGATCCCTCCTGGATACACTGAGATCCATTGTCAAGGATCTCAGCTTCCAGTCCAGAGATACTCATTGCTCAAGAGCCTCAGGAATCCCTAAGAAATGGAGAAAGTCCAGAGGAGCAGAGCCACCAGGAAGAAATTACCAAATTACCCCATACCAGCTTTGGGGACTGTTGTTGTGTGTAATTTTGTGTTTTAACACCATATGGTTTGTTCCCTTTCACCCTCCCCAGAGTGGTGGTTCCACCTGGGTTGCGTCCACCCATTGGGCTGGCAATCCTCCCTGACACATACTTCTTATTCCCCAATGATCTCTGTCAGTCTCCCTTGGTACCAGCCCCTGCCTGGACTGCCTCTTGGGGAAACCCCTTTTATTCGAGGCTCCACTGGTCTGTTTATATAAATCTCCTTACATTATCCTCCACATTGGTTTGTGTTCTGTAAACCTCACCCTGTGTCCCTCCCCGGTCTTCTCCCTATTGGCCCCTTGACCCCAAACTCGACCCTGATAGCGTCCCTTAAAACCCCTGGTTCAGCCTTTGTTCCCTTCTCTGCACTACATCACGATTTATGTTGCTTTAATCAACGATCCTCGGACTGCCTGTGAAGCCCACTTCGTTCCGTTATACACTGACCCTACGGCCACTGCTTGGGACTCTCCCGAGGATTATCGTTCCCCCGTTAACTGCCGAGACAACAGGAGACATTCTGTCTTTCTCCTGCCACCCTGTGGGAAGAGAGAGAACCAGGTGTCGGAGTCCAGGGCATTCTTTGGTTGTCCTGGGTGGTCACAGACCTCGGCAGAGAGGCCTGGGACCCGAGAAAGAGGGTTTGAATCCTGGACAGGGGGGGTCTGTCCAGGGGGGTTGCCTGGCACAGAGCCCAGAAAGACACAGGCTTTGATTTCAGTCCATGGAAAAAGCTTCCAACATGGAAAGAGGAATTACAAGTCACAAAGGTGTGAAAAAAGTAGTTTAGCACAGCACAGGGTGGAAAATTTGGTAGTTTTGGGGTTCTTAGAATGGAGGTGACTGGGAGACAAGATGGAGATTTTAGGGCAGTGCCCTGGGCTCTTCTCCTTCTCCCTTGGCCTCCATCTTCTGATGTGACGTGGGCACAAAGTAGTGTAAGGAGATTGGATCAAAGTAGAAATTACCTTTTTAGTACAGGTAATAGGCATTGGCACAGAATTGAAAATAATAAGCACGTAATTATCTGTATAAGAAGGCAGTGACCTCCCATCGGGGGGGCAGTCACCTGTGTCCAAGCTGCTGTGAACACCTTGGCTGGGCACAGAGAAAATTGTAAGATAAGAAATAATAAACACACGAGAAACCAAGAAACAACAAGATCTGAGACTCCTCTTCATTCTCACGCTGAGCTAAAAGGCTTCAGAGGGACAGAGAGCAGAAAAAGACCCAGCCCAAACCACCAACCTAAATCTCGGGCAAGAAAGAAAACCTAAAAACCCAAGAAACAGGAACAGAGTTTTCTGCCACAGCGAGACTCCCAAGAGCTCATTACTCGTTTTAACCTTCCTAAGTAGCCTTTTCACCACAAACCACGGCTTTAAGTGCCCAGAGAAATTAAATTTTTAGGTAAATCAGTCTTTGGAAAGTTACACCACCAGATGTGCTCCCTGAAAACCCAACCAATGTTCAAAATTTTCCCCAAACTCCTGCATTTGCTGTCCCAAAGCCTGCATCACAAAGAAACTCTAAGTTTTGCTATCACCCCCAATTTCATCTTAGGACCAAAACAATACAGTTCACAAAAGGAGTTAATGGTGACAAGGGCTATGAGCACCACTGAACATACAACAGAAGACTGAAGAAAACCAAGAATTAAACCCAGCAAAAGAGACTCTAGAGTTTGAAAATAAATTATTTGAAGTCAAATAAGTGAAATAATTTGTTTAAACAAAATTACTGAAGCTCTGAAAGGGCCCTGAGCAACTTGGTCTAGTGGAAGGTGTCCCTGCCCATGGCTGGGGGTGGAACTGGATGGTCTCTTCCAACCAAAACCATCCTGGAATTCCATGACAAGCACGCCCAAGTTTTGAATCGCCAGAACAAACAATTCCTGAACCTCACATTGTTTTTAAAAAAATGGAGTTTGTGTACACCAAAGCCAAGAGCAAATTCACTGACTTGGTGGGAGCGACAGATAATTTGGAGCTGAAAACCAAAGAGCACCATCAGTTCTGGTCTTCAAACAGCCTCTGGAAGATACTTCGAGCAACAACAGAGCTACACAGAGAACCTGCCAAGCTCCCTGAATAAAGGCAGTAAAAGCAGACAAGAACCTCTAAATCAATTACAAATCTGTTTGAACAGCTCACTAACACTTTTAGCAACTTCTCAAACAACAAACCACTGAGAAATCCATGAGAGCTCCCTGAGAACTCCCAAAAAATGCTGCTCAGCTCTCCAAGAAGCTTTCCAGACCCAAACACCTGCCAATGCATTTCCAGGGCCCACACTCCCGAGGGAAGGGATTACCCTGCTGCAGCTGTAGCTGTGCCAGCTCCAACCTGAGCTGCTCATTCTCCTTCTCATACTCAGAGGCAATGGCATCCCGTTCTTCCATCAGGGTACGGACATGGCCCACATAGCTTTCCACCTGGAATAAAGAAAATCCGGCTATTCCTGTGTCTGCCGGTGCCTCCTGTGAACCAGCAGCACAAAAAGTTCTCCACTCCATCATGTTTACGGGATAACCTCAAATATTTGCAGGACAATATGCCTTATGCCTTTGGAACACCTGGGAATGGTAAAACCTTGACTGGAAGGTCAGAAGGTCATGCAGCTATGGGGGTGCTGGGACGTGGGGAGCTTTCAACCATGGCTCTGTGGGAGCTGCTGGACTCACCAGGTGCTTTTTGATGCCCAGTATGAGGAATGGGGACATAAAACCCAAGTTCCCGAGGGCAGCAGTGTGGCAATGACACACCAGAACCTGCTGCTGCAGAGGGGGGATCAAGGCATACAGGCCTGGGTGGGTAAAATCCGGGGGTATCCCAGAACCACTAAGGTTGAAAAAGGCTCCCAAGTGTCCAACTTGTGACAAAACTCTTATCTTGTCACGAGATCAGAGCACTGAGTGCCATGTCCAGTTGTTCTTTGGACACCTCCAGGGATGGGGACCCCATCACTGCCCTGGGCAGCCCCTACCAACACCTGACCACGTTTTCAGTGAAGAAATTTCTCCTCATGTCCAACCAGAATCTCCCTGGGCACAACTTGAGGCCATTACGTCCTGTCCTGTCCCTGTTCCCGAGGAGCAGAGCCCAACTCCCCCTGGCCGACCCCTCCTGTCAGGGCGTTGTGGGGAGGCAGACGGTCCCCCCTGAGCCTCCTTTTCTCCAGGATGAGCCCCCTTCCCACCTCCCTCAGCTGCTCCAGGCGCTCCAGCCCCTTCCCCAGCTCCGTCCCCTTCCCTGGACAGGTCCCAGCCGGGCCTGCTCTCTGGCCCTTACATCTCTCATGTCCTGGGCCCGCCGCCGCTCCAGCTCGCTCAGCCGGGTCTCCACTCGCTCCAGAAGCCGCCAGGCCAGACCCAGCTGCTCCTCGGCTGGGGCGGCAGGGTCAGCGCCCTCCGCCCGCAGCCAGCGCTGGATAGTGTCCGCTGGCACCGGGGGCTCCACCTGCGGGGCAGCGAGAGGAGCCATGAGAGATGGGGGACCGCGGGTACCCCAAACCCCTCGGGACGATCCTGGGGGCACAGCCTATCCCCCGAAATGCCCCCAGGGCGGCCGATGCCGGGGACACAACCGATACTCCGAGCCCCACCCCGGGCTGGTCGCGGGGGTATAACCGGCCCCCGACGCCCCCGGGCCGGCCCGGGACACTCACCGGGGAGGCGGTGACTGCGTCCATGCGGCGGGACGGACCGCCGGCGCCATGGCGACAGGCCACGCCCCCATCAGCTTTGCCGTGAATGGGCCTCGTGAGGCCACGCCCCCAAAGTATTGTGGTGGTGAGGCCACGCCCCGCCACGCCCCCTCCTCGGTCCGTGACGCCCCCTGGTGGCTGACAGAGGGCGCAGCGCCGCTCCCGCCCGGGTCAACAAAAGGGGCCAAAAGTTCTCCCGATTTTCTTCTAAACCCCAAATTAATCGGCTGAACCTGAAGGGGAAGAGGGCAAGTACATGGAGCCATGCCAAGAGAAGGCTTTAGGGAGACCTTAGAGACTATGCCAGTTCCCACAAGGGACTCTTAAGAGAGCTGGAGATGGACTTTGGACAAGGACATGGAGTGACAGGATGGGATGGTTTCCCACTGCCAGACAGCAGGGTTAGACGGGATATTGGGAAGAAACTCTTCCCTGTGAGGGGGGAGGCCCTGGCACGGGCTACCCAGAAAAGTTGTGGCTACCCCACACCTGGAAGTGTTCCAGGACAGGTTGGACAGGGGTTGGAGCAACCTCAGCTAGTGGAAGGTGGAATGAGATGAGCTTTAAAGCCCCTTGCAACCCGAAGATGACTCCATGAGATCGAGCAACTGCAGAGCAAAGTAGGTCCATCCTGCAGAACCAACTCACTGGCTGAAGTCACTGCGCAAGGGAATGGTAGAGAAAGGAGAAGACCAGGACATGGAGAAGAGGGACATGGCAGAGTCCAGTAAGGACCTTCCACTGAGCCCTCTAGGATCCTCAGAAAGCAATGGACAGATCCTGGACTTGCAGGAGCCACTTCCAAATTAGGTACCACAACTGCCATTCCCAGAGTGCTGGTGCCCAAACACTGCCAGGGTGGGAGCACTTGTGGGCTTGGTTTAACCTCCCACTTGGGACAGCTGCATCCCTGACACAGCTGTGGCTCAGTTTGAGCTTAAGGAATCTCCCCAGTTGGCACTTCACAAATAGGGGCAGACACAATGCTGGAAGCCCACAGTGTGTTCCCAAATCCAATGAAACCCCAAGATTCCCTGGGCCCACTGCCCTAGTCTGCTCCTCAAAAACCTCAGATTACTCCTCTCTTTCCCAACCACCCCTGAGAAATTCCATGACATTCTGAAGACAGTGTTGGTGGCATTTCTCCCAACCCATGTCCCAGCACTCTTGCAAGGGCATGTTCAACTTACACAAGTTTTTATATTCTCATCCCTGCTGGCCCATCCATGCTGTCCAGAGGCTCCAAACTAACACAAGGGAAATCCCAGACTTGACATTCCCATCAATTATATACTGGGAGATGAAGACAGGCAATTCTTGGAGCTTATTCACCTTCTTTATCAGTCCTGGCCACAGAGAAGTTGTGAGTTCCTTCTCCTGACCCAGTTACTAGCTGGATCTCTCCCCTCCTGACAAACCTGGACTTCTCCCATCACTGATGGGACCCACCAATCCCATCCTTGTGTTCTTTTCTTCCTTTACTGGCTTTATTTTCCTTGTTTGCTGGGCACCCCTCACTTTCAGAAGATTGGTGTTATTACAAAATCACTCCCGAACACTCTTTCGAGAGCACAGTTTCGCGTCTGGAAATGTTTCCAGCATTCCCATGTGCTGCTGTCCTTCTTTTCAGGATCCCAGTGAATTTGTTTTCAGGACAGCCCATGAGCAGACACACAGTGGACAGCAGGAGAGCTGCTGTTAAGTTTCTTGCAGGCATGAGGAACACACACATTGGAAGAAGGTTTAGATAAAACCAGGAACGTTGCAGTTCTAAATCCACACAGTCAAGAAGAATCTCCCCCTTCCAGGGTCAATCACTGCCACTCCTTCTGTTCTCAGAGAATCATGGAATCACTAAGCCTGGAAAAGTCCTCCAAAATCATTGAGTCCAACCATTCCCCCAGCATAGCCATGTTTACCCTAAACCCCATCCCCAAGTGCCACGTCCACAGGTTTTTTTGAACATTTCATGGGATGGTGACTCCACCACTGCCCTGGGCAGCCTGTGCCAATACTCGAACATCTTTCCATTATCAACTTTCCCAATATCCAACCTTGAACCTCCCCTGGCACAGCCTGAGGCTGTTTCCTCACCCTCTCCCTTGTTCCCTGAGAGCAGAACCCAACCTCCCCTCGCTGCCCCCTCCTCTCAGGGAGTTGTGCAGAGCCAGGTCGTCTCTCTGAGGCTCCTTTTCTCCAGGCTGAGCCCCATTCCCAGCTCCCTCAGCTGCTCCTGGGGCTCCAGACCCTTCCTCAGCTCCGTTCCCTTCCCAGGACACCACCTCCCTCAGTGCCCACTCCCCTTCTCCAACCTTGGCCTCAAGCTTGGATCCATCCTCTGTGGCCTGTGCCAAATGTGGCCTCGCCTTTGTTTACAGAGCTCTGCAGTGACACTTGAGTCCTGTTTGGTGAGAGCTGCCCAAACACTACCTTGGAAAACTTTCTGGTGTAAATAGAATATGAAACAAAGCAATCTTCAAGTACCTGGGATAGAAGAAAAACCCTTGAAACAGCTGCTTTAGGGACGCTGCTGCAGCACCTGAAATGTAGGAACACGGGATCTCTCCCAGGATCTCTCCTGGCACAAAAGCTGGTCCCTCTAAGTCACTGTCACCTCATCCTCCTTTTTGCTACCCTGGTTTCAACATCCACTCTCAACGCCAGGTGATTCCCTTCTCCAGTCATAAAATCAGCACACCTTTCCTGCAAAGCCCCATTCCTTCTTCCAGACATTCTAAAAGATACTTCAAAGAGGGAGAGTCAAGGAATTCTTTATATACAGAGACCTTCATCATTTCTTTTTCTCCCAGTTCTCCGAGCCCATGGGACAGAAACAAGCTCCTTTCCTCCTTTAGACATCAGGACAAATACCCTTTGGAATGGTTTCACTTCCATGTATTTCTCTTTTACAAACAGCCGTGGCCAAGCTGTAGAAAAGTGAGTGTTGGACTGCCCTCCTCAGTGCTCCATCGGGATTGCTTTATTTACCTGCACAGACAATGGCTCCAGTCCCACTCCCTCTGCAGCACAATTCCCTTGTTTCTTCCCAGCTGCTCCTCAGTCTTTTCTCTCTATAAAGGCTGTGTGCTGGCCCTGGAGGTAACTCACAATCTTCTCCTCTATTTCCATGCCTTGTGCTATTTCCTCGTCAGACAGGGATAAGGGAGTCTGTGAGTCCTTGGTGACAATGACTACAGAGGTCCTCCGGGATTCCAGGACATTGGCCACCACCACCTGGTGCCGGTATTTCTCCAGAGCCTGCCGAGATTTATCCAGGAGAATCTGAGCATCTGTCTCGAGTTTGAAGGAAATCACAAAGGCCTCAGGGGCCCAGTCTCTGACCAGGGGTGACAGCATTTTTGGCACCATCTTCATTGTGATCTGCAGTGGGAAAACACAGAAAGAAAAAGTTAGTAAAAACATTACAGGGAGTTTTAATAAGAGATGAGATGGGAAAGAGGGAAATTCCAGCTTTGTTTCATATACCATTTACACCAGGAAGTTTTTCAAGGCAGTGTTGGGGCAGCTCTCACCAAACAAGGTTCAAATGACACTAAATTTAAATTAAATGATCCATGTGGTGCTCATGGTCAGGAAGTTCTAAGGCTGGGCCACAGGAACCCTGCATTTCCAGAGCTAACCACACTGGGGGAATATAAACATGAGGAGAGAAGATTTTAAAAAGCACTACAACTGCATAAATCTGAGTTTTCAGCTTTCCAGAATCCAGGTAGTTTATCCCATTACCTTTCCTTCTATCAACTCCTTAACGCACATGAGGCATAAAAGTGCTAAAACATGAGGAAAAACAGTAGGAGACTTTGTTCTGCAGCTTCCCAACCTCTGGATCCATCACTGGGAATCAGGCCAGGTCTCATCTTTCCAATGCTAACAATAAAGAATGAAGCCCAGCAACTCCTTAGAAAGTAATTAATTAAATAAATTTGGTATTTGTTATATAAAGAATTGCAGAGCCACCTACTCCCATTGCTGACAGGGACCTCGGTGTTGCAGTGTTGGACTGCCATTTGTGCAAGCAAGATGGATGCCAGAGTCATGGATGAGTTTGGGGCTGGGAGAGACCTTAAAGCCCATCTCATTCCCCTGCAATGGGCAGGGACACCTTCCACTATCCCAGGTTGCTCCAAGCCCCATCTGACCTGGCCTTGAACACTGCCAGGGATGCAGCAGCTACAGCTTCTCTGGGCACCCTGTGCCAGGGCCTCACCACCCTCACAGGGAAGAATTTCTTCCCAATATCCAATCTAGACCTATTCTGTCAGTTTGAAACCATTTCTCCTTGTCCTAGCACTCCAGACCCTTCTCCAAAGCCTCTCGCGAAACAAAAGGCAGCAACTCAAGTACTCCAGGAGCTATTCCAGGAGCACTTCAGCTCTCTGAGACCCACCCTCTCCTCATCTCCATGGAAGCACAGGCAGCTTTAAAGGACAAAGTCAGAAGAGCAGGAGGTACTTCAGGAGCCCCTCTTCATGTGTCACACCACAACTGCAGACATGTTGAAGCTGCCCCAGGCAGCACTGACCTCCCTACAGATAACCCATGGCACCACTCACCCCTTCATCCCACCCTAAAAATAAACCTGGATCAAAAGAGCAGGGCTGATGCTGCCCTGCCCTCGTATCTGGGCCCCTCAGTGCAAGATAAGAACAAAACAATGCAACTTCAGGATTTCCACAGGGTTCTGTCCCTGTGGGATCTCACCCTCCCATTCCCTCTGACAACACACACAAGCTGCTGCTTTCCAGCTTTCCAGCTTTCCCGGGTTTTATCCACAGCCAGTTCTCAGGAGAAGGACCCTGGAAGCAAAGAGGGGATGGCTGAGGGGAGTGGCAGAGGGGGCCATGCCCAGGGGGGCCTCACCTGCAAGGGCCCCTCCGAGGACTGGATCTTGTGCTCTGGCATCTCAGAGACCGGGATGTAGAAATCTGACACTGCGGCCGCCAGGTAGAACATGACACTGGAGCCTGTGGGAACACGACTGCTGTCCTCCACTGCCATGGCCAGTCCCTGTCACCCCACAGCCAGCCCAGCTGCCACCCACACACACCAAACCAGGGAGACCAGAGCCACCCTCAGGGATCCCCCAGCACAATCCTGAGCAGAGCAGCACTGACCCCACACACCTGGATTCCTCCTGATGTAACTCCACCCCCTTCCCTTCCCCATTGGGTCAGAGTGTTTCCCTGCCCAGGCCCCGAGCTGGGAAAACAGGGCACACAAGGCCCAGTCTCTCTGTCTCTCTCCATGCTCTCTCCATGTGGAGACAGGGGCTCTGGCAAAGCCTCTTCCACATGGACTGCACTGAATAAACATCTTCCTAACCCAAGAGAGAGCACGCTTCCTTCTTCCAAGCCTGAATCCATGCTTCAGCCAGCTGTTTGGAGGACCCACAAACTTCTATAAATTGGCCTGGGGAATCTGCTAGCCAGCAATAGCACCCCCACGAACAAGCCACTTTATAGACCCCACCCTGGGGTCCCCTCAGATACACTGTTCTACACTGGGGTCTGTCTTGTCCTCTCCTCCCAAGCCCCAGCAGCCCGCAGGGACAGCCCAGATCCTCGTGCCGGGGTGCAGGAGCCCTCCAAGCAAGGGGGTCCCCTTGTCCCCTCATGTCAGAGCCCCACAGGCCCCAGGATCACCTCATATCTGGACCCTGGGACCACCGCGAGGGGGTTCTATCATCCCCATGCTGGGGACCCACTCGACCTACCACCACAACCATCACATCCCCTCGTTCTTGGTCCACCAGTCCCCTCAAACTGGAGATCCCCATGAGAGCCTCATCTGTTCTCATCCTGAACTTCCGGACGGGACCACCCTGTTCCCTCATTCCTGGGCTCCCTCACACTGGAGACACCCATGGGGGCTTCACTCTCTTGTCTTGTGCCCCACTAACCGGTGGCCACCCTGTCCCTCATTCCTCCCCCCGTCCCCTCACTCCCGGGTTCCCCGCGTACCGAGGGGCGCCAGGGCTCGGGCAGCCGCGCGCAGCAGCGCCAGGTACTCAATGAGCCCTGTGAACTCGATGGCGAGCAGCGCGCCCGCCTCGGTGGCGCGTTGGTACTCGCGGAGCGCG
>JANPWX010020322.1:24150-53624 GCA_024734555.1 Trochalopteron elliotii | reverse complement strand
CGCCACGCGCCGCCCGCGGGCCGCCTGCGCCGCCGCCCAAGCCCGCACCCGGCCCTCGGTCTCCGCCGCATCCACGTCGTTGTCCTCGTCCTTGTCCTTGCCCTTCTGCTTCTTCGCCGCCGCCGCCGCCGCCATGACCGCCCCGCACGGCCCGCCGGAAATCACATGTGTCACCTTCCTGTACCGGAAGCGTTGTCTCGGCAACGGAACGCCAGGGCCGTGTTTAGTATTTGTCGGAAGTGACGCGTTTCGCCTCATCGGAAGTGTCACCCCGGCAACCGGGGACGCTTCAAAGGTTCAGGGCCGGCCATGGCGGGACCTCCGCGTTGCGAGCTGTGCGGGGCCCGAGCGGCCCCGCTGCGCTGCCCCGACTGCCGCCTCACCTCCTACTGGTGAGAGACCCCGGGGTGAGGCTCAGAGGGCAGGATGAGGCCTGGGCCACAGGGATTAGCTCCAGGGCGAGACTCGAGGCACAGGCACAAAGCTTGGGATAAGGCTTGGTATTCAGGATGAGGCCCAGGAAGGAGGAGGCAGAGTTGGGACAGGATAAGAGGCAATGCTTGTCCCACAGAAAGGCTCAGGACACGAGGCCTAGGATGAGGCACAGGGTATGGGAAGAAGGCCCAGGGTGAGGCCTAGGAAGCAGGAACCAGCCACAGGGTGAGGCTTAGGACACGTGGAGAAAGCCCAGGATGAAACGTAGGAGGCAGGAACAGGCCCAGAACAAGGACAGAGAGACAGGGACAAGACCTGGGGTGTGGTCTGGGACAAAGGCAAGAGGCAAGCATTATCTCTGGGATGAGGCTCAGTACACAGGGACAAGCCTCACAAAGCCCAGGACACAGGGATGAGATCTGGAACAAAGCTCAGCAGGCAGGGATGGGCCCAGAAGGCAGGGACCAGACCCAGGATGGAGCCTGGGAGCCTGGAGAGGGCCCAGGCTGGAGCTCAGCCAGCAGGACAGCAGGAAGTGGAGCAGGCACACTCACCTGGAATGTTCCTGCTGCATTCCAGCAGCTCCCGCATCAGGCAGGGAGCAGAGAGTGAGACATCTGGAGTGTCAGACAAACACCCTCCCCATGCCTTCAGAGCAGTCACTGAGTTCCAGAAAATTCCCTGTTCCCACGATGACCTGGGGTGGGTTGATTTGTGGTTTTTGTTTTTCCAGTGTTGGAATCCAGGGATTTGTTCAAACTTAGCTGTATCAGGAGTTCAGGGAGTGATTTAAATAAGGATTTTAACACAGAGAGCTGTGGGGATGTGGCAGGACAGTGCTGTGAAATGGAAACGTTTGGAAATATCATATATTGGGCACCCTGTAGGCAGCCCAGGGGCTCTGGGTAATTGTTGTGGAGAAAGTCCTGAAAGACAGCAGGGAATAATTTTCCCTTACATAATATCCCAGCAAATACCAGTATCCTTCTCCCCTCCTTTTGCCAGTGATGTCTCCCACCAGAGAACCGACTGGGTCAGCATCCACAGCCATATCTGCCACCTGCTCAACCCAGTGCTTGGGCCCCAGCCCTGTCTCCATTCTGAAAAAGACAGAAAGCATGGCAAGGAGCAGCTGCTGAGGAGGCAGGTGGGTGCAGGAGGAACAAACACAACTTCAAAGTTCTTCCAGGGAAGGAATTCTGGCTCCTCTCTCTACCCTGGCTGTACATGGTGGGACACACCAGGGGCAGACTGGGCTCACCTGGAATTTTCAGCCACAAAGGAGTCTCCAAAGCAGCCTGGGCTGTCACTGCAATTCCTTTAAAATTGAAAGGAATTTCTTGGCTAAAACCAAGCAGGGCTTTCACCTTCACAGGATCCACCTCTTTAGAATTTCTCCCTCTGGGTGCTCCCAAGGAAGAGGATGGCACTTCCTTGGTTGATTTGGGACTTGGTTGGAGAGGTTTGGGGTTGTTTTTTTTAAACAAAACCTCAAAAATAAGGGGAGTGGGAGCATCCTCTTTGTCATTCCTGAGCCTCCAGCCTTTTCCTTGGTGTCCTGAACTACCTCAGGCAGCAGCAATCCTGGATTTCCCACCTTGCCAGGGGGTTGATCCATTGCCCTGGTTAGTCTGTGATCCAGCTGAGATTTGCTTCTTCCAGGCCATTTGATAGGAGGATATCCCCTTTCCCAGAGGAAAGGGGCAAAGGATCCAAGTCCTCTCCCTTTGTTTTCCTGGCCAACTTGGAACACCCTTTCCCACTAAGTGCAGCTTTTTATCTCCATCAGGCCTCAGGTATGTGCAGCTCATTTCCAGCCCCAATGGTTTGCAACTCCTTCTTTTTCTGTTTATGGAGTGGCAGGAGCTGCTGTTCTACATTGTTGCTAAAATAACCCACCCAGGTGCATCTGCTCCTGAAAATCCTTCCTATGGAAATAAATTTTCTCTCTATAATAACTCCCAGACACAGAATGATGGGGCAGCACACAGTGGGCTTTGGACAATCCAATGGTGCCACTGAGGACAACATCCCTAAACTTCTGAAATTTACACAAATTATTATTTTTAAGGTTTTTCTGGCCCAACTGTGGGTCTTTGGGGACCAGCTCATTGCTGTCACCTTTCTTGGGAGCTTCCAGACAGATGAAGTCCAAAGGCAAAAGTCCTGCTTGGTGAGAGCTCGTGACAGGCTTTGGACAGCAGATTCCTTTTGGTTTTACAGGAACTGGGCAATGACATCACAGGCTGGTTTGGAAACTCCTGTCTGGCTGAAAATACAAGGTGAGACTGTTGAGCAAAGTCCACAGAAGGTGTGTCAGGCCAGTGTGTCCCAAAGGGAAAATGTAAAACTTCCTTAGTTCCAGTTCTGTTGAAGTTGTCCTTTATAAACCTGCAAAGAAGGTTAAAATGGGTGTCATGGGGGTGTGGCAGGATTTTGCATCCAGAAGTGCTTGAAGCTGTTTCAAGAAACTCCCCTGCTATTGAACACTGATGTTGACACTGATTACATCACTGACTTTATTGCAACTAAAATTATCCCTATACATTCCAACAGGCCACGTGGCTGCCAGCTGAGGGAAGTGCTCCTTCATTAGCTGGAAGTTAATCTGCTGGTTTAATTAGGTGAAGGAAAAGACAGCAGGGAGATGGGGCTGGTGGAGAGAAAGTCACTCTTGATTGGGGTTCACACTGGCTTAGCAAACAGCAGCCTGGAGCTGGAGCCTGGGCTGGGAATGGCTCCATGGGCAAGGCAGGGAGAGGAGACTCCGGGGTGTTTTTGAAGTGGAGATTTTTATAAGTTCCTTAACAACCCTTAACATCTATTTGCTCTTTGGCCTTTGTCTCCAGCCTATTTAAATAAAATAGATTTTGAGAATGGCCTGTGCTGGGATACTTTGCTTTCCTTCTCTCCAAAGAAAAGGGAGGGACAGTGGAAATCCGTCAGTTACTTGCTGGCTTTCCCAGCAAGAAGGAAAGTTCCTTTGTGTCCAGCAGGATTTGGAGCAGCTGGGTTGGGCCTGGGCTGGCTTAGAGGTATTGGGAGAGGGGGAGATTATTTAGTGCCTTGTCTCACTGGCTGCATCACATTCCTATTCCAGATCAAACAAAAGTGCTTAAAAAGTTCTTCCCTGTGAAGGTGGTGAGGCCCTGGCACAGTTTGTCCAGAGAAGCTGTGGCTGCCCCTGGATCCCTGGAAGTGTCCAAGGCCAGGCTGGACAGGGCTTGGAGCAGCCTGGGATAGTGGAAGGTGTCCCTGCCCATAGCAGGGGGTGGAATGAGATGAGCCTTAGGGTTCCTTCAACTCAAGCCAATCTGGGATTCTATGCTAAAAAGTCCTTTGGAGTTGAGGGAAAAGCTCTCCAGTCTCATGGTAACCAGAGAAAAAACTTCTGCCCAAAGCCTCCCTTCAGTTTGCTGCTTTTTGAACATTTCTGCTCTACTTCACCCACTCCTGCCCTGTGTTTGTTTAGAAAACACAGAGCTCCAGCCCCAGTCAGGACACAGGGAAACCTGGGCACATCCAAATGCCCTGTGGCTCAAGGAGCAGGGAGTTGGGAGCCAGGAGGTTTTATGAGTTTCATTCCTTGTCTGTGTTCCAAAGCTTTATTGATAGAAATCTGCTTCTGTCAACATAGCCAGTGGGATGCCTGCAGACAGCACCTCCAAACTGACAGAGCTCCAAGTTTCTGTTTGGAGAAGATCCTTACCTGCCTGCATGATGTCATCTCCCCATAGCTTCTGGGCATGGGAAAAGATCCAGCCCAGCCAATCCCAGCACTGCTCTGGCTGCATGTTCAGCTCCATCTCACTGGAGCCTTCCCTCTTCCTGAAAACCTTATTTCTTCAGACACACCATCGATTGTGCCTGCGAGTGCATAATGGATGTGCCACTGGGCCCTGTGTTCCCAACCCCCTGCTCCCACCTGGAGCAGAGCTGGGGTCCTCAGCCCCCTCAAACCCCAAAAACTGTGTGGGGGCATCTTCAGAGAAACCTCAAATTGCAGCACACCTGGAAAGAGTCCAAAGTGACAGGGCCAGGGGCAAGGGAGAAACCAGGGCAGGGCCAAAGGGAACCATTCCCCCAGGGCTCCTCAGGGCCAAAGGCAACCATCCTCCAAAGCTTGGAACTGTGGTTGGAAATACTCACTGCTCCAGGGCTCCTCTTGCCTCCTGCCCTTCCTTCTCCTCCTGGAAGCTGTGCCAGAGTCCAACCCCCAGCTTTGTCCTCGCTGCAGGTGTTTCAGGCCATGGGAAGCAGCGATGATACCACTGACAAGGAGTAAAAAAAGAATGATCCCAATCTCCAGCACATCCCAGATACCAATCTGGACGATGCCCACACACCAGGGCCTGCACTGGTTGCACCAGACTGGCACAAACAGAAGAAGCAGCCTGAGAAATACCAGCTTTTCCTGCTGCTGCCCCAAGCATGTGCTGGTTTTCTCCTGGGCCTCACCTGCTCCCCAGACACAGCTTGTGTTTCGCAGAATCCCAAACTGGTTTGGGGTGGAAGAGACCTTAAAGTCCATCTCATTCCAGCCTTGCCAAGGGCAGGGGCACCTTCTGCTATCCCAGGTTGCTTCAAACCCCATCCAACCTGACCTTGGACGCTTCCAGGGATGCCACAGATTCTGTGGAAAACCTGCCTTTCCCCTCTCCATATTCTGGCAGCTCAGGAATGGGCGCTGTGTTTTCTGGCTCCTGGCTCTCCTCACTGGAGCAGGGGCTGTTGCTCTGGGCTGTGTTCTTTGGCAATCTCATTTGTCCAGAAAGATGTCTCTTTACCTCAGCCAGAATGTCCAGGAAACACTTGCAGGCTGTCCTGGAGCTCTCTGTCCCAGAGCTGCTCCTTCACCCATGGCACAACTCTGCCTCACTCCAAGCAGTTCAAGCTCAGCAAAATGCCAAAGCATGGCCTCCAGTAGCTCTGAGATTGCTGTCTCTGCCCAGCTCAGCCCCAGCTGGAGGCAGAGGGTGGTAAAGGGGTAGACTGGTGTTTTCTCAGTGTCCCACTGAGAAAACCAGGGTAGCACTGCTGCACTCTCCAGCAGCACCACTGATTCCCAGGCGGCTTTCTTGCTGCACCACTGCTAGGAAAAGATGATGAAGAAGTGTTAGTAGCTGGCTGGCTGGGGCTCTCAGCAACCTGGTCTAGTGGAACCTGTCCTTTCCCATGACAGGGAGTGGAAAACTTGAGCTTTAAGGCCCCTCCCAACCCAAACCTTTCTGGGATTCTGTCATTCTACAAGGATCCTGGCGTTTTTATCTTAGGATCCCTGTAAGGGCACAGTATGCACAGCTCCTGGCAGGGAGCAGGCATTGGGATGGAAATCTGTTTGTGGAACTGGGGATTACATCAGCTGCTGCTAACGGTGGAGAGGCCAAATGATGTGGACTGGTAGGAACAGCAAAAGGCAGGGAGCAACTATGCATGGATAAGGACAGGATAAGTTCCAGATTCTGACGAACTCAAACACTGCAGAAGCTGCTGCACCACCAGCCCCAGCTGGGGATGGATTTGCTGAGTGTAACACATTCTGATTTTGACCAGTTTTCAGACTCTGCACATGAAATCCCAGCCCAGGACCAGCCAGGAGAGGGTGGGATGAAGCTGCAGTTCCCTGTGAGGAGCTCTCTCCTCACTCTCTGGCCATGTCTCCAGCAGTTGGAGCTGTGCCATGCTGGCACCATGGAGCTTGGTTGGCTCTGAGTCATGCCGGAGCCCCTGGTTCTAATCTCCTTTGTGGTCTTGTGATGATCATTTTCTGTGCTTCACAGCTTTTATTGCTGCAGCCTTATGAGACCTTGTCAGGAGGTGTAAAGGATTCTTCATCTGGGAAGACACCACATGACCTTGCAAGGATGTCCAAAGCTGTTCCTGTTCGAAGCAGGAATTGAGCCAGACTCTAATACCCTCTAATATGACAGCTTTAATGTCTGTCTATTAATTAGAGCCACAAACTACATTACAATTGCTGCTTTATAATTTGAAAACCTGATTTTAAGAACAGCCTGTGCATCTGTAACCACCTGGTCTAATGAAAGGTGTCCCATGGCAGGGGATGTGATGAGATGGGCTTTAAGTTTCCTCCAACCCGAACTATTGTGGGGTTCTGTGATTTCCTTTCTCCCTGTCTTTTCTCACTCTGCCCCTGCCCTTTTTCCCTGCAGGAATCCCTCATTGCCCTGGCATTGAGCACAGCCCAAGGATTTGTGTGGGCAGGGAAGCCCCTGGAAGCAATTCCTGCAGCACTGCAGGCGCTGCGCTTCGGCTCCCGAGTGTTCGGCTCTGGCTCCATGCAGCTTGTGCCCATTTATCTGCTCCTGGCTGAGGCCTCCACGGGTGAGCATTGTCTACATGGGAATGCTGGCAAGGGCAAGGCCTCCTTCTGGTTTCCTTTTGCCATTTATCTGGAAAGGAGCAGCTCTGGGCCCTACTCTGCCTGAAGGGCATTGCAGAGGTTTGAGCCATCCCAAGCACACACCACCTCACACCCCTTTTCTGTGGCTCTGGGGAAAAGGATCTTTCAGCACTCAGGAGATCAATGAAATCAAATTAAATGTTTTCTCCTTCTCTACTAATTCCCACAGGAGAAGCTGTATGGAAGTCTGTTCTTCACCTCTGTGGCCTTGGATGACTCTCCAAACCATTAAATTCCAGAGGGTGGTTGGTTGTGCTCTTATCTCAGGGAGCCAGCAAACATTTTGGAGGCCATTGCACCCAAAGAACTCCCCAGTTCATTCAAAAATCTTGCTCTGCCTGAGCAGAGCTTTTTCTCATTGTGTGCTTTGGAAAACATGTTAAATGAGGGCATGGGAGCTGCTCTCCCTGCAAGAGAGATCCCTGCAAATCACTGCTATTCCAGGAGCAACACAATGCTCTGCTGGCACAACAGGGCTGGCTCAGGGGTTGTCGTAAATGGTGTGGTGAGAGCAGGAAAAAAAAATGCTGTGACTAATTTCAGTGTGATAAGGTGAGAGTCATCAGTGCCTGCCTGGAGTGAACCTGTTTAGGCCACGTGTTCCAGAGAGATTGTGTGCAATGTATCCTCTGCCATGGAGCCAGTCTGGGAGAGCTGGGGGGGTTGGAGGAGAGAAGGCTGCAGGGAGACCTCAGAGCCCCTTTCAGTGCCTAAAGGGACTCAAGAGGGCTGGAGAGGGATGTGGGACAAGAGTCTGGAGTGCCAAGACAAGGGGGAATGGCTTTCCACTGCCAGAGGGCAGGGTCAGATGGGATATTGGGAAGGAATTCCTGGCTGTGGGGGTGGTGAGGCTCTTTCACAGGCTGCTCAGAGAAGCTGTGGCTGCCCCTGGATCCCTGGCAGTGTCCAAGGCCAGGTTGGACATTGGCGCTTGGAGCAACTGTGGATAGAGGAAGGTGTCCCTGCCCATGGCAGGGGGTGGAACAGGATGAGCTTGAAGGTCCCTTCCAATTCCACAGTCTGGAATTCTGTGGTTTCTGGCTCCTTTTGGAGCTCTCTACACATTCACCTGTCTGTAAATGAGACTTTAGACACCTGGGCAACTCAGAAGCACTTGAGAAAGAAGTGAGGAATCCCCAAACTGCATCTCCATATCAAGATACCCCAGAGGGACAGCCAGCAGTATTCTCTGACTTTCCAGATTAAAAAATGCTCCTTATCCTCCTTATTTCCCTGATTATCCCTATATGTCATTCCAGGTACTGGCCGTCTCCGACAGGCAGCCAAGTATCTCTCCCAAGCCCAGTGGATCGTCCTTCAAACTCCAGACTGTAGTGCTGCTCTTCAGTCTAAGTTACACCGTGGGCTGGGGCTTTTCTCTATTGCTGAAGGAAACCTGGACCAGGCTTTGTATCACCTGGCCAATGATGTAAGTCCCTTGGAATACAGGAACAAGGAACGCTTCCATTTTAATTCCTTCTCTCCTCCCAGATTAATATGGAAATGCCAATAGGAAGATTTGGGATCCTGAGAGGGTTCACATCACAGACACCGGAAATGGATAGATCTGAGACAACTGTAGATCCATGTGTGAGCTAAAGATGTGTTTTGCCAGTTATCCCTATTCCCGTGAAATGACAAAGAATCATGGAATCACTACAGTTGAAAAAACCCTCCATGATCATCCTGTCCAACCAATTCCCCCAGCACTGCCAGGTCCACCCCTGTGGAGTGCCACATCCACACGTTTTTTGAACACCTCCAGGGATGGTGATTCCACCACTGCCCTGCGCAGCCTGTTCCAATACTTGAACACCCTTCCCATGACAATTTTTTCTCAATATCCTACCTTGAACCTCCCCTGGCACAACTTGAGGCTGTTTTCCTCTTGTCCTGTCCCTTGTTTCCTGGGAGCGCAGCCCGACCCCCCCTGGCTGCACCCTCCTGTCAGTGAGTTTTGGAGAGCCAGAAGGTCCCCCCTTGAGACTCCTTTTCTCGAAGCTGAGCCTCCCTCAGCCACTCCTCATATGTTCCTCACATTCCTTTTCTTTATGGCTTCTCCCTGTAAATTTCTCCATCACCTTCATTACAGTGCTAAGATGCCCAGACATTCCTGCGCCAAACTGATGGAGTTGCCTTTTATTCCACAGATAATTTACATTCTGGCTGTTATTTCCCTCAATACTTTCTGAGCTCTGTCACCCAATATTTAATTAATGCCTTATTTCCCTATTTCAGTATCTGGTTCAATGACATGTTCTCCGATTCCGCCCTTTTAGCCACATAAACAGTTTGTTGCATTGAAGTGGTCATTGCCAGCTCTGTTCCTGAGGATACTTTGCCTGTCATTTGATCCTCCAAAGCCAGATGAACTTCTCCACATCCTATTTCTGTCCCATGTAGGCTAAATTTATCCAGTGCTGAGTGATGTATACCCACTTCTGTGGAATTTGATAGTGGCTTTGTGTGGGTGTAAATGATGACATAAAGGGAGAAGAGTTAGACTCTTTCTATTATAACACACAATCCTGTCTCTGCTTAGTCTAGAAGCCCTTTGGACATTTGAGAATCTCACAAAGGAATCTCCCAAAAAGCTTTAGAGATTCCAAAAATCCCTTTTTTTTTTTTTTTAACATTCCCAAATGTGGTGCCTGAAAGGGCAACAGGTAAGGAGTTTTTAAGTCTTAGCAAGTTCAGGACCTGCCTGGACCTTGGCTGCATGTCTGGGATCTGCTGGGAGTCACACGCCAGCTCAGAATAGCTGGAATGCTCCACTGCCTTCCCTCTGTTCCTCCAGGGCTCCAGGGAAAGAACATGCTTGTCTGGGGGCTGGGAAAGCAGCAGGATGGGCTTTGTGGGAGAGGTGGGATGGATGGGTGACACAGGGAGAGAGGGAGAGGTGGGAAACTTACCCTGGACTTTAGAGAATGGGCCAAACAGGTGCTTCTGCCCCAGCCAGGGGGGATTTAGGGTGTTGCATTCCCATGGGTCAACCCCAAAATACAGCTTTTTTAGTACGTTCCTATGGATAAACTCTGTGAACCAGGTATATTCCTATGGATCTTATGGATAAACCCCAAAATACAATACTTTAGTACCTCATTCCCATAGATAACCCCAAAACATAGAGTTTTTATACCTTATTCCTTTACATAACCCCCAAAGTACAGCTTTTAAGTACCACATTTTCCAATCACTACCAGGAATAATTTACACATTAAAAAAACCCAGCATTTGCAATATTATTAATCCACAATGAAAAACCTCCCAGGTTTGACATGAACATGAACGTTCTGGGGTTTATTTTTTGTTTATATTGATTTCAGGTTTACCTGGCTACTGTAGAGTTTGGACTAAATTCTGTTGAGGCCTCTGGAGGGTACTTAAACATGGCCAACATCTTCTTCCACCAGAATAAAATGGATGCAGCAAACTCACTCTATACTGAGGTTGGTAGAACCAAAAATCATCCTCTGAGTTTTTCTCAGCTTTTTTGGTGCTCTTTCCAAAGTTTTTTCCATTTCCTTTCAGTGGATGGTGACCATATCAAGTGTCAGTGTTGCCTTTTAGGATCAATCCCAGAAACCCTTTTTGTACATGAATAATTCTCTGAGTTTAAACCATGAGATACTAATCCTGTAACCAGTTCAAATTTTTTAATAAACTGTCTTCAGTTTGGGCAGCCAAACCTTCTTAAAAACCAACTTTGCTACCAAATTTCCTGTGCCAGGGGTTAGAGTCGCACCAGTACACAGGGTCTCTGAGGAGTTCCTAAATCCAGAGAAGAGTGGGATACAAACAAGCCACCTAAAATTTACACTG
Source organism: Trochalopteron elliotii (assembly GCA_024734555.1). Lineage (NCBI taxonomy): Eukaryota > Metazoa > Chordata > Aves > Passeriformes > Leiothrichidae > Trochalopteron > Trochalopteron elliotii. The sequence goes on along the minus strand of JANPWX010020322.1, from coordinate 42,943 downwards.
GGAATCAGTGAAAAGCCACACTGATAAAAGATTTTCAGAATGGATTGATCAAGCAAGGAAAGTAATAATTATCTAATTGATTTAATAACCAAAACAAAAATGAACTTTTATTTGTTTAAATCAATTTTTGTGGAAATAAGGTGCTGGGAGCTTCAAAATCCACCACCATTCCTGTCCCAAACTTCAACTGAACTAGCTTTTGGTGAATATTTTGGTTAGATTTGTTCAAGTTAGGTGAAAATCTCTGATCAGCTGGAGAAGTGAGCTGGAGAAGTGAGGGGCTGTGTGGGAGAGGAGCAGTGTAATCCCTCTGGGAACATCCAGCCCAGCTCAGTGACCTGCAGGCACGCGGAGGGGACGGGCCATGCAGGGACATTGTTTGGAGAACAACTGAATACCAGGGATTCACAGGAGTGAAATAATTCCCATACTTCCTGCCAGGTGAGCAGCCTCTGGCATGACTGGCTGCTGAGCTCCCTTCATGGGCACCAGCAAGTACTCCAGGCCCAGGCAGAAGCATCACCGTTCTCTGAGGATGAGGAAGGCATCAAGGACGGGATGAGTAAGAGCTGCTATTGCTCCAAAACCTTTGGGAAGTGGGGGATTAAAGAGTCCCTGCACCCTATAAGTTATTGTCGGCAGTGTTGGGGTTGGCATGGTGTTTCCAGAGGCTGAATTTAATGACAAGGCCAATGTTCTTGATCTCAGTGCTCGGCAGATTGCCACAGGCCACTTCAGGAATGAGGGTGTTCTGAGGAAAGCCAGCTTTGCCCTCGCCGTTTGCATTCTCCATTTCACAGCTCCCTTGGCACTGGCTGGAGCAAAGCAAGATTTGATTCATGGATCGTGGAATCATTCAAGTTAGAAAGGACCTTTAAAATCATCAAGTCCAGCTATTCCTCCAGCACTGTCCTATTCACCGCTAATCCACATCCCAAAGGCCACATCCACACATTTTCTGAACACTTCCAAGCATGGTGACTCCACCATCTCCCTAGGCAGCCTATTCCAATGCTTTACATGCCTTTCCGTGAAAAAAATTCTTCATGAAAAGTTCTTCATGAAAAATATTCCAAGTAAACCTCCCCTGGTACAATTTGGTACTTGAACATTCTCATTTCTCTGCAGCTCCTTTGTCTCCCTTTAGTAATGGATGTGACATTTCAGCTCACTTAGGTGAAGTTACAGCTTCCTCCTGGAGGAGCAGGACATGATGGAATAGCCTGTACAGATAATTGGATGTATTAATCAGGAGAGTACTCCTGAGAAAAAAGCTGTGGAGTCTCTCATTGGCACATAAAGGTGCAGATAGCATCAGTGTGCCCCTGGTACTACCTCAGACTCCCCTGAAGCCAGACCAGACTCTGGTTCTTGGCTCCTTTCTACCAACTGTGCTAATAAGGACATTGTCAGGAAAGAGAGTAAAAATTTCTCTCCCTGGAATGTTCAAGGTCAGGTTGGACAGGGCTCGGAGCAGCCTGGTCTAGTGGAAGGTGTCTCTGCCCATGACTAGGGGATGGAATGAGATGGTCTTTAAGATCCCTTCCTACCCAAAGCAGTCTGTGATTCTGTGATTATAAGAAAAAACATTTCTATAAATCCCATTTCCTGGCACTATCTCCATCAGGAGTTCCCAGAAGAACACTAAGGCAGGGCTACAGGAGACCATCTTTGGTGTGACAGGAGTAGAAAAATAGTTCTTTTCCTGCAGCTGTTGTGGCTCCACATCCTCTCTGAAGGCTGATCAACACAAACACTGACTGAATGAAAGGAGTCCTGTTCATGGGCATGGAATTTGCATGAAGGTGGGATCATAGACACCCAGACTGGTTTGGGTGGGAAGGACCTTAACTTTCACCTAATTCCCCTCCCTGCCACAGGCAGGGATGCCTTCCAATATCCACGGTTGCTTCAAGCCCTGTCAAGCCTGGTCTTGGACACTTCCAGGGATCCAGGGGCAGCCACAGCTTCTCTGGACACCCTGTGCCAGGGCCTCCCCACCCTCAGACCATGTTGATGTTTGTAGTAAAAATGCTTTGCTGTCTAGAAGAGCCAGTTGGGCAGTTTTGAATCCATTTTCTTGCACAAATCAATCCATCAGGATAATTTCTTTCTCCATGCAGCCAAAGCCCAGTGTGAGGAGGGAACACGGGTGCTGTGGGCAGTGCTGAAGGTCCGAGAACAGGGACCACTGCAGCATCCCGGGGAAACAGCCCGAGTCCTGCATGCCCTGGCCATGATCCACTACCTGGGCCTGGATTTAGCCAAGGTAGGTTGTGTCTGAAATGGTTCAGGAGAATTGGCCAACTGCTCTGAGGGTCACCCTGTCTCCTGGCCCTCTTGTTCCCCAGCACCTCTCCTGAGGCCACAGGTGACCAAGGACAAAGTGCATCATAGCTCTCAAACCAAGGGCTTAGGTGGGATACTGGGGGGAAAGCCTTCCCTGTGAGGGTGGTGAGGCCATGGCACAAGCTGCCCAGAGAAGCTGTGGCTGCCCCATCCCTGAAATGTCCAAGCTGGATGGGACTTGAAGCAATCTGGTCTCGTAAATATCCCTGCCACGGGACGTGAGATCAGTTTTAAAGTCTCTTGCAAGCCAAACTATTCTATGATTTGGTGACCTGCACTCTGTCAAGGCTGACAATCCTGGTGGATGTGTTTTCGTCTCTGCCAGGCCAGTGGATCCTACAGTTATCCACATTTTCTGGGTTCATCCTTTATCTGGGCTATCCTGGCAGTGTAGCTGCCTTTATACCCAGGCTCAGGGGTTACACAGAGCAAGACCTGGGGGTCACAGACCTCTCCTTGAGCCAGACTCCCCTGAGTTCAAGGTTCAGTCTGTTGGAGTCTGTAATTCCAGTTTGGAATCTGCATTCCTGTATCTTAATGGCTTAAAAATTCACAGGTGACTGGTAACTTCTGTGCTTTACCAAGAATTGATTTTGAGGAAATGCTGAGCAGAAACCATCTGGAAATCAGGCCCCTCTGTTTGGGATCAGAACTCAAAACCCTGAGTTTCTTCAGCCTGGGTTTTGAGGAGTGAAAATACAGATGGTGAAAAATACTGTGTTAAAATATTAATGGTCTCTTCATCATATTACATAAAGCCACAACTTGGGAGTGTTTGGTAGACAAAAACAAATTTGAAATTGTTTGAAAAAGGACAAAGCTTTATAATTGTGATAGTGTCTAATCCCTGGAAGAGCTACCAAGGGAAATTATTTAGTTTCTCATTAGATAAATGCAGGATTTAGTTCAGAGTCAGTACAGCTGGTTTTTTCCCTGACATAGCTTTGGGATTGTTTAGAGGAGCTGTGTTAGACAGGAGGTGATGTCCAGCACAGGGGGCTGGGATCAGTAATCTCCTGTCTGCACCACTGGATCCTAAATATGGGTTCTGCTGGCAGCTTTAGGCTCTCCTGTAAAGCAGCTTGTACAGGTCACCTCGGAAAGGTAACCTGGATCTACTCCAAGCTGCTCCTGCACTGAGCCTCAGCAGGTATTTAACTACCCCATGAGAAAAGCCAGATTCATGACAATTCCTGGGTGTTTCTTCTGTCCCATTCCAGGCCCAGGAGGTGGGGATGAAAGCCTTCGACCTGGCCAAGCAGCTGCCCCAGCAAGACTCTCTAGAAACCATCAGTCACCTGCTGGAATTAATTAATGCCCAGTTTTCCCACACCACATAAAAACTGGCTCTGCCAGACCCAGGTGTTTGGCCAGGTTCTCTCTTATTCAGGTTCCTGGATAAGTGTCACAAGCCCTTGGTCCTTCCTGCTGCTGCCTCTTTCCAGCTGCATCTGGCTGTCCCAAACTGTTTGGAAAATAAACATTTTGGTCTGGGTTAGTCTTCGTGTCCTGCTCCACCTCTGTAACTTTTAGGAGAGTAACAGCACCAGGGTGAGAAATAAAAGCACCACGAACACACTGAATAAATCATTGATTGGCCAGGTTGGGAATAAGTAAACAGCGTTCTCACAGCTCCATGGTGGTTGTCCAGGAGCCAAGACAAGCTCAGGTGTGTTTCTTACTGGTTTCCTGGCTTTGCTTGCCAGTTTGGTGAGGGAAATCCCATGGAGGGATAGGAGAGGGACACAGGGAAGGGCTGGGGTGGTGGACACCTGCTCCTGGGAAGCTGGTTGGGCTTGACAAGGCATTGCAGCTCCCTGCAGAGCCTCTCCATCTCCAAACCAATTCCCAGAGAATCCCAGCCTGGTTTGGAAAACCAGCCTGGTTTAAAGCTCATCCCAGAGCTTCTCATAGCTCTGGGCACTGAGAGACTCCTTTGTTCCACTTCCATGGGTAAAAGTTCCATGGGAAGAGCTTACATCCAGGAAGAACCACAGGAGGCATGAGGGACTCTAAGTAGTCTTGAGGGAAAGAATGAAAAGGCCCTGAGGCCCACTCCCATCTGGCTCCTGCCCCAGGGAACAGCAAGACCCCTCGGGACAGAGGTGACTCTGCTGGGGAGGGACAGGGACACCAGAGCAAGACGCCAAAGGCTCCAGAAGCCACGGGGAGTGTGGGAAGCACAGTGCAGCCACCAGATTTCATGATCCCTCATGAGAGCTGAGAAAGGGGAGAAGGGAATCTCAGCCTGTGCCGGGCTGAGCCCTGAGCTCCGATTAAGGCTCATTTACTTCAGGAGGATTTATGAGGGTGTTTAATTGCCTCGCCGAGTTGGGCTGGAGTCAAGTGCGATTTGTAAATGCTTCGTCAAGCTGGGGCCTGAGCAATTAGCAGGGATTGCTGCTGCTGGGGAAGGGAAAACCACAGGTTCAGCCATGTTCCATTCCAGGGGGTGGGATAAGGCTGCTTGGGGTGCACAGCACAGGCCTGAGAAAGGGCTAGGAGACCTCCCAACACTCATGTGGGAGATGCTGGTGGTCTCTCCACTTTGTCAGGTGTGTAATAACCACCTCCATGGGGTGGGAGATGCTGGAAGGGGCTGGAACAATCACCGCCATGGGGTGGGGAATGTTGGAGGACTATGCCTGCTGGCACAGTGCCCCAGGGCACAAGGATTTGGGTCACCAGGGATTTGGAGCTCGGTCATGGCTGTAATCCTTCCAGTGCTCCCAGGCTGAGCCTGCAGGGCCATGTGGCTGCTCTGGATGTTCAGCAAAACAAACCAAGCCTGGAAATGAAGGTTGTGCAGGGCTGAGCATCTCCTGGAGCCAGGAACAAAACAGCAGTGAGGAGAGAAGCCCTGGGCACAAAAAGAACATTCTGGAGAGCTCTTAAAGACACTGCAAGAGCAATTTCCTATAACAGCCATGCCCAGTGTGTGCCCTGCAGGGCAAAGAGCTGCTTCAATAAATAGAAAAAAGCCTGAAGTGACCAAGATCAGCATTTCTTTGCCCGAAAGTGTTCAGGCTTGCAGTTCTTGGCACCTTCTCAGCTGAAGGGGAAAAAACAAAATCCACAGAGCAGCTGCAACCTTTTCCCTCCCTGCCCTCACTCGGGTGCTCATGGCATGACCAAGGCTCTGTCCTGGGCAAGGGGAACAGGTTTGGGATCCACAAGGCAGGACAGCTCCAGCCAGGCCCCGCCTCACTGCCCCCCCCCCCGGCCTTGATCCCAGCCCAGGCTGCTCCAGGCAATTAAAATCTGGTTGTACACCCAGAGCAGGGTGAGTCATTTTGCAACCAGGTGAGTCATTCCTGTGGTGGAAAAGCTTTGCAGGGACAGCACTCCCAGACCACCCCCTCACCCCTGGCAGGGCAGGGAAAGTCCGGCTCCAAGAAATAAAGGCACAGAACACCGGGGCTGGGTGGCTGCTCACATTCTCCTTTATTGTTCACACCACACACCTGGCCCTTGGCACTTCACTGCAGGGATTTGCTTAAAAAAACCACACACACACCCCCACAGCTTGGCACGGCTGTGCTACAACCAGCTGAGAATGGACATTTTTAAAGAGATTTATTTTACTCCCCCCCACTTTATTTTCTTTCACCTGTAGTCAAGTGTTGTCACTTCCAAACCAAATAAATTTTAAAAAAAGATACTATTAAAAAAAAAAAATCAAACAACAAAACAAAAAAAACCCACTACAAACCAAAAAAACAACTGTGCCTGTGGCTTTGGGAATGTGCCAGGAGCTCCCACACCAGTTGCACTCAGGGAAATGGGGTTTTTTTGTGTGTGTTTTCAGTTTTGTTTGAAAAGGACAGTATTTCTCATGTGTATATTTTTTTAATATACTACAGCCTGAAATTCAGTGCAATAGATACAACTACAGTGCAGAACTATACAAAAGTCATCCTAACCATGTACAAGCTTTTTTTCTTAGTTGCTATAGAAACTATAACCTTTTTCTGTACCTTTTGTATGCATTATACAGTGTGAATATACTCCGAGAATATTTACAGTACTTGGCTTGTCAAATCAGAAATGCTATAACTTAAATGTCTACTATTAACAACCATCGAACAAAAATATATATAATATAAATATCTTCCAGTCTATACACAGAGCAGGAAACTGCTGTATCCATGCGGTGCTGGATTTTGGTGAGTCCTGGGATGGGGGTGGTGATGGAGGGGGGTGTTGTCGTGTGCGGCTGCCGCTGGCGCTTCACTGTCGGGCAAATATTGCCGAGATTAATCCCAAAATTCAACAAGAACACATCCCCCCTCTCCCCTTTTCCCCTCCCAGCTGGAATTCAGGTGAAAGGAGAGGAGCCTGCGACAATGGATTGACCTTTCCAACTGATCCATCCGGACGGCTCCGTCCTCCGCGCTGCCCCGGGCGGGAGGTCCCCGTCCACAAACCCACCGCGGGGCTTGAAATCAAGGAGACTTTTTAAAATTACTCATTTTCTTGGTAGTTTTTTTTAAAAAAATATTAGATTTAGTCAATTTATGTGATTTTTTCCTCTATGATTAGAACGTTAAAAAATAAATTCCAAGCTTTTTAAAAAATTCTTCTACGTGATTTTCCATTAAATAACTATCGCGTCGTTAATAAAAAACAGGGAATTGCCCTCCTGCTGGTGGGGGCCGTGTGGCTGGGTTTTAAAACACCTATTGGCTTTGAAATCTTGGACGCGAAACCAGCTAAAAAATAAAATAAAATTCCTTCCTAGCAGAAAAAAAAAAAAAAAATAAAATAGGTCAGTCTGTCCCCAGTATACCACTGGGGGAGGCTGGAGAAGGGGCATTGGAGCCAGAACCCCCCCACTCCCTCTCTGCCTGGGGTCTGTACAAAGTGTTTTAAAAAGTCCCCCTGGATTTGGGGGGCGGTGGCGCTGGGGGTCCAGGTTACACCTGCGAGTCAGCGCCCAGGCTGTGGAACTCGTCCGGGGTCTTGTCGCTCTGGCCGCCCCCACTCTGCCGGAAGCCTGAGGCAATCTCATCAAAGGTCCGGCCTTTGGTCTCCGGCACCTTGAAGTAGGTGAAGATGAAGAAGAGCACGAGCAGCACCGTGAAGATAATGAAGACGTAGGAGCCACAGAGTTGCTGGGATTGAAGGGAAAGAGGGAGGTGAACACATGGATGGAAGTCACAGAATCATAGAATTGTTGAGGTTGGAAAAGCCCACCAAGATAGACTCCAACCACCAACCCAGCACTGCCAGGCTGAACCCTAACCCATGCCCCCAAGTGCCACATCCAGCTGTTTTTGAGCACTTCCAGGGATGGCAATTCCACCACCTCCCTGACCACCCTTTCATGAAGAAATTTTCCCAATATCCAATCTAAACCTCCCCTGGCACAGCCTGTGGCTGTGTCCTCTCATCCTCTCCCTCGTTCCCTGGGAGCAAAGCCCAACCCCCCTGGCTGCACCCTCCTGTCAGAGAGTTGTGCAGAACCAGAAGGTCCCCCCTGAGCCTCCTTTTCTCCAGGCTGAGCCCCTTTCCCAGCTCCCTCAGCTGCTCCTGGTGCTCCCAGCCCCTTCCCCAGCTCTGTTCCCATCTCTGGACACAGTGATGGGCCATGGCTGAAGAACCAGTTAGTACCACCCTGCCCACCCTGGTCTTGCTATGGCCGTCCAAGACCCAGATCCTCCTTTCAAGGAACATCTCAAGTTCATAAGGAACACTGAATTGAGTTCCTGCTCTGGCTCCAAGTCCTTCTTCCCAAGGGATCTTAACCCAACCAAACCACCTCAGCCCAGGTTTTAGGGCTCAAGGATGTGGCCCTAGAATTCAACACTGGAATCCAGCAGCAGGATTTGCCACCAGGACTCCATACCAAAATCTGGCAATGAGATCCAGGAACCAGCAACCAGAACCAGGATTTGGATTCGGCAGCAGGATCCAGCAATGGGATCCTGCACTGGGGTCTGGCACTGGGAGCCAGCATCAGGATCTAGCTGGACACTGTTTCCATCCCTGATCCATAGCTGGGATCTGGATCCACCCTGACAACCAACACAGTCCGAGAGGCCGAGACTGAGACTGAGACTCCCCTGGATTGCTGGGATGCCCTGGGACTCCCAGATTCCTGTGTCCCCTGTCACATCACCCCCTCCCCCAGTATTCCAGCTGCGATTACCGCAATGTACTGGAAGCCCATTCCCACGATGAAGTTGGAGGTCCAGTTGGAGAGCCCAGCCACAGCGAAAGCAGCAGGACGGGGGCCTTGGCTGAACAGCTCTGCCACGATGAACCACGGGATGGGGCCTGGGCCGATCTCAAAGAAGGCCACAAACCCAAAGATGGCCACAATGCTGAGGTAGGACATCCAGGGCATTCGGTCCTAGGCCAAAGAAGAGAGAGAAGGTCAGTGCCGTGAAGGGGCCCCGGAACCTGGACACCTCAGCTGGTGCTGGCAGAGGAGTCATGAGCTGGAAACTGGAATTGTGGGAGCTCAGGAGAGATGTGACAATGGGGACTGAGTGCTCAGCCATCACCTCAAGGAGGAATAAGTCCTTCCTCCTCTCCAGCCATCCCTCCTCAACCTCCTCCTCTTCCTCCTACCAGCCTCCCCAACACTCACCAGCAGCGCGAGGGCAACAGTCATGAGAATGGCACATCCGGCCATCCCCGCCAGCCCGATAAGGTGCAGGGTCCTGCGCCCAGCTCGCTCCACCACGAACAGCTGTGGGATGGACATGATCCGTCAGCGCCTCCCCAGCCTTCAGGAAGGGCCCCTTCTCCCACCTTCCCTGGAAGGACCCTGGTGGGGGCCAAAACTCACTGAGACCACCGTGAAGGCTGTGTTCACCACACCAGAACCAATGGTGGCGTAGACAGGCTGCTCCACCCCCGACTTCTCAAAGATGCTGGTGGAGTAGTAGAAGACCTATAAAGGGCAGGGAGTTGGCACAGGTCAGGTCCTGGAGCTCTGGGTGAACCAAGCTGACCCCTGGCATTCAGACCACACCCAGACTCACCGCATTGATCCCTGAGAGCTGCTGGGAGAGCTGCAGGACAATGGCGATGAGGATGGGCTGGCGGTACATGGGCGAGCGGAACAACTCCATGATGGTGACCTTCTTCTCCCTCATCATCTGCCGGCTCTCCTCCTTCATCTCCTGCAGGTCGCTGCTCACGTCCGTCGTGCCTCGCAGCTTCTTGAGGACTAAGAGGGAGAGGTGGCATCAGGAGATGTCAAGGAGTCTCCAGAGTGGCAGGATGGGCCCTGCGGAGGAGGCACTCACCACTCTTGGCTTTGTTCTCCTCATTGCGGTTGATGAGCAGGAACCGGGGGCTCTCGGGGGCGAAGGGCAGGATAATGCACTGCAGCAGGGCAGGAACGAAGATGAAGCCCAGCAGAAGTGGCCAGAGAGAGTCATTTCCCATGATCAAGTCCAAACCAAACACCTGAGGAGAAGAAGAGGGATTGAGCCACCCATACCAGCTGGAAAAGTCCTGGTTGGACAAAACTCTGCAACTAATGGTGTGCTCCAAGCTGGAATAGCTATTGCAGGGACTCCTGTGCTGCTTTCAGACGGCCAACAGATATTAATGTCCTGATGCTGTCCATCCCAAACCTTCAGATTCCACAGCATCCCTGCTCCTCTGAGCTCCAGCTTCACCCCTCCCACCCCAGCTCCACCTGAAAGGTTTTGCAGATCCACAGCACCTCACCCTTGCAAGCCCTGATGGGTTTCATTAAAAAAAAGTGGGAACCCCCCCCCCCCAAACATTCTCCAGTGCTCACCTGTGCAATGAGGATGCCCAGGACAATGCCAAGCTGGTGGAAGGTCCCCAAGGCCCCCCGCAGGGCAGTAGGGGACACCTCGCCCACATACATGGGCACAAAACCCGTGGTGAGGCCAGAGTAGAGACCAATGATGAAGCGGCCAAGGATGAGCATCTCAAAGGAGAAAGCCATCTTGGAGAAGCCCATGAGGACAGCTGACACAAAGGCAAGGATGTTGGACATCAGCATGGAATTGCGTCTGGAGAGGGGTGGAGGAGAGAGGTGAGGAACACCAGGAGAACCCTAACATCGGCCCTTGGCAGTCCTGGAATGCCAGGGTGGGGTAAGGCAGCACAACCTCCCCATTGAGGGATCCACCAGGGGTCCAGCAGGCTCAGAGCTCACCTTCCAAAGCGATTGACAAAGAGCCCCACAGAGAAGGAGCCGATCATGCCCCCAACAGAGAAGATGGCAACAGAGAGGGACCAGAGCGTGGTAAGGGTGGCGGGGCTGATGGGCTCCTCGTATCGGTACAGCCACGTGCGGTTGTAGAAATCCTCAATCACCTGGAAAACAAGGAGAGAAACCAAACCACGTGTCAAACCCACCCCCGCTTCAGCTGTGTCACTGGAGGGACAAGTCCCTGTGGCCACCACAGCTCACAAGACAATGTGTCACCGTTGCCAGAGCCGCCGGCTGAGGCTCGGCTCCAGCCCAAGGGAGGGAACCTGCTGGGACACATGGGGGAAATGTAGCCGGACGGGTTCTGGGCTCACCCTGCCCAGACAGGGAGAGATGGCGCTGCCAAAACTCGCCAGGCAGGCACGGGGAGGTCATGCTGCTCCCCAGGGCAGGGCAGGAGCCAGAGATACACCAGCCCCGTGGAGGGAGGGGAAGAACACAAAGTAGTTCACATCCCCTTGGATACTCCTGGAATTGGATTTCCAGGTTTTTCCCCCCAAGAATTTCATAACACACAATCTCTCCCATGGTTCTGCAGGACTGTGATGCCAACACCCAACACAGGTCTGAAACACCAAGAACAGCCTGATTTGTGAATTTTCGGTGGTTTTACATGAATTTTGTATCTTTTTATACACAAAAGATATACACTTATATACAAAATATGTACATTTATATACATTTTGTATACTTTTGATGTATTTTTAAAGCCAGCCCATCACTGGTAGCCTCACCAAGTTCCTGTCCCTGCCCATGGCTGGGAAATGGCCTAAATGACCTCTAAAGGTTCCTTCCAACCTGTGACTTAAGGGTCACCCATCCCCAAACCACCATAGCAAAGGGCTCCATAATACCCCACTAAGCCCAGCTGGAAGGAGCAGAAATTCCAGAGATACCCTGCTTTGCTGGGCCTCAGGTGGCTCCAAGATTTTGCTGCTCTGAGGGGTTTCACTCCCAATTCACTATTTACACCATTGTGCTTCACTTTCCACTTTTCCCATCAATCCAAGCCCAAACAGGAGCCCTGGCAGAGACAGCACAAGAAATACACACTGTGCTGGGTACATGTCCCAATAGTATAATTGTTTTTCCAAGTTGTTCCTCTTCTAAAGCATGTAAACCATTAGAATTTCCATATTTATATTCCATTTTGTTCCCTCCTGCTTCACCCAGAGGTTTGGATGCTTTTCCCACTATTCCCAAAATAAATAATTGATTGCATTATTGGAGAGGTCTGAACTGGCTCAGGCACTCAGTAGGCCCAGGGGGTATCTAAAAATAACATCCCCTCCTGCCCCTTCCTCCTGAAATAAGAGATGCTTTGAAGAACCCAATGTTTTTTGGGGAAGAAGAAGAGGTAAAAAATGGGTTTAAAGGGAGAAATGTGAAGAAAAAAAAATTGGTTTTGCCCACTTTTCAGCTGAGTGTTGTGATTCACCCACACCCTGTAGCTCCATGAATCCCAACACCAGTGCATCCCAAACCTGTGCCCTGATGCATCTCAGTGCATCCCCATCCCAACTTTGCATCTCTGTGTATCCTCATCCCGACACTTCACTCCAATTTATCCCAGTGCATCCCCATCCTGTGCCTCAATGCATCATGAGGCATTCCTGTCCCAGTCCTGCACCTCCACGCATCCCCATCCTGCATCCCAACTCTGTGCCCCAATTTATCCCAATGCACCCCCATTCCAAGTCCAATGCATTCCAGTCCTGCACAGTAATGTGTCCCTATCCCAATACCATGTTTTATGTGTCCCCATCCTTAAAGCTGGGATGACGCCCTGTGTCCAGCACATCCTGCTGCCCAGGACAACCCTCATCCCACCTTCCCTCGTGCTCCCACACGGACCATCCCAAATCCTTCCCTTCAACACTGGTGACTTGTCCTGCACCACGTGACTCCTCCTGGCCTGAGCCCAAGGGATTCATCCCCAGAATCATTCAGGAAAACTGTGGCAACACCCATCATGAGGGTCTGAATTTGCTGGGGGCTGCGGGCACCGGAGCTCAGTCCCACAGGAAGCTCACAGCTGATCCCTGATCATGTCACCTGGAGCAGCCAGCTGGGAGAGAATGGAGAGAAATCCTTCAGTCCATGGAAACAGAGCTCCTCCTGGGATGTGGCTCTGACCAGGGTGGTGATCACAGCATTCTGTCTTCCCACAGCACCAGAGCTCGGGAAAATGAGGGCAGATGCCGAGGAGCAGCTCCTCAGTGCAATCTCAGGGATTTCCCAGCTCCAACAGCTCAAATGCTGGTCCACTGCCCGTCTCCCAGGCAGGGTGCACAGGGCCATCCGAGAATGAACATTCCCAACATCAGATCAGTGCACGTGAAGGCAAGGAGGCATCGGGATATTTCAGGAAGCCTTCAGCAGCACCCCACAGGTTCTGGGTGGGAGCTGCAGCCTCCAGCCACAGGAATTGAATCCCAGGATTCAATAATAATGCAACACCTTGAACAAACTCCTGGCTTTTTTCCTCTTCCCATACTGAGGGGGTGTGGGGAGTTTTTCCACAGGGTCTTCTATCCCAGAGGAGTTTTCTCAATGCTTGAGGCAACATTCCAGAGGCACTCACTGAGATGGGATTAAACTCTGGCAGCTGGATCCTGCCCCGGTGGGTTGAATTCTTTGAGGTGGTGACACTCAGGGACAGCTTTGCTCCCACCAAAGCCCAGGCTGTCCTTCCACACCTTATCCCAGCACAAGAGCTGTGCCCAGGGAACATCGCAAGCACCACATGGGAATTCTGAGCTAATTTTCCAAGTGTTTAATACCTTAAACAGCCACCAAATCTGGGAAAAGTCATGTTTTCCATGAACCACGGGTATCTACCAGCAGCTAGAGGATCCTGGCAGTACATAAGGGGAGGAGCCAACACCTCCTGCACTCTGTCCCCCTCACAGCACTTCCCAGCCAACCCTCTCTCCTCCCAGGACATTGTGCAGGGATGCAAAACTCAGAAATAGAGCTCTCAGTCAGAGTAGCCACTCAGGATGACTGAAACCTTAACTCACTCTCAGACCTTCACTACGAGCCGAGGTTAAAAGTTCCACCGGCCACACCCAGAGAGCATCCTGCAGGCACTGCTGGGATTTTTCCCAACAAAAACGCCAAGCAAGTAGGAAACAAATTCTCCTGGGAAGGCTGGAGATAAATAACTCCCTCTCAAATCCCATTACAGCCCTAAGCTGCCTAGCGGGATGTACTATTTTAGCTAGGCTGGCAGTGGAGGCTAGCTCGTTTTCAGACATGGGGCAGTGGGGTGGAGGGGGGAAAGGGGGTGGAATTTTGCAACAGAAGGGCTGAATTTCCCTGCAAAGGGTTCTGGGAGCACTCACCTTCTGCGGGGCATTGATGACACCAGTGTTGTATCCAAACTGGAGGGAGCCCAGCACTGCTCCTCCCACAGCCAGCATCAGGCGAGCTGTCATCTGCCAGAAAACAGGGGAAAGGGGTTAAATCTTGGATCCCCACAGCCCTGTCTCCCCCACCTGAGCAATACCAGGGCACTGCATGGGATGCTGGGAAGGCAGCAGGTACAAGTAGTCAGAATAAAAGAGAAAACTCACTTTTTTGGCTCTAAGGGGGAAAAATAATTACAAAAATGTCATTTTTGGGGTTAAAAATAACTATGGTTCAGGAGATTCCAGGAATTTTGACCCTGGAGTGGGCCGGAGGTGTTATCGGGGCTCCAAGGGTCCCCTCGGAGGCTCCAGTGATCATCAGGCTCTGGGCCAGCACTGCCCACTCCTGAAGCACAGCAGAGCCTCCATGTGCTCCTGGCCAAGGATGCTTCAGGAAGTCACCGCTACAACACTTTTCCATCGGAGTCTAATTAAGAGTCGATGAGCAAAATCCTGGTTAGTTGGCAAAGCCTTCCTGGGCCTCCTCTTCCTCTCGCCTGAGCTGGAGCAACAATCAGAGCCTTGTTCAGGAGTGGGGTCAGGGCAGGCCAGCGCTTGGGCCACCTTCGTTAGTGGCCCAATTATCCCAGGCAGGAGATTTTCCCGGCACTAGAACCAGGATCCGACATTCCCACTTAATCAGCTTTGGGATAAGCCACGTGAAATTTATAAAACCCTTAATTTGAGGCTGGGGGGAGTGGGGGGGGAGGTGGCGTTTCTCCCTAAGTACCAACATGTTGCCCCAAGGATGTTCCCAGGGTGTCATGGATTAATATTCCCAAGGGATCAATCCCTCAGATCCCATCTAAATGAGGAGGGGTGACTCCAACTCCCTCCACAAAAAGGATTTTTTTTTATATTAAGAACCATTCTCTTTCTTTTAATAAATAATGGAATTAATCCTGCTCCCTGACCTTGCCACTCTGGCCACTGCCACCCTCCATGTGAAAGTTCCCAGGAAAAATACAGAGGGAATGAAGCCAAGCCCATTAATGAAGCTCATTAATTAGGCTTGGACCCAACACAACTAATCAGGGATGTTTTGGCACTTGGACTTGGTTGGTGCTTCAGAGTAAAATGACCCCAAGGAGAAAAACACCTCCTCCATGTTTGGGAGGACACGAACAGGCTGGGAACTTGGTTGTGTCCCCCCCCCAAAAACAAAAAAAAACCAAACAAAAAAACAGAAAAAGCCCCAAAAACCCCACAATTCTAATTGTGACCTTATCCATCCCCCAAAAACCTAGGATGGGAATGCTGAAAGCACCAGCTGCTTGAGGAAACCTTATTTAAAAATGAGGGGTTTGGGGGATTTAAGTGGGTTTAGGGGGAATTGAGGGGTTTGGGGATGGAGTGATGTTCCTTTGCTTTTGGGGGATCACCCTGATTTGTTTGGGTCCCAATTTTGCCTTTTCCTGGCTAAAGGGCACCCCAGGAGCTGCCAGGCGCTCCCCTAGGCAGGGCAAGCACAGGTGAGTCATGGCTCCAGGGATGGGGATGCAGCAGCCGGATGAACTTTGCTCCAGGAAGGTGAGAGGTAACAACACCTTGATGCACCCACACCAACCACTAGCCAAAAAAAAAAAAAATTAATTCACCGTTCCATTTTAACATTTGGAAAAAGGGAACTTTTCATGGCTACAAAAAAACCAAAAAAATTAAATTCCAGCAAAAACCCCTTGTACTATGATTAAATTCCAGCAGTTTGAAGATAGGAAAGGGTAAAACTGGCAGGAAAACTGCTTTTTGGAGGCTCATCCTGAGTAGGGTCAGGGTGAGTCAGCTCCTCCTGCTCCCTTCCCAGTTCCAAACATGCAGCCCGGCTCTGGGCTCTGATCCGGGAGCCTTTTGGCTTGAACTTCACCCTTAAAGGCAAATTTGGGGGGGGGGGAAGAGGGGGAATAATGAAATAAAAGGAAAAGTCGATTTTTAAGGGCAGCTTTGCCCAGGCAGCTCCTGCCAAACCCCACGTGGGGCTGTGGGGAGATTTTTTTAACTCCTTGCAGCAAAAAACATCTTTATCAGGAATTTTGGGACAAATTCCCTCTTATTTCCATAAAATAAACTTATTTAAGCTCACCTAGATCCCAAACTCCTGAATTTATCCCTAATAACTCCTCTATGTTATAAGAAAGACAGATTTTTAATACATTTATAGTATTTGTTTTCTTTTTAGCTGCTTCCTGCTTCCTCCCCAGCTCCAACACGGAAGCCAGGATGCTCCAAGGAGGATCTGGGGGGACAACAGGGGCACCCCCCAAACCTGCTGCCTTCAGCTTTACAAGTCTATTTTTAACCCCCCCCCCTTTTTTTTTTTTTTTAAATCCTCCACCCTGGAAGGACTTTGGGATACAGCCCACCTCATGGATCAAGGGAACGAATAATCCCTTTAAAAGCAAAGTAATAATATTAAAATATTAATATAAAGATATTAAAAGAGTGGCCCACCAGGGAATTCCAACTTTTTTCACTCCAGCATGGAGGATTTTAGGATGCTGCTGCCTCATAAAAAAAGGGATCCATAATTCCTTCTAAATAATACTTTAAAAAGTGTCCCAAAAGGGAATTTCAACTTTTTTTACTCCAGTGCAGGAGGATTTGGGCAATTTTGGAATGCTGATCATTTCATGGATCAAGTGAATTAATAATTTCTCTAAAAGCAAATTAGCAATAACATGAAAAAAACAAAGGTCCCAGAAGGACATGCCAGTTTTTTACTCCAGTATGGAGGGTTTGGGGATGCTGTCTGTCCCGTGGAGCAAGAAAAATTAATAATTCCTTAAAAATCCAAATAATAGTTTAAAAAGAGTGTCCCAGGAGGGAATTTTGGAAAAATCTGCATGACAAAGACACCATTGAAATGATCCATGAGGATTTAAGGAGCAGCCCAGAGCAGTCCCATCCGAGGACAGAAGAGGGGATGTGGGCAGTTGATGCAGCCCCTTGCACACTCATTTGCACATTCCTGGGAGCGAGGGCACATGGACAACATTTACGTCCCAAATCGGGAAAAGCTCACACCCCCACCGAAAACCAGGAAAAATCCACTCCAAATCCAAAGGAGGGGATTTAAAAGCCAGAAAATTTGGGGGGCACACCGGCACCGTGAGGACCAGGTGGGATTAGGTCTGAGGGAGAGAACCGGGGGGGATGGGAAGAAGCGTTGGAGTGGGGGAATTTGATTTTTACTTATTCTTCTTCCCTACTTAAAGGTCATCCAGGGACGGCAACACAATCCCGGCAAGTTTTGCAACTGCGACCAGCATGGGAGATGTTTTTGCATGGAATGAGCTGGAAAAAACACACGGAATGTGCAACGTCCCCGCCTCCCCCATTCTGGGTTAATAATATTAATTATTAAATATAAAGGGGGTTGGTGAGGGGAGTTTGTCCCCCAGCTACCAACCGCCAGCCGCTTCCATGAAAAATCCCCTTTTTTTCCACGCAAAACACACTCTGGATGGAAGTGTCACCCATCAGCACCCGGCAAATCACCCCTGCAATTAATTACCTTCACAAAAAATTAATCATTTCTAACCCAAATCCATTCAAGGCGGGGGGTTACGGAGCTGGAAAAGCAGCGGGAACGCGACACCGGCTCCGTTCGGGAAACCGGGAGTTAAGTGCGTCGGATTTCTTGGGTATGAGACCAAATTTGCCTTTAATTCCTGCCCCCATCACCGTGCTGCCGGCCGGCACGTTCCCGGCTCCCGCCCCCAATCCCACCCCTCATCCTGGAAAACACGCTGCGGCCGAGCCTGCTCGGAATCAAAAAAAAAAAAAAAAAATAGGAGATAGATATAGATCCTTAAATTTAAGAAAATTGTAAATTTCATTCTCCGGAGGGGGAGGAGGAGGGGGAAGTGGGAGTTGTTTTCCAGGGGGGAAAATACCAAGGGGGATCGTTCCCGTCACACTTTTAATTAGAATAAAATCACGATTTGGGGGGCTAATTACACTTCGCGCCGCCACGCAGCCAATTTCCTAACACATCCCACCCCCTCCCCCCCACAAAAAAAAAGCCAGTTGGATTTATCCCAACCTTTCCCAGATGGGAATAAATATTGGGTGGTTGGGATGAAGTAAATGGGGGTTGATGTCAGTGACCTACTGGAATTAACCACCTGGGTCGTTCTGGGCTTTTACCCCCCAAATTAATTACAAACTAAACAACACTATAAATTAATTAACTTGGGATGGAGAGGGTGTTGGGGGATCCCGGCCGCTGCCGAGCGGCGGGGAGAGCTGAGAGCATTTAATAACTCACAGTCTGGGATAAATAAATAGGAATGGGGCCAGGAGCTCCAGGTGGGATGTGCCTGGCCGAACCCCAACACTGCGGGAATCCGGGGAGTCCCGGCAGGGCCACCCCAACCTCGCACCCCCCAAAAGCCACCTCGGCCCTTGCTGGGCTCTAGGGCCACCTCTCCGCTCGCCCCCGAAACGGGGTCAAAAGGGACAGCATTGGGTCGGTCCATCGCGGTTCCGCATTTCGGGGGGAATGAGGAGCCCAAAAGCGGCTGCCGGGCGTGCTGCGACGCGCTGAGCCGGCATCGGCCGCTCTTTGGGGAGGGTTCCACTCGGGCGTAGGGTACAAAATAAAGCAAAAAGGTGTTCGCGGCTGGCGGCAGCAGCCGCGCCTGTGCGGGGGTGGTGGAGCCGCGCGCGGGGGCGGCCCGGGGTTGTGTAACGCAGGACCGGGGGGGTGCGGGCTCACCTTGCTGCCGGTATCCATAGCGGGAACGGGGCCGGCGCGGCGGGGCCAGGCGAGCGGGCGGGCGGGCGGCGAGGCCGGGGCGCTGCGCGGGGCACAAGGGATTGTCCC
>JANPWX010020322.1:0-23815 GCA_024734555.1 Trochalopteron elliotii | reverse complement strand
TGTGAGTGCAGGGGGTATGTGTGAACCAATGTTCATGTGTGTGACTGTGTGTACACAGGTGTGAGCGTGAGTGGCATGTGCGTGCATGTGTGTTTGTGTGTGTACATGAGTGTGCGATGGCATGTGTTCCTGTATGTGTGTGAGTGTGCAAGGGGCTGTGTGGGTCTATACGTGTTGCAAGGGTTTGCACAGCTGTGTGTGTGGGCAATAGGTGTGTCCGTGTGCACACGAGTGTGCGAGGATTGCATGACTGTACATGGGTACACGAGTGAGTGCACACCTACATGTGCCCACCTCTGCCACCCCCACCCAAAACTCCCCTTTTCCCCCAAAATTTGTATTTAAAAATCCTTAAAAATCACTAAAATCCTAAAGAGTGGATGGAAAACCCAATTCCCCTTCTTGTTCCTGCAAAAAAAAGAAAAAGAAAAGTACTGGGAAAATGTTGGGAAAAGTGACCAAAAAAATGAAAAAGTCCCCAAAATGAAAAAAATGCATAAAAAGTGCATTGAAATAATGAAATTATTTCAACAAATTTTCAACAAATATTGAGAAAAACACCGCAAAGGCACAAGAAATTATTGTGCAATATCTGCACCACAAAAAGGTAAAAGGAGAAGAGAAATGGCAAAAAATGAAAGAAGTTAACTAAAAGTTGCACAAAAATTGAAGAAAAAGGGAAAAAAATAAAAACAACTTTAAAAAAGGAAAGAAAAGGGAAAAAAGCACAGAAATATACAAAAAATTTAAAAGCCCAGAAAAAAAAGAAACAATGCAGATATTGCGCCAAAAAAAAATCTTAAAAAAAAAAAAAAAAAAAAAAGAAAAATAACAAAATATTGTGCACAAAAATAAATAACATTTAAAAAATAAGAAAAGGGCGGGGGGGAAGGGGGGCGGAATGCAAAGAAAAGACACTAAAAGAGCAAATCCCAAAAGCACCAAAAAGGGAAAACCGGAAATTGCTCTAAAAAAACAGAAAAACGAACATAAATATTAATTTCCTTTCCTAAAACTGCCGGATTTTGCCCCACATTTGGTCATCCCAAGCAATTCCCGACCTGTGAATTCTACTAAATATCCATTGGGTCTATCCCAGCCCCTTTTCCGTCTTTTTGCCCACCCCAAGGGATCCGGGTGGGGGTTTAGTCGGCTCGGCGTTCCCGGCGGGACCCCTCCCCGGCGCCGCGGGAATGCTGATGGAGGGAAACGGCCGGAGCGGGATAATCCCGGCGGGGCCGAGGGGCTGGAGGGGATTTAGGGGGATTTGCTCCGGGGAAAAGGGTTAAAATAACACGGGGGGAGGGCGGGGGGGAGGCCCGAGGCGACTGGGATGGGCCCAGCCATTCCAAGGATCCGGGTTTTGCTGGGGATCGAGGCCACAAGGATTGGCTCAGGGGGTCCACCTGTGTCAAGAACAGGTCACGGGGGTGGGATCAGCCTCTGCATGGGTCTGGAGTTCTGGTGAAGACCCGAGGTCACACGGATGGGGTCAGGGAGTCCAGTGGTGCTGGAGAACAGGGACAAAGGGATGAGATCGGCCTTTCCAAGGGACTGGGGTCCTGTCAAGGACAGGGGATTATAGGGATGGGATCTTTTCCAGAGATCTGAGTTGTGTGGAGAACAGGGACAAAGGGATGGGCTCAGCTCTCCATCCTCAGCCCCTTCCCCACCACAGATTTCGGCTTTGACGCCCCCAGCAGAGCTCCCCATGCCCACCCCAGGGACATGTCCTACAAACCCTCATTCCCAGCAGATGAGGAAATCCAGGCTCCTGATCTCTGCAATCCCTTCCTCATACGCCATCACTCATGATGAGTTGTTATCTCACAGCCTCTCCCATTCCGACCCAGTGCCACCCTCAGGAATATCAAGCTCACTCAAGCCCTGGTGACACACCAGATTTGGGGAGGGGATTTGGACACAACTTCCATTTTTTCAGGTGAAGTCCAGGCTGGAATTGCCTTTCCAGGGATGTTTTTTGAGGAAATAAAACTGGCCTCGCAGGATGGATCATGGGAGAGAATTTGGCTTTACTGGGACTTGATGCCATGAGCCCAAAGTCCTGGATTATCCCTTAAAGTATAGGGAAACCAAAGAATTTGTCTCCCAACACTGACCATCCTTGGGATGGAGTTAATCCACCCCAGAGGGAAATGTATTTCAATGTTCCCAGTGTCCTCCAACATGTTTGACCCTCGAGAAGCTTTAAAATACTTCCCTGAGCCAAAAAGTTGGGGTTTATCCTTTTGAAGTCCAGCCAAAAATCCCCCAAAATGGGATTTCTGGACCTCCACCATCCCAGTTCCTTCAAATCCCAAAAAAAGACAGAAAAAATATGCAGGGGTGCATAATTCTGGTACAACAACCCCAGCCCTAAACAGCTGGACCAGTTGCCAACATCTGCCCAGCACTACACCCCAGTGATCCTGCCAGCATTCCATGAATTGGGTGCTTTTCCTGGCGTGAGACTCTTTGAAGGGGTGGTTTGAACTGGGGTCAGGTCACTTGAACAGCCTCAGCCCAGGTGATCAAATTGGGGATAAAGTCCATCCGGAAACAGGATTTGTCATAAAATTGGGTTGGGCAACTTTGACACAACTTCCACAGGGATTTCAGCCTTACTTAAAATGCCCTGGTTTGGCTTTTCCATTGGGATTTTGAGCTGCTCCCATAAAGATTCTTGGCTTCTTATCTGGGGAATACTCCTGAAGCCTTCTGGTCCAGCTCTAGGGATGCGACAGAGCTCCTGAATATCTTTAATATTTGGATTTAACAGCTGGAGCTCCTTGGATTTCACTTTTTATCCTTAAACTTGGATTAGCTAAACCCCAGAATTAGTAAAACTGCATTAAAGTGCATTAAGCCCTCCAGTCCTTGGGTTAAAGTGGAATGGAGAAAAGTCCTATGTCTGAAAAAACAGGAACACTGATCCAAATAAAATCAATTATTATAATTTCATGTATTCCAATTAATAAATAAAAAGTTTTCCAGCCAGGCAGCGACTTCCTTGTCCTAAACTGACCTGGTTTGGTTGGCTTTTCACTCAATAAACACAGCAAAGATAGGAAAACAAAGGGAATTTCTGGTATATCCATGAAAAGGGGAAAATTACCTCCCAGTTCTGACTCTTCTGAAAGTGGGCTTTCCATTAGATCCCTTATTTTGCATTTTAAGGGCATCACAACCTGGATGAAAACATGGGAGAAAAGAGGTCGGGACTAAAAATAACCGTGTGAGTCATGGCCAGCACTGGGAGTATCGTGCCGACGGAGCCAGAGCCGAAACCCATGGGAAGATGAGAGGAAAAAATCCATTTTCCCTTTGGCTTCACATGTTCATGCATGAGGATTCCTAGTCCTTCTCCAAGAAGAAATAAAAAGGGGGATACATAGTTATATATATATGTATACATATAAATATATATATTTAATACCACTTTTCCCATTCCATAAAACTGCCTTGAATTTCCCAAAGAACCCCTAAACCAGCCAAAACAGCAGAAAAAGGGGATTCCCCCCCACCCCCTTCCATGATATTATAATGAATTAATTCAAATTTGCCTATGATTTTCCCCTTGTGGAGCTATTTCTGAAGTCAAAGGCTGTTAATGACAATAATTATTCTTTAATGATAAAAAGCAGATAATGGCCACTCCCATGGTTTCTTTTACAGGGATGTTCCCTTTTTGTTTTAATTTTTAAAATTGATTTTATTTTATCCCATTGCCATGATGTGGAGGATGCCATGGGAAAATTTTTTTGGGAGAGTTGCTGAATTTTTGGAGTCCAGTCACTGGGATTTTCTTCACCTGGGGAGGCAAAGGGTGGAACAGGGAGGAAAAAAAGATAGAATAGGGAGAAAAAAATAGATGGATTACAAAGAGAAAGGGTGGAATAGGAAGAAAATTGGTGGAATAGGGAGAAAAAAAGATCAGGGGGAAAAAAGGTGGACTAGTGAGGAAAAAAAGCGGGACGGACAAAAAAAGGTGGAATAGGAGGAAGAGGTGGAACACCAAATTTAAAAAAAGGTGGAATGGAAGGAAAGTAAGAGTGGAATGAAGAAAATAAGTGGAATAGGGAGAACAAAATGGAATGGGGAGAAAAAAAGTGGAAAAGGGAGAAAATGGGTAAAACAAAGCAAAAAAAGGATCGAATAGGAAGAAAAATTAGAGACCAAAAAAGGGTGGAACAGAGAGTAAAAAAAAGGTGGGACTGAAAAAATGGTTGGATCAGAGAGAAAAAAGTTGGAATAAAGAGAAAAAAAAGGTTTAACAGGGAGAAAATGGGTGGAACACAGTGAAAATAGGTTGGAAGAGAGAGAAAAAAGGTGGAAGACAGGGAAAAATAGTAGATTAGCGAGAAAAAAGGGCGGAATAAGACTGTTTTTCCCTGCTTCTGCCACTCCCGGCACATTCCCAGGGTCCCAGCCCTGGCCCGTAGTCACAGCACTCGGGGCTTTGGGAATCCTGCAAGGGTGGGGAGTGTGTGCCAGAACCCCCAGTACCCTAAAGGAGCACGCTCCCGGCTCCGGTGTCACCATCCCGGTGGGAATCCACCCACACCTGCTCAGATTAGGAATTTTCCAGGTGGGGGGGATTTTACAGCAGCCAATCACAGCATCCCACAGAGAAATCCAGTGTTTGCTCCCAGAGTGATGAATTTCTTTACAGGCAGATTTTGATCTTCCCATCCCATATTCCCTGTCAGGCTTGGAAAAACGCCAAATCCTGATTTTTCACTCAAAATAGTCCAATTCGCCAAATATAAGGCACCCTGACAACCCTGGAGCTGCCGGTACGGGAAGATCCTCCTTCCACCTCTTGGCATCCCTGGAATGCCCTATCATTCATGAGGAGCCTGGAAAAGGGCTAGAGGCGGACTTTGGGAATGAATTTTGGGGAACTTGGGGTCAGGGGAGTGCATAAATGTTGGGTTTGAGGGTGGGAACGTTGTCGGGCTGTGAGCCAGGTGCTGCCGGAGGGTACAGGGTGAGCTGTTCCACGCGTGGCACTGTGGATGGAAAAGGAGATCCCATATTTTGGGATGTTCAATTTGCAATTAATTAGTTTAGTAATGATTTTCTTCTCCCTGCACAAGGTATATTTTACCCCCTGGACTCACCAAAATATGTGGATGCAGGTGGCTTTGGCATCCCAACCTCGAAAACACTAGGAAGGGAAAGAAAAGCCCCCAAATCCTAATTTCTTCCATTAAAAATC
Organism: Trochalopteron elliotii; assembly: GCA_024734555.1. Classification (NCBI taxonomy): domain Eukaryota; kingdom Metazoa; phylum Chordata; class Aves; order Passeriformes; family Leiothrichidae; genus Trochalopteron; species Trochalopteron elliotii. Next base: position 18,594 of record JANPWX010020322.1, on the reverse strand, counting down.
CCTGAGGCTCCAGACAAGATGGGCTTTGCCTCCTTGTCCCTTGCTGGGCTGAGAGATGCCCTGTTCGAACGCTGGGAATGGGTCGGAGCAAGTTCCATGGGCAATTCCTGTCCCGCAGAAAGGAGGATTAAACCCCATTACCTAATTAACTGAATGAATAATAATGAGTCAGGTATATGTGTGTCATCAGCCCTTGGCTGCAGGGACATGTCGGAGACAGCGAACGGGGCTCAGCAGATCCAGGAGCTAAAAATTCCTCTGATCCCCATTTTCCCTGGTAGGGAGCAGCTCTGCAGGGTGGGTCCTGGGGTATCCAGGACGCTGCAGCTCAGCTTTTTGGGATCATTGTCCTTCCAGGATGGTGCTGTTTTCTTTGGGGGATATCATAATTCCAGGAAAATGAAATTCAATTTTTTTGGGATCGTTGTTCTCCCAGGATGACAAAATTTGATTTTTGGGGATATTGCTCTCCTAGGATGACTAGATTTGATTTTTGTGGGGCCTTCCATCCTCCCAGAATGATACAACTTGGGGGTTTTTTTGAGGAATATTGCCCTCACAATGTGATGCAATTTAAATTTGGGTGGGCAATATGAATTTTTGGGGAGCGTCATTCTCCCAGTACCAAGCAATTTGAATTGTGAGTGGGTCATAACCCTCCCAGGACAACACATTTTGAAATTTTGGAGGGATAATACCCAGTCAGGCTTATAACATTTGATTTTGGGGGGGTCATTATTCTCCCAGGATAATGCAATTCCATTTTGGGGGGCATGAAACATCCAGGATAGTGGAATTCAAATTTGGGGGGATTATCATCATTTCAGGACCATCCAAATTGATTTGGGGGGGGATCAACCTCCCGGGGGGATGAACTTTGATTTTTGCAGAGATATAGCCCAGCCAGGACAATGCAATGGAATTTCTGGGAGGGTTATCACCCTCCCATGACAGTGAAAATTGACTTTCGGGGGGCCTAATGGATTCCCAGGACAATGTAATACACTTTTGGGGGGATCATGCCACCACTGCCAGGGTGGTGCAAATGGACTTTTTGGATGGTACCACCCTCCCAGGATGATCCAATTCAATATTTTGGGGATCATCACCCTCCCGGGACAACACAATTCAATTTGGTGGGAGAGGGGTTTGTCAGTATTCCAGGATGATGCAATTGGATTTTTTTGGGGATAGCACCCACCCAGGATAATGCAATTCTATTTTTGTGAGGTTCTCCCTACATCCCTTCACTTTCCACAGCCTCACCCGCCCTCTCCATTACCCCATTCCTCAAACTCATGATTCAGCAGCTCTCAAAAACCCAGGAGGCAAATTACAAATTCCTTTCCAAGTGGGAGAAGAACAAAAACCACGCTGACAGCTTGCTTCCAAAAATAGCCAAATCTCCCAAAAATGCCTTATAAATAATCTAGAATAAAAGGTTGGATCAACATTATTATTGTTGTTGTTATTGTTATTGTTATTAGTTTTGGTTTTGTTGTTGCTGTCACTGTTGTTGTCAGCATCAATGGGAGTGACAACGCAGCCCTTACAACCCTTTCCTGGGGATTTGGGGATATTCTCCCTATTTTTGGGAGTGTTACAAAGCCATTAGCTGAAAGCAGTGGAAAATATTCCCAAAAACTCTGGCCTGGGTAGATTTTCTGGCGGTGCTGGGTCACCATCCCTCTGCTTCTCCCAATTAAAAGAATTAAGGGAAGGAAATTGGAAATGCAGCCCCTGCTGCCCGTCTTCGGGAGCAATTAAATCCTGTGGGTTAATGAGCAGGATTTAATTAGGAAAAGGGAAAGACTCCACTCATTTGATGGAATTGGAAACAACAGAGTGGGGGGCTCAGACTCCCCAGAAATGGGGGATGATGGGGAGGGTCTGGTGGTGGAAAAGGGAGGATCTATGCTGTTTGCCATGAAATTACCATATTTGGGGATTTTTCCAGCTGGATTTGGCCAAGGAGATACCAAGAGATTTTTTGTGCCATATCCCAGCATTCTGCAGATTTAAGGATTTTAAACCCAAATTTGAGGCTCAAATCAATCTGGAATTCACTGATGGCCAAACTGGCTCTGCTATCTCTCCAGGTGGATTTTCCTTCTCCATTTCCAGGGATGTAAATGGGATGGGGGAAGGTAAAAGCCCTGAGGGTGTGCCAAGGGGTGGCCAGCAGAGGCCGGCTCTGTCCCAAATATCCCCCTGAACCCTGATCCCACATTGTCCAATCCACCACACACACCGTCTGCTGCCGTGTTCCCAAACTTCCCTTCCCACGCAATCCCGTCCAATCCCATAAAACTCCATGCAATCCCAGTGGAATCTAATGCAATCCTATGCAGTCCTATGGATTCACCTGATGAAATGCTGTGCAATCCCATCAATAATCCCATTCAGTCATCCCAAGGAATCCCATTCAATCACCCCATGAAATCCCATGTGATCCCATGCAATCGCCTCATGGAATTCCATTAAATACCATGCAACCAACCCATGCAATTCCCATACAATCATCACGAGGAATCCCATTAAATAACTTGTGACCATCCCATGCAATTATCCCATGCAATTCTCATGTAAACCATGCAATCCCATGCAAGATGATGAAATTGCATGCAATCAGCCCATGAAATCCCATGTTATTTGGGTGCAATTTCCATGCAATCCCAAAATCCAGCCCCCATGGCTAGCAGCTCGGCCACATCCTGTGGGAAGGGTGAGATGGAGCCAGGGCAAAGCCCCCAGCACTGCTTTTTAGCACCAAATTCTTTGCATAAGAAGGAGATAGGAAAATGCTGGAAAAGTGCTTCCCAGCACGTCCTGGCATGCTGGGGAACCGGCCCAGCTGCAACCATGCCCAGACATCCTGTAAAGTCTGAAAACATCCCCCCATGGGAGTTCCTTGTATGCTTCAAGCCACAATTTTGGGAGCAAGGGGGTTCAGCAATGCACACCAGAATAATGAGCAATGACAGCGGGAGGGATCCAAATTTTTGGGAATGTCATAGTGAGGTCACCCCAGATCTTGTTGAGGCTTGCCCATTCCCATGCAGCCACTTTGATCCCTTCCACTTTTCAGTCTCTGAAATTCCTGTGGCTTTTGAATTTCATTCTGTGTTCCCCAATCTGGTACTTCTGAAGGATTTTTCCTTCTTTTCCACATTTCCTGGCTCATTGAGGGGGATCAGCATTTTAGGGCTTCGCCCCCATTTCTCACGGACCTCCCAGAAATGTGGGTCAGCCAAAAAAACTCTCCCTTCTCAAACCCAAGGTCAAATCCTGGCAACAGCCTTCCAAAACTGCTCCAGGCCAGAGCTGTTGGGACCTGCCATGCTTGGCCACCAGAGGCCCAAATTTTGGGGGGTGGGGTCAGGCCAGGACTTGTTGCCGCCTGTTGCAGGAGTCAAGGCTGGCTTAAGAAGCAGTGCTCCGGATCCAAGTGAAGGCTGAGTCCAGGGAAGATCATGACACGGGTAGGCACCATTTCCCAACGGGAATGGCGGGACAGGGCATGGGGGATAATGGGATTGGCTGGATGAAGGACATCCTTGGGGTGAAGGATGCACATGGAATGAAAGACGTCTTTGGGATGAAGAACATCCATGGGGGGATGAAGGACATTCATGGGATGAAGAACATCTGTGGGGTGAAGGATATCTGTGGGATCAAGGACATCTGCAGAGTGAAAAACATCTGTGGTGTTGAGGACATCCACAGGGTGAAGAACACCTGTGGAGTGAAGGAAGTTCAGGGAATGGTTACATCTGCAGAGTAAAAGACCTCCATGGGGTGAAGGACATGTGTGGGGAATGAAGGACATTCCATGGGGTGACAATGGGCAGATGTCCCGGAGCACCATTTGAGCAGGGTCCCAGCAACAGGTCCTGCACTGGGGACACCCGGGGACAGGTCACTGTGGGATGGGGTTGGATTTTGGGGTGAGACCTCAGCCAGGGTCCAGCAGCGCTTCCAGGCTGTGGGAGCATCAGGAGCCACCGCAGGAGCGGTTCCTTCCTCATTCCAAGCCCTTGCACAAGGATGTGGAGGGCATGTGCTGGCCTGACAAGGGTGATGGGCACTGTCTTGCCCAGTAGTTGCCTCCTCTGTGCCTCTTCATCCCCTCTTTGCCCATTTTTTGGTATGCTCCAGAGCCCCGGTATTGGGGAGCAGCATCATGTCCAAGCCCTTTTCCCAGGGCCACACTCCATGGCAAAAACCACTTGGCTGAGGCGTTTCCCAACTCCTGTATCCCCCAACGTCCCCGCATCCCACCTGCTCGCTCAGGGGCCAGATTTAGGGAATTTGCTCTCAAAAACCTCTCAAATATTGCTAGCCCGCAAACCATGGGTCCCAATGCCAGGTGTGGGTGCTGGGAGCTCACCCAGCTCAAGGCCCTTTTTTTGATGGACATATTTTGAAGTTTCCTTTCTACAAGACTGGGACAACCAAAGCAAAATGGGAATGCTGGGGGCTCCAGTGGGAGTCGGTCATGGGGGCTGGCATTGCACAGCCTGACTGCCCCACAGCCCCTCTCATGGGGGCCCTTTCACACTCCCTTTGCACATTCCCTGCTCACACTCACTACACTCACCACTTTATACACTCACTCTTCACATACTTGCTTCCTGCTCACCTCACTCTGCACTTGCTTCCTTTGCACACTCACTCCCATTCCACACCTCTTCCCCATGCACAGTTGTTCCCTTGTTCCCCTGTCCACACTCCCTCCCTTTGTACACCTGCCTCCCATGCACACTGCACATACATGTTTCCCTTACATGCTTGCTCCTTTTGGAAGTTTGCTCCCCTAGTTCTCTTTGCACGCTTGTTTTCATGTGTTTGTTCCAACATGCCCTTGCACACTCAGTCCCTTTCCCCACTTGCTGTCCCTCTGTGTTCACTCCCCTTGCACACTTGTTCCCCTTCCACTCTCACTTCATTCGCTTGTGCACTCCCCTTGCACACCCTGGCCTTCTGCAGCTTAGTGCCCTTCTAGGGTTGTTCTCCTTGCACACTCACTTCCTTCCACACTTGCTCCTTGTACACACTCACTTCCTTTGCTCATTTGTTTCTTTCATACGTGTTCTTCCCTTGCACATTCTCCATTCCCCTACACGTTCCCCATTCCCTTACACATTCCCCATTCCCTTACACACTACCTCCCTTCCATATTCCTCATTCTCTTGCACGCTCCCCATTCCCTTCTGTACCCCCCATTCCCAAGCCCACTCCCATTCCCTTGCACACTCCCTGCCTTGCACACCTGCCATTCACAAAGAGCCATGAGGCCAAATAAACCAGGGAAAGATTTATTCTCTTAGCCCCCAGAATGCCCAATCCTCCCCCAAACACAGGATCAGGGGTGCAGGCCTGACACCCCTGACCTGGAGCTGTGTTTTGCCCTCACGCCGTGGAGTCCCAGATTTGGGGTCCCTCCGACAAGGACTGAAGCCCCTTTCCCACGCGCTGCCCCCCCAGGGTTATTTTCACTGCCCCCTGCGGTGGGAGCTTTTCTCTCTCTTCCCTTCCCCTGCCCAAGGTTTCCTCCCAGCTTCCTGGCCCGCCTGTTTATTCCCAAATCCCAGATTTCTTTGTTTGCCCGGCAGTAATTTTCCATCGAGGCTCCAAATCTGTGAATTCCCACTTTGGCCTCCTGAAAAATTCATGTCCCGGTAAATAAAACCATCACGTTTGTGGGGTTTGTAGGCACAAGCCCTCATTTATTTTTCCTCCAAGTACTGAAAATTCATTTCTCCAGAAGCTGAGAAAATAAATTTGGAAGAAAGAGCAAAGAAAGAACAAAAGTATTGTTATAATAAATACATTTCAGCATGCAGGATCTTGCCCAAATAATCAAATTTTCCAAAAATTTGAGGAAATTTGTCATTTTACATCCATCAAAAATTGATTGACATCAGGATCTGGGACACCGGGGAACACTGGAAGGGTTTTATTTGTGGGTTGTGCATATAAGGGCTTGGAGGGGTGTTTTCCCTCCAAGGAATGGAGGGAGAAGGATTCTGAGGATGCTGGTTTGGGATGAGGCAGGGGCTGGTACCCAGGTGGAAGGATGCTCAGGCACACAAATATTTTTAATACAAGTAAAACATTTATTCGAAAGTAATATATAGGAGGATTTGGGTAGCTTTGGCATTAAGAAGCTGCAAAATTATATGTATCTATCTGGAAGTTAATTCGGATTTTTCACAAGAAAGCCACAATAAGATACATGTATGGAGGTTTTGGGATCTTTTTTTACTCTAAAACACTGAAAAAATGTATGTTTTAAAACACATATAAGATGGGATGAAGCAGTTTTTCCACTAGGAAGTTGTAAGATTAGATAAAACATATTTTGAGAGCATTTTTGCATTAGAAAGACATGAAAATCTATTTTAAAAAAAATATATAAGGGGGATATGAGGGCCATTTTTCCACTAGCAAACTGTAAAAATAGATACAAATATAGAGGGGGTTTGTGATGGGGTTTGCAGCAGAAGCTCAAAAAATTATACATAAATTTAAATATATAGAGTGTTTGGGGTCTTTTTTGTGTTAGGAAGACACAAAACTGTATTAAAAATTATTATATTTGAGGGGTTGGGAGGCTTTTTCACTAGAAAGCTGCAAATTAATATCTATATTTAATATATGAGATAAAAATAACATTAATATGTCATATAAATATAATGTTAATCTAATCATACTGTGAATATAATATTAATTCACTGGGATATGTTGTTCAATGAATATATGGCAATATAGTATAGTGTGATAAAATAGTAGAATATAGGAGAATAGAATACAGATATAAGATATAATAAACATATAATAAGATATAATATAGAATAATAGAATAGAATCAAATCAAATAATTATCTGTATTTCAATATTAATTTAATATTGTCTAAAGATTACTAAAACAAACAGAATTAATAACATATACTCAATAAATACTCCCCAATACTCCAATTTTTTCAAATCCCTTGGAAAAACCTCTTCATCCTTTAGTCTCTTTCCCCAAGCAAAAACTCCCAGCTGGGAGAAAGGTGAGCCCATGACTCTAATAGCACCAGCCTTGAGCCCTCAGCTCCCACTGGAGGAGGTGATTTTTGGGGTGGATTTTCCATCATTTTTTCAAAATTTCCTCTTTAAATGCCTGTGACAGGGAGACACACTGATTTTTTTTTGTGCATAGTTTCCATAATTTTTCCAGATTTTCACCCTTTAAATTCCAACAGTGGGGAGAAATGTGACCTTTTGGGGTGGATTTTCCACACCTTATGAAAGCTTAATCCATGGATTGACAAGCCTGGAGAGAGGCTGAGACCATGCAAACTTGTGACACACATAGAACCAGCCATGGGCCCTTAAACCCCACTGGAAGACTCACTGGAACTGTGATTTTTTGGAAAATTTTCCACAGCTTTTCCGCAATTTCCCCATTAAATAGGAGGGGGAAACTGAGTTTTTAGGTGAAGATTGTCCAAATTTTTTTCCAAAATTTTCCCCTTAGTTCTAACTGAAGAGAGAAATTGTGACATTTTGAAGTGGATTTCCTGTAATTTTTTCCAAAATTTCCCCTTAAATACCACCGAGAAGGGAAATTGTGACTTTCGGAGACAGATTTTCAAACTTTTACCCAAATTTCCCTCTTAAGCTTCACCAAGAGGGGGAATTGTGATTTCTGGGGGAGCATTTTCCATCATCTAATAGAAGTCAATCCACACATGAAGGTTTTTGGAATGTGCTTCCAGCATCTCACAGGCTGTGGGTAGCACAGTTGATGTGGGCAGGGATACAGGAACTGCAGCATCCTCTCAAATCCTCAAATCCACCTTTTTTTAAAGAAAAGCCTTTCTAACAAGTTCAATCCACGATGGAAATTTTTTCCAGGTACTTTTGGTCTCTGATTCCTCGCCCAGGGAGATCTTGAGAGCTTGGTGGCTGCATGCGTTGTTTTCCTCTGCCCGGAACGGCCGGAGAACAAACTAAAAAATAATAAAATAAAAAATAATCAAATCAAGTCCGGCTGGGGCCATTCTCGGGGCAGGAAAATTCCAGAAAGGTGGGGGGAAAAGTGTTTATTTAATTTCGGAAACGCAAAAAAAACCCTCCCGGTGCTATTGACGGCGGGATGTGGCTTTGTGGGGGGAACAAAGGGCCGGGAACCCCTGCGGGGGGGAGGCGGGGAGGAGGAGGAGGAAGAGGAGGAGGAGGAAGAAGAGGAAGAAGAAGAAGAAGGAGAAGGAGAAGGAGAAGAAGAAGAGCAGAAGGAGATGTGAGCGCTCCTGATCCTCTCCAGCGTCGAGTCCTTCCTTCCCCGAAATTCCCTTCCCAGCAAAGGGAAGAGCGGAGAGGGGACACGGAAATAATAAATCTAATTAATGGAATTCTTGTGTTGGATTCCGTTTAACATCCTTGGGGTTTAATGTGTTCGGAGTTGGAATTATTTTATTTCAGTTTTTAATGTCACTTATTCTCTATATTTTTATTTAAATGTTCTTCGGGTTTATTGTTTTGGGGGTTTTTAGCTTTATGTTGTCTTAATTTTGGTTTTTTAATTTTTGGTTTTTTAAATATTATTTCAATTTTTATTAGTTTGTTAATATTCATTTATTTATCATTCATTTTATTTTTTTCTAGATTTTTATTCATTCATATTTTTTCTATTAGCTTTTCATAAATTTTTATATTCTTTTATTTTGTACAATGCATCTTCATATTATTTTGGGTTTGATTCATATTTTATATTCTTTTATATTTATTTTATTTTACGTTATTTTATTCCTATATCTTCTCATTTTTATATTCTTTTAAATTTCCATTCTCTTCCATTTTCATCCAATTTATTACTTTATTTGTCCATTTTTATTTGTAATTAATTTATTATCACTTTACTATGCATTATTTTGGGTTTGTATTATCTTATTACTTCTTTTTAATGTTTTATATTATTTTTCCTTTCTCCTTTATTTTCTTTTTGCATTCACATGATTTTATCCTTCTTTTTCTGTATTTATTTTCCCATTATTTTACTTCTCTATTCTTTATCTCCTTATTCCCATTTTTACCCTCCTACATTTATTCCTTTTTCCTTGGTTTTTTTTCCCCATTATTTTAATTTCCCTTCATTATTTTTTACACTGTTTGCTCCATATCATTTTTCTTCTCTAGTCCTTCATTTTCAGATTATTTATTATCATTTCCCCTTTATTCTACCACTAATACACTAAATTTTGCCTTTGCCCAAACATTTTTCAGGACATCTGGCTTTAAAGGGTCATTTCCATCTGCCACTTCCAGTCCTGGGAATGTTACCTTTTGATTTTAATAAAATATGGGGGGGAAATCCAGTGAAATCCCATTTAAACCAGTAAATGAAAAAGTTCCCAAATAATTAAAATGATCATTAATTGTAGCTGTTATTGTTGTTGTTGTTGTTATTATTGTTATTGTTGTTATTATTGTTATTATTATTATTATTATTATTATTATTATTATTATTATTATTACTACAGAGAGTGGATCCCTGGATGATGGGGGATGGAACACAAAGGGGCTTGGAGGCATAAGAAGGGGATGGTTATTGTAGGCTTGGTTTATCTTTGGGCCAGATGAAAAATTCTGGAGGCTGCAGAGATGGAACTCTGTGGGGGCCTCCCCAGGGGAAGAGGTCCCTAGGGGACCCCACACTGGAAAAAATAGATTTTTGGGGGGCACAGTGCTGTACAAATTGGTTTACTGGAGAATGTCAGACAGGGATAGTGAATTTTTGGATGACTCCAATGGTGCTGAATATACAAATCTCGTGAGGGACTCTGAGATGGAAAATGGGGTCTCCTGGGGGAGAAATTGGTGGGTTGTGGCACCCCATGCTACTAAACTGAGTCTTGGGGGTTCCCAAGTCTCCAAAATAGGTTTATTGGGGATCTCAGAGATGCAAACTGGGTATTTTGGGGAACCACATTATGCCAAAAACATTGGGTTTTGTGGGAGACCCCAAAAGGGCAAAATTGGATCCCTGGTGAGATGCAGAAATGGGTCAAATGCTGAAAAATTAGCCCTTTTGGGGGGATCCCAACGCTGCAAAAAAAAGTCTTTTGGGGAACCCCAAGAGTGAAAACTGGAATTCTTGGGGGGCTCTCTGTTGCAGAAATGGATTTTTTTAGGGGAGATACCAATGTTGTAAAATTAGATCTTGTTGAGGACCTCGTGCTGGAAAAATAGGGTCTTTTGGAGAACCCCAGGAGTGTAAAAAAGGGTCTTTTGGGGGACTCCATAGTCCAAAACCAATCTTTTCAGCAGGGATCTCCCACTGTATAGATGGGTCTTTTCAGGGAGTGCAAAATTGGTGTTTTGGGGGACTACAATCCTACAGGTGGCCCCCAATGGGGGATTCTGAGCTGCAAAAATTTCAGGGAAATCCCAATGCTTCAAAAATTATTTTCCAGTGGCACCTCAAGCCTGAAAATGCGTTAATTGGGGGACCCTGCCCTACAGTCCCCCTCACTGGAATTTCAGGTGTTTAACTCTGGGGAGGGAACCCTGAAATTCCAGTTTTGAGGATCACACAGATTTTGGGACATAACTAGCCCTGATAAATCCTTTTCTGCTCCAAACAGGGATTTTTGCTGCTTTTCCCACAGATTTTTGCTGTGATTGGAGCATGGGGCTCGAGGAATTAGAGGATTATCCATGGACAATGGAGCTGAGCCCCAGGGGGTTGCTGCCAGCTCCATCATTTCCCAAAATTCAGCTTTGTGAAGGGTAATGTCCCCTTGGGGGTTCAAGGGCAATTTCCACATGCAAGAGGGTGGGAATTTCATCCAGGATCTGGGACCCTTGGAACCCGATATAAAATTTTCAGGGCATTTTCTTCAATCTGGGGAGCTTTTGTGGCAATTTGGGACGGCTTTTGGAGAGCAGGACCCCACTGGTGCAAACACTGAATCCCATCTTGGGAATCTGGGATGTCTTTCCTTGAATTTAGGGGTGCTTTCTGCAAACCTGGGACCCCTTTTTGGGAACCTGGAATGCCTTTTAGGGAATCTGGGGTCCTTTTTAGGGAACCTTTGGAAATTTTCTTAAATTTTGAAGCCCTTTTAGTGAATAAGGGCTCCTGTTTTTAAAATCTGGGACCATTTTTAGGGAATCTGGTATCCCTTTTAGGGAACCTGAGGTGTCTTTTTTCAACCCTGGAATCCCATTTTTGGAACATGGGCCTTTTCTTACATTTCAGGAGAAGGATTGTGAATCAGGACTCATTTTGTTAAATTTAGGGTTACTTTTCTTAAACCTGGGACTCCTCTTTGGGAACTCTGGACACCTTTTAGGGAACCTGGGGTGTCTTTTTGCAACCCTGGAACCTCATTGCCCAAATCAAAACCACTTTTTTCAACAATAGTGCCCCATTTTGTGAACTTAGAGCACCTTTTCTTAAACCTGAGGAGGCTTTGTTGTCAATCAGGGCTTCTCTTCTGAAACTTGGGGGCTTTTCTTAAACCTGGGACCTCTTTTTGCAAACCTTGGACCTATTTTTGGGAACCTGAGGATGGTTCTTAAATTTGGGGGGTGTCTTTTTTGAAAATTGGGGCTCCTCTTCTTAGACCTGGGGGGAATATTCTTATGCCTGAGATCCCTTTTTGTAAACCTGGGATCCCATTTTTGGAACCTGAGGTTCCTTTTCTTTAATCTGTGGTGATATTTTACAAACCTGAGACTTCCTTTTCCAAATTTACCACCCCATTGTGCAAACTTGGGGTCCCTTTTCCCAAACACAGAGCCTCCGGTATCCAAACATGAAGAGGAGTCCATGGTCATGAAAGAAAGGGGGTTTGAGGGCATCTTACCAGATAAAATAGGGATAAATTTATGTTTAATGCTTTGCTTAAACTCAAAAGGCTGCCGCTTCTCATTGTTTCTCTCTAGGAGCTCAAATTTACCTTGGAAAATTAAAATTTGTATGGATTTTTAGCATTCACTCCTTTTCCTGGAGATTCTTTCTCATATTTGGGTGGATTTCTATCATTCACTCCCATTCCTGGACACACTTTCTGATTTCCAGGCAGGAACAAGCACTTATTTCCCCTCAAACCCCTTAAAACCAAGCCTAAAAGCTGCAGGAGGCTGATTGAGGGCAGTGTTAGGAATCGAGATTCCCATAAACCTGGCCATGGGATTTGGGGGCACGTGCCCCAGCAGGAAATATTTTCAGGCATCTATAGTTAAATTTCAGTCTTTAATTAATAATGGAGCTATTCTTTGTTAGGAGCTGGCAGGGGATTATGCTGGAGGCAGCTGAGCTTTAGGCTGGATTCTCCTTTCCAAGTCAGCTCCTTTGCTGGGAAAAGCAAAGTTGTAAATTTATGTTTATATTTTATAGAAATATATATATGTAACACTCCCTCTCTCTCTGTATATCTATATAAAAATATAAACATTAAGATATAAAATATATTTTATACATTATGTATTTTACATCTGTCTATAATTTTATTCATATAGAAATTAATATATAAAAGCAAAAATGAATTTTTGGTTTTATAGAGAGAGATTATATGCCTAATTTGCAATTTCTGGAATAGCTCAGCCTGGGGGATTTAAACTTCCCCTCCCCATGACTACAAAAATCATAAATACCCCAAAATCCCCCTTTTTTCTTCATTTGAAATATCAATGTGAACCCAGTCTTTTGGACATCTTCCCCCTTCACACATTCCCGATGCTGGGATGTAAATCCATGCTGAATTGCCTCCCAGAAAACTCTGACGGGAAGGGTTTAGGAGGAAAAAAAACCTCGGTGAACACATTTGCCATGAATTTTCATGCCAAGCCAGATTGGGAGGCGGGTGCTGGGTGTCTCTCCGACCCATATGGAGTTTGGATGTGCCACAGGATGGAAGTGAGGGTTTATTTACATTAAATTTGTCCTGCTGGTGCAAAGGGCTGGAAAATCCAATGTGACAGCTTCTTGGCCTCTTTCCAACCTGTTGAGCCGAAGCAATTCCCCAAGTTTTAGTTTGAGGTTACCCCAGTTATAAAGAAGGGAAGGAGGCTGAAAAAGGGGGAATTTGGGGATCTCCAGGGGTTGTGCTGCCCCATGTTATGGAAATGGTGTTTTGGAGCATGGAATTGAGGTAAATTTGGGTTTTTCCAGAATAGAATCCCAGCCTGGTTTGTGTTGAGAGGGACTTTAAAGCCCATCTTGTTCCACTCCCTGCCATAGGCAGGGACACCTTCCACTACCCCGAGTTACCCCAACGTGGCCTTGGACATTTCCAGGAATGGGACACACCCTCCTCTTCCTCACCATATCCCAGCCCAGCTCCCACCCGTCTCCCAACACGTGTTGGCTTGGGAATATTGGTGATCCCACATCAGTCTCTCTTTTTCACTTGAGCTGGGAAGGTCCCTACTGGCCACAACGTCCCAACAAGGTGACACTAACCCAAGGCCTGCATGTCTTGACTGGCCACACTGTTAACATCTCATTCCTCAAGGAGATTTGGCACCTTCCCTGGTCATGGGGCTGTGGCTTCTGGTCAGAGGAGACAGTCTGGTTGTTATCCAAATTTCTCCTCTCTCATCCCTCTTCCCCAAACCAGCATTGTCCATTCAACCCTCAACCCATCAACCCATTACTCACCTGCTGGAGAGAGCAGGAACTCCAGGATGACTCAAAAGGAAGCAAAAACACTCTTTCAAAGGGTGGGAAAAGGAAGAAGCCAAGGGGTAGATAAATAATCACAGGCCAGGAAAGAAAAAAAGGAGGATGTGACCCCATGGGATTCATGGTGGGAATAGGGTCTTACCTGGGATCACATGTCCAGCCTGGGAAGCTCTTTGTGTGAACTGGAGGTGAAGGTCTTGGGGAGGGCAGAGGATGAAGGTCTTGCAAGAGAACAACGAGGCTGGACTGGAGAACCAGAGCCATGAAAAGGAGGAGCTGGAGCTAATGCTGAAGGCCAAGTTGGAGATGTCCATTCCTTTGGAGCTTTGCACACTCCTGGCTCCTGCTTACACCCAACGTGAGGAGGGTGAGGAGGCTTTGTGGCCCATGTGGGTTTAATATAAGCCAGAAAGCAAAGCTGGAGGAGAAACTCAGGCAGGACCAGGTCACCTCTGAGCAAAGTGAGGGAGAAGAGTTGATGCCAGTGGAATCAAGGCAGCTCTTGGTTCCCACATCCACTGACAAAGCAAGAAGGAGGGTTTGAGCTGGTGGAAGACTTTGTGTCAGTGACCTCAAAGTCCTCATAACCATCTGGCTGAAGCTGCCCTGTCCCAGGTTCATCCCATGTCAGAGGATACATGGGAAAAACATCAGAGCATCATTCATGAATCTCTCAGAGGGGACAGCCTAAACTTTGTGTTTGTTTGGGGTCAGGTGCATATGGGTAAAGTAATGGGAGGTGACATCACACATTTTTGCCCCAAAATCACCAGATGTGCCGCAAAAGCAATGTGGAATGAGACTGGAGGCAGCTCTGGGATTTGGTCATCCATTCCAAGACTCAAGATTTGGTCAAAAGAGACCAATTTCCAGTCAATTTTGTCCTCAGGTTGCCAACACCAGCCTGAACAGCCCACTGAGACCAGCTCACATCCCAAACCCCTGTTACTGCCAGAATCCAGATCCCCTCCCTGCCAGTCCGGCTGATGCAGAGCCTGGCTCACTTCCTGAGCTCACCCTGTTTGTTTTTCCATGCCAGCATTCCCAAGATCCAAGTGCATCACTTTCAGTGGGTGGTGGGACCATCCAAGGGGTTAACTGAAGAGAAATTCCCACTATTGGGCAATTCTATCATGTTTGTAACATATTCATCAGAGCCAATCTTGGTGTGCAAAGATTTTGGAGGTGATCATGCCCAAATTATGGATGGATGAATGTGAGGATGGGGCTCTCCAGCATATTCCAAAACCAGGATGGCCAAGCAAATTCCTGGGGTGCTTCAAATGGTCCCAATTCATTGTTAATCATCATCAGCACTTCATCCCTACTCAAGAAAGTGGATTTTTTTCAAATTTTGGTGGTTTATTGAGGAAAATGCCTCCTTGGGAGATTCCCAGGAGCCTGGTAAGGGCCTTGGAAGTGTCTTCAGCAGCGCCAAAGCATCATCACATGTCCAAAGCCAAGGTGAGGAGCATGGAGAAGGCATCGGATCACTGCTTGCTGCTGGTGTGGAGGGATAAACACCCTGTATCCACAGGAAAAACCCACAGATCCATTTGCTTCCCAAAAAAATGTTGATCCACCAACAATTTTGGGGGTTTACAGCTTTATAGCCTCATCACAACACAAGTACGAGGAGTATTTTGCTGTAAGAGTGTGAGGTTTCCCTGCATTTTCTCCTCCTTGGATTGATTTGGAGGACATTCCTGGCTGGAAGGAAGCAACCCAGATGAGTTCCCTAGGATTTACCAGTAATAATGTCTTTCCCCCTCCTAGGAGAACTCAAAATACCAGAAAACAGGTTCTCCAGCAGGTTTCTCCAAGGGAACAAATCCACGTCAGAGGTTCCCACACACCCACGGGTGACTGGACTGGTTGTGGGGTTGGGTGATTCATCAGCGTGGGTGAAAGTCCTCTGACCCTACTCCTCTTCCCTTATTTAGGATCATAGGGATGAAACGATGAGGTTGGGATGGGATGGAAACTTCTCAGACCAGTTGTGCAATGTCTTTTCCAACTCCATCCCAGTGATCCCACCTCTGGGTTTTTATCTTGGCATCTTCTTCAAGATTTGGGATTGCAGAGAGGCAGATGTCCAGTAAAAAGCATTTCCATCCCTGATCTGTTGCAATTTGGGCCTTGATATATGTAATGTTTTCAGGGGGAGATACTGAACATTTTCTCCCAGTGCAAAATGGAAACCGAAAACACCCTCAGATCCCGCTGTAAATAGCTAAAAGGTCCAAAGGAAAGTGAAATTCCTCCAGTATAGTAGCTCCAGTAAGAGAAAAAACACCGAGAAATATGGAATATTTCTCCAAGCTCTCCAAGTCAAGCAGCTCTCCAAGTCAAATCCATGTAAATTTGTTTAATTGATGTGGGATTGCTCATCTGACAAGGTCCAGGGTGAGTTTGTGTTGACATTTTCATGGAATAAACATTGGGAATGAGATAATCTAGGCAGGTGTAGGGGCTGATTTCCTCTCTCTCAGTTACAAATCCATGACAAAGGCTGAAAGAAGCATCAAATTCACCCAAAATGGTAAAGATGCAAATAATTCCCTCAATTTATGTGCATATTTTGTTATTACTTTAATTTCTGTCCCACTCCAATGGCAAGCCCACTGTAAACCTATTGTAAGGCTATTTCAAGTCTGTCACAAACCTGACAAACCTGTTGTAAACCACTGGCTAACCCGTTGCAAGCCCACTGTAAATCTATCACAAGTCCATTGTAAGTCCCTTGTAAGACCCTTGCAAGCCCTCTGCCCACTGCCTGTTGTAATCTCATTGTAAGAGCTTTTTGTAAACCTGCTACAAGCCCCTTGCAAGCCTGTTGCAAGGCCCCTATAAATGCATTACAAACCCATTGTACACCCATTGTAGGCCCTTGCAAGCTCATTCCCAGCCCACTTCAAGATTGTTGCAAGCTTGTTGTAAACTCCCTGCAATCCCAGCAGCAAGGGAAGGAGGAAGTCTGGAAGCGAGGCTGGGATCAAAGGAACCCTGCTGTTCTCAACCTCCCCCAGCTGATTTCCAAGCCTGGACTCCCCTCCTCTCTGGTTCCACTCACATAGAGGCTCCAGGGCTTCCGTCACGGCTCTGTCCCGCCTGTCACCACCACAGCCTCACACAGCCAGAGCCCTTCGGATCCTCCCCACCGGGGCTGCGGGGATTTTCCACCCTCCTGGGGCTCCAGTGGGATCTTCGATCTCCCACCTGGGTAGCTGCTTCTCCTTAAATCATGGAGAGTGAAGCCCAGGGTGGGACAGGGGGATAAATCCTTTCCCAGGATGAACTGAATCCAGAGGCAGCCTTGGGAGAGCAGGAGCAGCCCAGCCAGGAGGCTTCCCAGGATGAGGGACAAATGTCAGCACTAGGGTTTGGATTCCTGGGATGTGCCCATGTGGAGAGAAGGCATTGCAAGCCCTTTGCAAATCCATGGCAAACTGATTGCAAACCCATTGCAAGCTAACTGCAAACTCTTTGTAAATACATTGCAATTGCATGCCAGTCACAGGCCTACTACAAACCCTTTGTAAGCCCATTGCAAGTTCTTTGCAAGGCTATTGCAAGCCCATTGTAAACCCCTTTCAATTCCCTTTGAAGTTCATTGTGAACCTACTGCAAACTTCTTGCAGAACCTGGAGGTCCATGGCAAGATTGGTAACCTCCAAAGACCATTTCAAACCTCTTGCAAACCCACAGCAAACTCAATGCAAGCCCCTTGCAAACCCATTTCAAACCGTGCAGACCTATACAAACCCTGTTGCAAGCTCCTTTTAAGTCCATGTGACCCATTGCAAACCCTTTGCAAGCTCTTTGTTGTTTCACTGGGGACCTTTGAAGCCCATTTCAAACCACTTGCAAGCCCATTGTAAACTAAATGCAAACCCATTGCAAACTTCTTTCAGTCCCATTGCAACACCCTTGTGTAAATCCATTGCAAACCTGTTGCAAGCCTCTTGCAGGTGCACTGCAAGTTCATAGTAAGCCAAGCGCTCATCTCTTTTTTCTCATTTCCCATTTACAAGAAGCCCCCCAAGCCGCCACCCCCCGATATGAATATCCCCTTAAATTTTCTTTAATGATTTTTTCCCTCTGGAAAAACGAGAGATGGATGAAGGCAACAGATCCCACCCCTCCTGCCCCCCCCCCCTCGCCCCCCGCCACCGCGCCGGGGCATCACCCCGGTGCTCCCAGCCCCGCCGGCTCAGCAGAAGCCGCCGCTGGGCTCGTCGGGCCCCTTGGCTTCGTTAGGGCTCATTAACGAAGAGTCCGTCTCGCTTTTCCAAGCTGTCAGGGCCCATTACCATCCGGGACCCCTCGGCCCCGTCCCGCGGGCTGGGAACGGGACGGCAGCGGGAGGATCAAAAGCCACGGGTGTCCCGCTCCAGCGGGGCAGAATAATTTAATAGAGAAGCTGATAATTTATTTTTACAAGGGTTTCTTTTTCTTGCTCTTATGAGTTTTTTTTATTTTCTTTGCAATTACCAGTCTCGGTTCAGCCCGTAAATCTCTCTGCCAGCCCTGTCCGCTCCCATTCCACCTCCACCATTAGGAAAACTGGAGGTTTTTTTTAATTAAGCTCCAAAGTTTTTTGGCAAATTCGACTTTTCTCTTTCCAGGGAAATTCAGATTTACTGGAAAGGCCAGGATGGGCAAGAGGGAGGTGGCGGGATGCCGGTGTGTTACCACTGCTCTCTGCTGGACCAGCTGCATTTCCCGCAACTGGAGCCAGACACTTCCCGGCTGGAGCAGGCGTGGAGGAGGAGTAGAAGGAGGAAGATGAAGAAGATGAAGATGAAGAAGAGGAAGAAGAGGAAGAAGAGGATGACAACGAAGAAGACGAAGACGAAGAAGAAGATGAAGACGAGAAGAAGGAGAAGGAGGAGAAGGAGGAGGAGGAGGAG
>JANPWX010020319.1:0-19318 GCA_024734555.1 Trochalopteron elliotii | reverse complement strand
CACTTGGGCACCACTGCCCGTGGGCTGGAGCTTTGCCAACACTCACCTGAGGAAAGGACAGCAGCAGCGTTCCCATGGGAGCAGGGTGAGCCCCCAGGGCAGTCACCAGGCACTGCTCCAGGTGGGCTTCAGTCCCATCCCCGTGGAATGAGTCCCTCCAGACAGGTTTGGTTCCTCTCCCAAAATTCAGGAATGGACTTGGCAAACCTGCACGTGAGGTGGCCACAGAGAACGTGGGTGTCTGAAAGGTCCTATGGGGAGACATCTCAGGTTTTTATGGGTTTTCTCTCTGCCCGAGACTTAGGTTGGTGGTTCGGCTGTTGGTGGTTCGGGCTGGTTCTTTTTCTGCTCTCTGTCCCTCTGAAGCCTTTTGGCTCGGCACGCGAATGAAGAGGAGTCTCAGATCTTGTTGTTTCTTGGTTTCTCGCGTGTTTATTATTTCTTATCTTACAAATTTCTCTGTGCCCGGCCAAGATGTTCACAGCAGCTCGGACACAGGCGACTCCCCCTGTGATGGGAGGTCACTGCCTCTTATACAGATAATTACGTGTCTGTTATTTACAATTCTGTGCCAATGCCTATTATCTATACTAAAAAGGTCATTTCTACTTTGACCCAATCTTCTCTCAACTACTTTGTGCCCATGTCACATCAGAAGATGGAGGCCAAGGGAGAACAAGAAGAATCCCGGGCACCGCCCTAAAATCTCCATCTTGTCCCCTATTCACCTCCATTCTAAAAATCCCAGAACTACAAAATTCTTCACCCTGTGCAGTGCTGAACTGCTGTTTTCACACCTTTGTGACTTGTAATTCTTCTCTCAATGTTAGAAGCTTTTTCCATGGACTAAAGTCAAAGCCTGTGTCTTCCTGGGCTCTGTGCCAGGCAACCCCCCTGGACAGAGCCCCCTGTCCAGGATTCAAATCCTCTTTCTTGGGTCCCAGGCCTCTCTGCCAAGGTCTGTGACCATCCAGGGCAACCAAAGGAATGCCCTGGACTCCAACATCTCCCCCTTCTCTTTTCACCAAAAACACCTCCTTGGCTGCTTTGTCCATGGCTCGCCATATGCATTAAAGCAAACACGGTTCAATCATGAGAAGAATTGCAAGTCTCAAAAAAACATATACAATCGTTTTCAAAATTTCCTTCCACAACAGCGAAAGGTCAAACAAATCAAACATGCCATTCATCCGTGATCCAGTTTCTTCTCCAAGTTTGTCCACACCGTCTTGCAACCGCTCTGTGCTCCCATGAATCGATTCTGAACCATCTGACAAATTCATACAACACATTTTCTCATTCAAACACATTTTTACACAGAAAGAAAAAGAAAACCCAAGCTCAAAAGTCCTTGCACACAGGACGAAAAGATGGTTGCAGTCTTGACACTGGTTCACATCTGCGTGCTCACTTCTCCATTCTTGGAGCCGTCAGAGCTTCCTCGCCTGACATGATTTTCACATTCATTGCAGGAATTCACTTGTGTCCTCTTTCTACAGAAACACAAACAAACTCTTTGCCATAGGTTAGTAAAAAAGTGTACTTTGATGGAAAATGCACAACTCTTGTTAAAACCTGAAATTTATCAGGAAAATGATCAAATCCAACAACTGAAAATGTTTCAGATGACAAACAGTTAATGACTGTCAACAATAACACATGTAAATTTGAATGATTGCCAGTTATCCAAATGCTATCTCATTGTCCCAGATTCTGCCAAAGCTGAAAAACTTTTCCAGTGAAGACCTGGGTATCCTTTCTCGAGCAAGGCTCCCAAGTTCACTCTAAAAGTCTGTCCCGCTGTCATTGATGAGGTCAAATTGCCAAGTCAAAGTGACTTGTATCTAGTTTTCTTTGTGCAGAAAACATCTGGATTTGTTGATAAACTCATCTCCTCTAGATAAAGTCAAGGTGTGGCCAGGACCTGGCTTTATCTAGAGTGATATTCTTTAATACATCTTTAAAACAAAGCTCTTAACAATAGTAATTATGAAATGCTTAAGCAACTAAAGAACATAAAGAAAGATCCTGAAATGTATCATGATACATATCTTTTGGATAATTACAAAAAGAGGTGTTAAAACACATAAGTCAACTATAAATATAGAAAATTAACAAATTCACAGTACTTATTATTTAAAACTTATCTTAAACTTAACTTACTTACTTATTAACTAAAAACTTATTATCTTAAACTTATCTTACTTATCTTAAATTTAACTTATACTGAACAAGATTTAAATTTAAAATGAATCATACAAAAATCACTCCTAACATCAACAGAATACTAAAACACAACCCAATTTGGATCCAAATACATCAATACTACAATCAAAAATCCATTTCCATTTCATGACAATAGGTCTTTTCCCCATACCACAATGGGCTTGTGCACAATGAAGGAACAAATGGTGTTGCTGTTTTTCTTTCAGGTCTTTTACTTGTGATCAGGTACCTGCTTGCAAACTTTCAATGGTTTCCATATCTCTTGCTTCTGAATTCAGAAAACCTGTAACTTTAATTGATTTGTTATCATTTTGCCTGAATGCAGCCCATTCTAAACCCGAGGGTTACTGGCATCTCAGGCGTCTCTCCCCTCTCCTGGATGAGGAGTGGGGACCTGGAACTTTGTGCAGCACGTGATCCCTGTGCAGCACTGCCAAAGAAAAGGGTGAACCCAGCAGGTAGCCGAAGGATAAATGAAGAAAGGGTGTGTGCAGTGGATTCAAGGGAAACCTGGCTACCTTTTGCTGAAAGGAGAAGTTGAGGGAACTGCACCGATAATGTCTAAATGCTGCTCGTGGACAGGGTCAGGCTCCGCGGCATTTGCCCTGAGGGCGTGGCTCCCTGGAGAAACTCTCCGCCCCGGCCAAGCCCCATCCCTGCTTGCACCGCCCCCGCCTGCCCCGGTCCCGCCTGCGCTGGCTCCGCGCCACCCCCCGGCTCTGTTTGCGCCGGTGCTGCGCTGCCTGGGACGGTGTTCCCTGTCGATCCGCCCCCAGGGACTGCCCCGTCTCGCTCTCTGTCGGGGTTTCTCCCGCCCGGAGCGACCCCGCGGCTCGAGCTGCATCCCGCTCGTTCCGTGCCTGCCGCAAGGGTTTCTGGGGTTTGTAGTACACAGTTCTGGACTGGCGGTGCCTGTCCCGGCGGCTCCTCGCTCACGCCCCGCGAGGCAGGCACAGCCCGGCCCGCGCGGTCCCCCGCAGCCCGCGCCACTACCGTGCTCCGGGCTGCCGCCGTGCGCTTCTCCTCCCCATCGTCCCGGGCCCGTGGTCCGCCCCGTCCCGACCCGGTGCGCTTTCCCGCTGCCCCTGGTCGCGATCGCTTCCGCGCGCACGCGCCGCGATGTTATCTCCCACCGCGGACGCGATTTGGGCTTGTTTTCGCTGTTTCCCCCCGACTCCCCCTCCCCCTCGCACTCTCTGTCCCTGTGCGGATGGGGGGAAGGGCGGTGGAAAACTTTTGCTCCGTGTCTGAACGCGCTTGTGCCTGAGGGGGGGTGAAAAGGCTCCTGGGTGAACTGTGTCTCAATTCTCCCTTCGCCTCCTGCTGCGACGTGCCTCGAAAAAAAACATGTTGTTATCTTGGTCACTGGGATGGATCAGGAGTTTTGATTTTCCCGGGACTGGTTCCTGGGATTCAGGTGTTGGGTTTGGGGCACAGGAACAAGCTGGTGGCTTTCCTGTGCCTCACTTGAGGAGAACTGCTGACTCTCCTGTCTCGAGGGGATTTTTGACCTCCCTACGGTAATCCTGAGGGCGGCTGCTGGCCGTCCCCTTCAACTAAATTCAGAGGGAGCTGCTGGCTCTCCCCTTCCCCACCTCCTGCAGGAGGTATGAAACCTGCGGGCTGACGGCAGGCAGAAGAACTTGCTGCTGGCTGCCGGCCAGCAAAAGAATTCTCAGGCTGATGGCCATCAGACAAAACGTTTCTTCCTCCCTCCCCGCTACTCCGAGGCTACACGAAGGGGGGGATTTCCCTGATTGTTCCCGGGAGGGGACTCCTCCCATGTTCTCTAAATTCAACCGATCTTACCAAAACTGAAGAATTGGGGTGCAGGTGTTGTCAAATTCGATCCAGAGATGTCCTGATCACCGGCCAGCAGATCTCAGGATGACGCGTCCAGGGCCCTTGGATCTTGTCGGTCCGAGGGGAACTTGAAATCAGCTGCCTTGGCCAAAATCTGCCCCTGTGTTCTCAGGTTGTCTTCCTGGCTTCAGAGGGTTTGCTGTGTCTGCTGGTGCCCACTCTGGCCACTCTGTGCTGACCCAGGGCCACTCTTTGCCCACCCAGGGATGCCAATTCTCGGGTTTTTTGGGTTTTCTTTCTTACCCGAGATTTAGGTTGGTGGTTCGACTGGTGGTTGTTCAAGCTGGTTCTTTTTCTGCTCTCTGTCCCTCTGAAGCCTTTTAGCTCGGCACGCAAATGAAGAGGAGTCTCAAGGTCTTGGTGTTTCTTGGTTTCCCGCATGTTTATTATTTCTTATCTTACAAATTTCTCTGTGCCCGGCCGAGATGTTCACAACAGCTCGGACACAGGGCAACTCCCCCCGTGACCTTTTTATACAGATAATTACGTGTCTGTTATTTACAATTCTGTGCCAATGCCTATTATCTATACTAAAAAGGTCATTTCTGCTTTGACCCAATCTTCTTACACTACTTGGTGCCCATGTCACATCAGAAGATGGAGGCCAAGGGAGAGCAAGAAGAACCCCGGGCACCGCCCTAAAATCTCCATCTTGTCCCCTATTCACCTCCATTCTAAAAATCCCAGAACTACAAAATTCTTCACCCTGTGCAGTGCTAAACTGCTGTTTTCACACCTTTGTGACTTGTAATTCTTCTCTCAATGGTAGAAACTTTTTCCATGGACTGAAATCAAAGCCTGTGTCTTCCTGGGCTCTGTGCCAGGCAACCCCCCTGGAGAGACGCCCCTGTCCAGGATTCAAACTCTCTTTCTTGGGTCCCAGGCCTCTCTGCCGGGGTCTGTGACCATCCAGGGCAACCAAAGGAATGCCCTGGACTCCGACACAGATTAGCTGTTTTTTTCTCGCCATCTCTCCCTGTCTTTGGCAGAGTTGGCACATTTCTCCTGATTTGGAGTCAGCAACAGCAGCAGGAAGGGGCAGCGATTTTTGTCAGCATTGTCATCAAAACACTAATGCTGCCCTGTCACGATCCGCCACTGCAAGCGGGGTTCGTGATGTTCGTTTTAAGGATCTCAGAGCACAAAAGACACAGCAGGGGACAACTCAGTTTGCTCAATCACAAATGCACCTTTAGTGCCAACAAATGCGATAGTGGGGAGAGAAATTAAGAATAGTAAGAAAGACAGAGAAAGAGGGAAAGGGGATTATAGCTACCAACGTGGAGGGACGCGTCCTCGAGGCTAAGAGATGCCTATAGACGCAAAGTTCTCCAGTGGGGTGTACACAGAAGTGTGAGGGGGTCTCCAGAGCTTTTATAGGTTGGTCAAGGTGGGAACCAAAGCGAGGGGCACGGAGCCAAAGTGGGAACCACCTGTGTGAGGTTGGGTGGTCAGGAACAAGCTGCAAACCGTACCACCAGTACGGACAGACCGGTTTGGACAAACAGCCTTGGCGCAGTCCACTGTGACCAGTTCCATTGTTCTTGCACTCTGTTCTCATGGAGATGCATAGCAGTCCTCCGAGACTTGGCAAACGTTCCACCTCAGCCAGGCCAGGGGCTCCTTTCAGAGTCTGGGGTCTCAGTCCTCAGTTATTGGAGACAGTTGTGAGGCATATCACATCCTTGGACAGACTCTGACACCACCCCGTGACTCACGACTGACTACAAAGGTGCTCCTCTAGCAAGGGTCTGCAGCGTTGTCACGATGTCTTCAGGACTCGTCAGTGTTGGTAGCATATCCCAGAAAATAGAGACAATAGAGGGTGTAAGAGAGAGAGGGAAAAAGAGGGGAAAAGGAAAAAATAAGAGAAAGGGAAATAAAACAGAATCAATCAATATTGATTAAAACAATTTTTTCAAAATAATCACAAAATCAAAAATAATTAATAAAATACAATCAATATTAAAACCATTTTCCTTTTTTCAAATAAAATCAATCACAAAATTCCTTAAAATTAAAACAATTTTTTAAACAAAAACATAATTTTAATTACAATATAAAACAAACACACTAATCAATACAAACAACAAACAATTTCAAATTAATTTGCTGTTGCAGGCCTAATTTTCGCTGTTTGGGTAGTACGCTTCGTGTCAGTAACTTTAGGGGTGTCTTTTGCAAAAGGAGTGCTGACCAAACTGTGTGCCTACATTATAGATGTCAAGTGTGTCAACTGCTTCATCATTTTCCAATTTCGGATGTATAAAACAACTGATAAAACAAAACTAATTGAAACCAAAATCAAAAGGACAACAATAGGATGGCACACTTTATTCAGGATACCTGTAGCAGTAGGTGACCACCCAAAAAGGGTATCCCACCACCTGTGTTCAGCATCCTTTTTGACCCTTTCTAAAACACGGTATATTTCCTTCACATCATGATGAACTGTCACCAAAGTTTTCTGTCCATTTTTCTTGCTTTTTTCCAAAATTTCAACTAAATCCTGGTGAAGCAACAATTGCTTAATTAAGGTTAGGTTCATTCCAATGGGGGCAGGCATTATCTGAGGAATCAGTGTAAAATTGGATTGTAAAAGGTGGTAGGACATAACTGGAACAGTGTAAGAAAAGTCACATCCTGTAATTGTGGTAAAGTTACAAACACAAAAATTTGAGTGATTCTTAAGATCTACTACTATATCTCCTACAAACACTACATCACAAGCAGTCCTCACACAAGCACATCCATTGCCTATATACACAAGCACTGTTTCAGGAGCTTTGTTAGGATGTACTTCAAAGTGACAAATATTTTGCTCTGTGTCCAAACCAATGTCTTGAGCTATGATTGCATTGCCTTCAGAAATGAAACCTTGTTGCTCCCTAACAACACAAGATTCTAAACTGATAGTTTGCCATTTCTCACCAATTTGACAGGCCCATTCTCTATGCTCGGAAGGATAGAGAAGAGCTCCACCATGATTCATTCCTAATGCAATGATAGGAAATATCAATTGCACTGAAGCATTGGATATTGTTAACACAAAAGCTGTGACTGTGTTGGTATTGGGGTTGTAGGTAAAGTTCACCAATTTCCACCAGGATTGAAATTCCCCTTCAAAATCATTTGCATTGTCCCAAATTTCTGAATTTCAGTAGGAAAGATGCCTTCCTCACCTTCCCTTTTGATTGAAGCAACAACTGTCTGCATCCAAAGCTGTGCCTGGATGTAGCTAAGGGCCAAAGAGATGTTTTGAGTAACAGCAAGTGCATCAGTTATCATTTTGTGATCATTCACATTTACCCTTTCCCAATTTGGTAATATATTGGATAACAACCACTGTTGCGTCCCCAAAGCAGACAAAGAGGACTGCAGGGGTTGTTGTGATTTTGTCAAATCCATTGTGGTGGCAGCTAACTTATTCAACAGTACCTCAGAATCAATGCTATTTAGGATTCCCAATCCTGTCCCTACAACACCGGTTATGTCTCTTGACATTCTTTTCTTAGAAGGATTCCGTTTTTGCAGCCAGGTATTCCATCCCTGAAGAGAAGTTTGCAGAAAAGGTGAACAGGTTGGCTGAATTTCTGAAACATTATTCTGCATCAGTAATTTGACCTTTTTGAGAGACCACTCAGGATTAAACAATATTTGTTGTTGGCCAGTTCTCCTGATTATGTATGGTCCAGTTTCAAAGATCTCTGGCCTTAGCATAACCGGTGGTTGGGTGGTGGGCGGTGTAGGTTTTACCACATTAACATCAAGTTCTCCTCAGTACTTAGTATGGTTTTCACCACATATCACCTTGTGGGAAAATTGTACATCAATCAAATTCAACCAACAATTTTGGTTTTGAGTCTCACAGTGTAAAACACGGGTGTGAGGGCCTGTGACAGAGTATGTATGGGTTCAATAAGGGATCCAACAACCAATTCACATTGGATTGCAATATCATCACCTTGTGTTACTGTGAAAGGAGGAAAAACATTATGTTTGCTGTGCAACACTAGGGGAGCTTGCACACCAGGGTGTACAATCACTGCTATCAGCATAGGTCTTGCCACAGCGTCAATTTTAAACTTATAAATCAAACCTTTCAAACCTGACTGATCTGCCGGATCATTTTGCCAATTACATGTCACATAGGAAGATTTGGTTAAAGTAAAGGTATACCAGCAGTCAGTAGGTTCATCCTTACACAGCTTTGTAATTTCAACATTGTTAGTGCTCGGGTTTAGTGTATAATTTCCAACACTCTTTTGGTGACAACACAGTATGAGGGGAGCATGCTTTTTGCATCTCCACGTTTCAGTGGGACAAAGTTCTGCTGTAATGTTGGGGTGCAAACTGCTTGTTATGTCTGGTTCTGAAAGGTTTCCAGTTATTGCAATGGTGGTAGCTTTCTTGTGGGAAAGTCCTTCTACTTTTCTGCATCCTACCTTTATTTCCTCACCAACTGTCCCAGTCAGTATTCAGGCCCAGTCTTTTCAGTCCCAGCCACACTCATTTCGACGGTATACCTCTGAGTCATGCAGTACTACGGTCACTAGGTATGGGCGACGACTTCCAGGGTAGGATCCTTGAGCACTGGTGTATCTGATGGTGGCTTCAGACCACGGCCACTCAGCCGAATCTTGGCCATGGGAGTATGGCAGGATGCAGAGAAGTATTAATGATATTAACATGGTTATCTGGTTTTCATGTCACTTGAAGTGTCCCTCGGAGTTCTCCTGTAATAGCAAACACAGTAAAATCTGCCACCTAGGGGCAGGACATTAAAATGATGGAATTATCCAGCAGATATTTATCCGATGTTCTTTTCCCAAGGCATCAGATGCTATCCACACAAATTTATTCAGAGAAGTTTTCAACACAAGTGGTACCTCTCCCACTGTGGGGAGGTCTACCAATACAGGTTGTCCCAGGTAATGAGCTGGATTCTTGGGATCATTTGGTCCTCTTCGTGAGGGAATTAAACTCAAAGGACTCGGGCAAAAAGCAGTGATTTTTGGACACCCATTCACCCCCCATCTTTCATTTACATTTTGCACAGCTTTATGCAACCGGCCATCCCAGCCTCCCTCCTGTGGTTTCAAAAGTCGTTTTAAAAGACCACTGGTTCTTTCTACAATTCCATTAGCTTGAGGATAATAGGGAGGGTGAAAAGTCCATTTTATTCCTTCACTTTTTGCCCATTCCTGTACCACTTTAGCAGTGAAGTGGGATCCATTATCAGATTGGATTTCCTGTGGTTTTGGGAAAGTCCCAAACCATATTTGCAATGCTTTAACAGTGTTCTCCCCTGTAGCCCTTTTAAAGGCCTCGGCTTGAACTAATCCAGATGTAATCTCAACTCCCACCAACACATAATGTTTACCTCCTGATTGCTTAAAGGGACCGATGTAATCTACCTGCCATGCATCCCATAAGCCTTTACCTGTCCTCAAGTGTAGTGGGTCATTCTCTAAAGGATGTCTTTCTGGCCATTTGCGACACTGTTCACAGGCTGAGATACAGGTTTTACACATTTCTCTGGTAACGGGCCAACCCCGGGTATGTGCCTCTTGGTATAAATCTTTTGCACCTGTATGTTGTTGTTTTATGTGCAGCCATTCTAACAAGCATTCCCAATCTTCAGTAATTTCAACCCTTTTTAGAGGACTTAGTCTTGCTAATTCATCAGCTCTGTTATTCCACTCTCCTGCTGGATTACCATCTGTCTGGTGAGAGGCTACCCATCCTACAGCAAAATTCCCTTGACTCGCAATTTGTAATATTTCTTGCCACTTCTCTTTCTGCCACACTGGAATTCTGTTAACTTCCCGATCATTCTGTTGCCAGAAAGGCAGCCATTCAGTGCAGCCCTTATATACAGCATAGGAGTCAGTGTAAATGCAAACAAGAGAGGTGTTCTGTGCCTCCCTCTGGAAACACTCCAAACAGCTATAAGTTCCCCAGTCTGGGCACTGCCTTCCCCCTCTGTGATAATCCGCTCCCCGGAAGAAGTGT
This sequence comes from Trochalopteron elliotii, assembly GCA_024734555.1. Lineage (NCBI taxonomy): Eukaryota > Metazoa > Chordata > Aves > Passeriformes > Leiothrichidae > Trochalopteron > Trochalopteron elliotii. The sequence continues at coordinate 9,214 of JANPWX010020319.1, read as the reverse complement.
GCAAAGCTACAACTCTGTATTTCCACACGTTCCCTTCACGCTTAGCTGAGGCATCAGTAAACCATGAATGTGCTGTTTGCTCGGGGGAAAAGGGAGGGGCTATTTTAATCACTGAGGCAGGTTTGTCTTGGCTGCTGTTCAGATTCTCTGTGTCTTGTATTGGCAAATTTTTTACAGCACCTTCAGTAATTGAAAAGATGATATTATAGTGCTCTATTTGTGCATACCATTTTCTCACTGAGGCTCGTTGTGCTACCCCTTCAGGAGGCAGAGTCCCTGTAATTACTATTTTAATTACCTTAAAAGGACCTCTCAACACAATTGGCTGTTTTCTTGTGATTTTTTCTACTTCTATGAGAGCTTGGGTAACAACAAATAAGTCTTTCTCCCAAGTCGTATACCTTTTTTCAGCATCTTTAAAGCCACGGGAATAAAAGCTGACAGGTCTGATTGGGCCTTCAGGACCCCTTTGCCATATGTGTACTGATAATCCTGAGGTAGCAAATCCCCACTCTACCTGGAAAGGATCTGTTGGGTGGATAGGACCTAGGGCCTCATGAGCTGTGGCCTCAAAAATCAACAATTGTAATCCTTCTTCCTGAGAAGGGCTCTAATCCCATTTTACTCCTTTTCTCAACAAATTATAAAGAGGCCTAGCAATAATTGAAAAATCTGGAATGTGTTTTCGCCAGAATACCAATAATCCTAAAGCTTGTTGGAGTTCTTTCCTAGATTCAGGCATTTTAATTTGATCTAAAGAAGTTAGAGTATCTGGTGGGATACATGCCATACCTCCTTTCCACCAGATTCCTAAAAAATTTATTTCTTGAGAAGGTTTTTGTATTTTCTCTGAAGGGATCTGCAAACCAAGGTTTTCTAAGTGGGAAATTATTTTCTGCTGAACATCCCCCACTACTTCTTGTTCCTCTCCTCCCACCAAAATATCATCTATGTATTGGTAAACAGCTACAGTATCAGGTGTAGGTATCTCTTCTATTTCTTGGGCTAAAGCATGGTGGGCTAAAGTGGGAGAGTGTCTGTACCCTTGGGGTAAGTGTGTGAAGGTGTATTGCTGTCCCTCCCATGTAAAGGCAAAACGGTCCATGTCTTCTTGTTGTATAGGTATCATGAAAAACATGTCTTTAACATCTCTTGTTGCCATAAAAGAGTGAGCTTTTTCCTGAATTGATATTATTAATTCAGCTATTTTTGGGACTGCTGCTGTGAGAGGGTCTGTGTTGGCATTAAGCTGTCTGTAATCAATTGTCAGTCTCCACTTCCCATTGGGTTTTTTAACTGGCCAGATTGGTGAGTTGAAAGGGCTGTGAGTGTTAACAATTACCCCTTGATCTTTTAATTCCTGTATAACTGGCTTGATGCCATCCTTAGCACCTGGAGGTAAAGGGTATTGTTTCACAGAAGTGATTTTACTGAATGGTAGAGAAGGAGCTGTTTGAAGCAGCCTGATGTTAAGGCAGGGTGCTCCAAAAGACCACAGAAAACCTTCTGAGTCTTCCCATTGTCTCCCAACAAGTATATTCATCCCTATCAAACGGTCAGGAGTATCTCCAATGAGCATTTGGACAGTTATTGAGTTGTCTTCCCCAAGCAGTGTGAGTTTCACTAGGGCAATACTCATAGTCTCTGTGGTTCCTAGGGCATTTACAACACAGCATCGTTTTTTGCTGGGGACAACTCCACACTTCTGAGCATGTTTAATTTTCATTGCACTGTTCTGGGCTCCCGTGTCCACAATAAAAGTTATTAATGCTTGTTTGGGGCCAACTATTGCTGTAATCAATAGGTCTCCTGTTTTTGGGTCCCTTGTGAGCTTTCTCAAAAATATCCAGTCTCCGTTTCTCCGCTCACTATTAAGAAACGGAGTTTCTAGTTTAAAGGATGTTGGTGTGTTTCACTTCCCTGAAGCGGGGAAGGAAATTGCTGTGTGTCATTTTTTAAAACTTGTGAAGGGGAATGTTGTGGCTTGTTGCCCAAGGCTCGTGGAAGAGGAGGCGCGCTGGGTTAGATGGATTTAATGTAATAGGTTTGGGACAGGGCCAATTAGAAATTATTTTAGCCAATTTTCATAAGGTAACCTGTCCATTACTTCTCGTGGCACTCCCCTTTTCAGCCCTAGCAACCACAACTGCTGCTGATTAGAGATTTGTTTCCCCTTTTCTGGTTTTTCATTGGGAGAAGCAATGTGCCTGACTCCTCTGGGTTTTTCGTGTTTGTCCTCTGAGTGCTTCACTGGTCCATATTTTCTGCCGTAACTTATTAACTCCTCTGCTACTTCACTCCATGTCCAAACTTTACGATTGCTGTTAGATCGTGTGCTAGGAGTGGTGAAGGGTGAGAAGTCAGTGGAGTCAGTGGGATCGGTTTGATCACTTGCGTGTCCAAGAAATCTTTCAAGCCTATCTACCGGAGTGATAGATGCTATGGTTTTTTGGAGTAGAATTGCTGTTGATTTAAGAGACTCTGGCAAACCTCCAATTAGGGGGGTCACGATCTCAGGTTTGACAGGCTGTTGCATTGGTGACTCATAGCCAGAGATTAATTTTCTTTCATGTATCATTTGCAAGCATGCAGCTTTGTGTATGTTTTCCAGGAGTTGGTCTGAGGTGCTGACTATTGCCAGAGGGTCGCCCCTTTCAAGGGGGCTTAGTCCCCCTGCCCAGTAAGCTGCACGCTGTGTCAGGGACCGTGGAGCACGTGTATTTCCTGTTGTTAAGAAAACTCCATGCCCCCAATAGGCACTTGCTTCTTGTTCACTTAATTTAATTTGGTCACCCCCAGTGAGTGAAACTCTAAACACATACTCTGTCTCTGATTCACTAGGGAGGCGGGAGTATTCTTTCTTTAATTTGGCTAATTCAGTGGCAGTGTATGGTATTTCTTTGGTGGTTATGTGGGGATCATGATCCTCTTCATTTATATAATTATATTCTGTTTTAATGATAGGTCTCAAGTTGGAGCAACAGTGTTCCCCACAATTTTGCATATGTACTAATTCTTTCTGAGGGTATATCTATCTAATGTTGTGTATCTCCTTTCCTTCTATCTCTTTAGGTGGATCTACAGGTTTTAGGTTTTTACTTCGCTCTTCTGCAAGGGAAATGTGCAACAAATGATTCTGATTTCTTTCCTGTTCTAATTGTTTTTGCAAAGCTTCTACCAAATTTTGCAGGGATTCTATTACTGCTTTTTCTTCACTTACCCATTTAAAATGGGTTTCTATGGCTGCCGAAAGGCAAGCCCCCAAAACTGAGCAAAGAATGGTTTTATTTCCGCCCAGTTTATATTTAGCATCATGTTGCAAAGAACATATTCTATCTACAATGTTTTCAAAATTAAACCAATTATTCTGTGTCCAACCTTCTCCGGCTGGAGAGGGTCTAGCACCATGTTTTGCTAACAAAGCATAAAATGCATCCTTATCTTTTTCAGTCATTTTGGTGAAGGGACCAAAACCACTCTCAGGGAGGTATTCTTAAAGTTACACAAAAGCACAGCCAAAACTGTGTTTCCCTTTGCTTCCCTGAAATGGGTGAGGAGACCAAAACTGCTTGGGAGGTACTCCTTACTTACAAATGGTTGTCTCCTCAACTACACCAAGCAGCTCAAAACACACACGAAGAAAAAACCAAACAAAAAAAAACCCCCTACACAGTACACAGTCCCATCTTTTGCACAATGAGATCTTTTGTGAAATCCTGACGACAGGGAGTGCTGTTCGCCTGGGTGTACACAGTTTGTGGGAATTTTCCCTCGCCCCCCTTGCTTTCTAACAGCGCTCACCCAAGTGGCGTGCTAGGTGCGGCTGAGACGAGGGTCCTTCCCCTTTTACAAACTATATAAAACCCACAACTCCTCTGTCTATCAAGATCCTGTCCGTGATGCCAATTTATGTCATGATCCGCCACTGCAAGCGGGGTTCGTGATGGTTCATTTTAAGGATCTCAGAGAGCAAAAGACACAGCGGGGGACAACTCAGTTTGCTCAATCACAAATGCACCTTTATTTAGTGCCAACAAATGCGATAGTGGGGAGAGAAATTAAGAATAGTAAGAAAGACAGAGAAAGAGGGGAAGGGGATTATAGCTACCAATGTGGAGGGATGAGTCCTCGAGGCTTAGAGATGCCTATAGACGCGAAGTTCTCCAGTGGGGTGATCACAAAAGTGTGCAGGGTCTCCAGAGCTTTTATAGGTTGTCAAGGTGGGAGCCAAAGCGAGGGGCACGGAGCCAAAGCAGGAACCACCTGTGTTGAGGTTGGGTGGTCAGGAACAAGCTGCAAACTGTACCACTGGTACGGACAGACCAGTTTGGACAAGCAGCCTTGGCTCAGTCCACTGTGACCAGTTCCATTGTTCTTGCACCCCGTTCTCATGGAGATGCATAGCAGTCCTCCGAGACTTGGCAAACGTTCCACCTCAGCCAGGCCAGGGGCTCCTTTCAGAGTCTGGGGTCTCAGTCCTCAATCATTGGAGACAGTTGTGAGGCATATCACATCCTTGGACAGACTCTGACACAGGGATGGAGTAGATGGGGGACCCCCAGTACAAGCATGACCCCCAGGAGCTGGGACAGGGGGGAACTCCTGAACACCCAAGGGGAGAGACCAGAGACAGGGAACTCTTGGGAGGCATTTTGAGGGCTGAATCTTGGTGTTTGGGAGGTTTTTCTGGACCCCAGATGGCCGGTGACTTCTAGAGATGGACTTGAGCAGAGGGACATTCAAACTCAATGTGCTCATCCCTTGTTTTTCCCCAAAGCAAGATTTCCCATTCCCAAACTGACGCTGTCCTGCTGGGGACGGACTGGGGGCATCTCCTTCCCCTTCTATCTGGCATGGAGGCAAATCCCATCCTCTCCTTGTCCTTCCTCCCCCAGACAAGGAGCTGAGGATGGAGACCAGGGAGGACAAATCCCCACAGCAGAACCTTGAGGAAGAGGCCACTTTGAGCAGCTCCAAGGCACAGGAATCCAAGAGGGAGGAAAAGCCCCGGAGATCCCTCAGGAGGAGGGGCTCCAAACCCATCCCAGGGTGCTCTGAGGAGGGTGGACAGGAAGGTGGACAGAGCTTCAGCCGGGGCTCTGAGCTGGTGGTCCATGAACAGCTTGATGATGGGGAGAAGCCCCACAAGTGCTTGGAGTGTGGGAAGAGCTTCAGCTGGAGGTCCCACCTGATCACCCACCAGAGGATCCACACTGGGGAGAGGCCCCACAAGTGTGGGGAATGTGGGATGAGCTTCAGCCATAGCTCCAGCCTGATCAGCCACCAGAGGACCCACACCAGGGAACGGCCCTACGAGTGTGAGCAATGTGGGAAGAGCTTCAGCCTCAGATCCACCTTGATCCACCACCAGAACATCCACGCAGAAGAAAGGCCATACAAGTGTGGGGAATGTGGGAAGGGCTTCAACCAGAGGTCCAAACTGATCACCCACCAAATGATCCACACTGGGGAGAAGCCATATGAGTGTATTCAGTGTGGGAAGAGGTTTCAGACCAGCTCCAATCTCCTTGTGCACCAGCGGATTCACAGAGAGGAGAGGCCCTTCCGCTGCCCCGACTGCGGGAAGGGCTTCAAGCAAAACTCCCACCTTGTCACCCACTGGCACATCCACACTGGGGAGAGGCCCCACGAGTGTCCCCAGTGTGGGAAGAGCTTCACCCAGAGCTCCAACTTGACCCAACACCAACGGAGGCACCGGTAAGGGAAGCCCTGTGAGTGCCCCGACTGCGGGAAGAGCTTCCTGCACTGCTCCATTTCCACCCCCATCTTAGGACCCACATTGGGCAGGGCCCTGGTGACACACATTACCAGTGATCTGCACTGGGGAGACACTGGACTGGTGCTCCTTGTGTTTGGTGATCCCTGACAATCTTTTGATTCATTTTCATCCATTTAAAACTCACAAAATTAGGAAAAAAATCAACAAATTCATCAAAGGAATTTCAAGCCTCGCTTTTTAGTGTTTGGGAGGAATCTGGGATTCAAGGAGATATATGGGAGCATATGGGGGATTTTGGGGTGTGATTGTTGTAGTTCTCTCCATTTCTTGACACTCCAAAAGAAAACTGGGATTGTGTTGTGGTGTGTTTGGTTCTAATGGTTTGTTCTGTTACTTCCCTGGGTTGTTGGTTTGCCCCTAGTTTGTACCCACCTACCCAGCTGACAATCCTTCCCTCACCCTGCCCCTTCCTTCCAGACTGTTCCCTGTCAATCCCCCGACCCTCAAAGCCCCATTGGCTCAGGTGATCCACGCTCCTCCCCTTGTTTTCCCTCTTGGTTTGTCAAATGTAAACCCCACCTTTCACTCCTCCCCTACTCTCTTACCTTTGGCTAAAGATTTGTACCCTCCCCTGAAACCTCCCCTGTTTTAAAAGAGCTGGCACACAGCTGCACCTGTCCTCAGTTCCTGGGGCCTCCACTGGAATAAAACCCTTTGGAACCCACACTGGAGCTCTCCCTCTCGTCCTTGTCTCCACCGTGTGCCTGGTAACAGCCCCAGTGCTGTAGAGCATCATCTCCAAGCTGCTCCTTAGGTCATCCTGCTCCTGGGGAGTGTCCCACTCCCGGCGTGGGGCCGTGGAAGGGCCAGCCGGCTCCGGCACCGCATCAGGACTGATCTCTCAGCTCAAAACCACTCAGTGCCACTGAATACTACTCCATCTTAGCCCAAAATTCTAGATTCCACAGCCTTTCACAATGGAATGGAGTTGGAGGGGGTTTGGGTGAAGTGTGATGCAAATCAGGAGGGGTGAGATGGGCATTGGGTGAGGCAGGATGGGTAGGATGGGGATTGGGAGGGGTGGAATGGGGGAAATGGGGCTTGGGAAGAGGGTCTTGATGTCCAGCAGGAGTGGGATGGGTTGGGGTACGGATTGGGAGGGTGTGATGAAGTCTGGAATGAGACAGGCAATGGTTGGGGACGATGAAGAAAGGAGGAACCTGTTTCTGAGTGAGTTTTTGGGTATTCTGCAATCCTGAAGGAATTTTGGGGTATCCCACATTTCTGAGGCGGGTTTTTGTATTTTTTTTGGGCACTCCCCAACTCTTGGTGGCTTTCCTGAGAGCAGCTCCATGCAGCCCCATTGCCAGGGGTGGTTGCCTTGGGCACCAGCTCACAGCTGCAGCCAGAGTCTGTTGCCTCAGTGTTGGAGAGCAGAGAAATGATGAATGGCCCCAGACAGCTCCAGGGTGTGTTTGGGGGCCAGGGCAAGTTCTGCATAGGTGGGGCAGTCACTGCCCCAGCCCCAGCCACTGCAGCCTCTGCTCCAGCCCCAGAGTGGCTGCCAAGCCCCTGGCACCCCAAAAACCCCACCTGTGAGAGGGACCAGAGCAGGTGAGGCTGTGACACGGCTGTGACACTGACACGTCCCACGGCCCCGGAGCTCACAGCAGCTGAGATGGTGCTGGATCCAAGGGTGACTGTGGATCTCTCTCTCCCCCTCTCTTCTCATGACTTCCTCTTCTCAAAATCTGGAGAACTAGAAGTTGGGCAGGTTAGAGTTTGCTCATTCAGTGCTTTGTGAAGTGATTTAATGTAATTCCATGTTCCTTTAAGATTTCCCAAGTACCTCATTCCCAAAAGCTTGCAAGTTAAAGTTTGTTCTCCACCCTCCTAAGAAGTTTGTTGTTTTCTCCCATGCACTGCCCGGGGGGATCAAGGTACCTCAAGCCCCCTTCCAACAGTGGCTGAGCCAGCACAGCAGCAGGAACTGCAATGCTGAGCAAGGCCTGGCTTGGCTGGAGGGAGCAGAAAGGCCAAGCCCTGAGCCCAGGCCTGGCACAGCAGGGCCTGTCCCTCCCAGGTGGCTCGGGGCTGTTGGTGGGGCAGTGGGATGGGAGGGGCAGCAAGGACAAATGTCATCAAACTGCAAGCCCTGCCAGCCTCCTCAGGGAGGGGCCAGGGAGGAGCAAAGTGCTGCCCCTGAAAGGAAAGTTCCTTCTGTGGGGCCTCCAGAGGCGCTGCCAGAGCCCAGGGGACAAAGGCCTGGGTGCCTGTGGCCCTGCCAGCCCTGCCCAGCCCTTGGCCATGTGTCCTGCAGGCTGTGCCCCCTGTGCGTGCTGCTGCTGTGCCCTGGCCGGCTGCACACGCCCATCTTGCTGTCCCCCCAGCATTTCTCAGCCCAGCATTTCTGAGGTAGACTCCATGCTGAACATTCAAAGGGTTGAAAAGTTCATAGTTGTGCCCAGTGTATGTATCCCAGCCCCAGTTTCTTATTCCTTGAGTTGTATGTTTTGTGCCCCTTTTGAAAAGCTTTGAAATACCTTGCTTTCCCCTGAGTTGGACTGCTGCTGCCTCCTTGCTTGCTTCTTGCCTGCTCCACTTCCTACTTGCTGTCAGATCCTCTTCCAACCTCCTGCTGGCACCCGGCCTGTCAGTCAGACTGCTGCTGCCACCCTTATGGAAATCACAAAGCCCAGCTGCAAGATGGGACCGGAGTGACACCGAAATCCCCCGGTCAAGTCAAACCAACAAAGAATCCAGACCTACAAAGAACAACATTGGACTGACAACACCCTGAGTTACTGGTGGACTGTTCCTTATGTCTTGCCATGACCTTGGAGGTGCTCCAGGAGAGAGACACCCCTGGACTCAAGGAGCTCTGCAGAGGGAGCCTTGGAGCCTTCCTGAGGACTCCCGCGAGGACGGAAGGCCCAGATCTGCCTGCACCACAGTGGACAGAGCAGAGAACTCCTCCTCCCGTGTGTCGTCCAGGGAGCAGTGGTGGTGCCCCGAGCCTCCATCCCAGGCTGTTTTTCAGAAAGGTTTTTAAGAAGGAGAAGAAGGTCTCCTGGCCCGTTCATAACATTTCTGTGCCCTCCCTGGGTTCCCTGCACCCAGCGCTGCCGGCTCCTGGCACACAGAGCCAGGCCATGGCCCAGCCTCATGCTGGGACACCTCCTGCACCAAAATTGTGCCCTGAGAGGGGCTTTTCTTTCTCCTCCCCTCCAGGCTGAACCTTCCAAGATGCACTTTGGGGAGGTTTCCTTCCCTTGCCACTCCCAAGAAAACTCTGTCTCCTGCTGTTCACAAACAGAGAAGGAAGCCCTTGGTGTGAAGTTCCCTGGAGGAACTCCCAAGGGAGTTGATGCTATAATAACTAGTACCAGAAGACACAAATGTAGTAACACTAGGAGATGGCCAATATAACTCACAGGCAATGGCTTAGAAAAAGATCAACTATATACTTGATCT
>JANPWX010020318.1:20298-30948 GCA_024734555.1 Trochalopteron elliotii | reverse complement strand
CTATCTATGACCAATTAAAAGCATACAGAAAAGTACACTTCTCTGTTTAAAAGAATGAGGAAGAAGCAAACAGTGACCAATATGGAAATAGAGAAGAGAAGGAGAAGGAGGAAAAGGAAAAGGAAAAGGAAAAGGAAAAGGAAAAGGAAAAGGAAAAGGAAAAGGAAAAGGAAAAGGAAAAGGAAAAGGAAAAAGAAAAGGAAAAGGAAAAGGAAAAGGAAAAGGAAAAGGAAAAGGAAAAGGAAAAGGAAAAGGAAAAGGAAAAGGAAAAGGAAAAGGAAAAGGAAAAGGAAAAGGAAAAGGAAAAGGAAAAGGAAAAGGAAAAGGAAGAACCAGATCCCCAAACCCCGCGGGGCCCCGCCGGTACCGGGGGCAGTTCCATCCCCTCCCTCCCCTCATCCCCTCGGGTTGGGGGGCTGCTGGGGGGGTCCCCTGCCCACCTGATGGGCCCGTGGCACTGGTTCTCCAGGTCCTCCAGCAGCCGCGGCGGGGCCACCTCCCTGCAGAAGTAATGCTGCGGGTCCGCCGTCAGCCGGTAATACCCGTCCAGCAGAGCCACGAAGGACCGCGCCTCCCGCAGCGTGGGGAACTCCACCTCCTGTCGCGACACCGCGGTCACCCCTGCGTCCCCTCCAGCCCTCCCGGGGGGTCCCCAAAACCCTTCCCGGGCTCACCAGTGCCCGGCTGTCCGCCTTGGTGACGGTGACCAGCCGGGGCTCCGCCGCGCTCGCCGCCTGCTTGATGCTGATGTCGGCGATGTCGGGGAAGTCGCAGAAGTGCTGGCGGCTCTGCCAGGGGACAGCGACGGTGACGACCCCGTCACCCAGATCACAAAAGCTCACAAAAGTGGAAAGATTTCATGTCTCAAGTCACAGGAGATGATGGATCGGAGTTGGATGGCTGTGGGGATGCTTGGGAATGTTCTGTGTGGGAATATTCCATGTGGAATATATATATATATAAATAATATAATATATCTGTAAATATATATATATTATATATAAGGTTTATGCTATGTGAGAATATTCTATGTGTGAATATATATATAAAATATGTATATATAAAAATATGTATATATATTTAGTATATATACTACATATATAATATATAACACTTATTCTATGTGGGAATATTCTGTGTGGGAATATATATATATTTATATACATATATTATATATACAATATATATGATGTTTATTCTATGTAGGAATACTCTACATGGGAATATTCTGTGTGGGAATATTCTACATGGGAATAAATATATAAAATATATCTATTTTTGCATACATATTATATATATTATATATATTATATATATTATATATATAATGCTTATTCTTTGTGGGAATATTCTGTGTGGGAATGTTCTGAGTGAGAATATTCCATGCCTCCAATAATAGAACCCTGTAGCAAGACCAGCACTCCTGCACGTGTAGCAGCAGTCCAAACAAACATCTTAGAAGAATTCAGAAAACATGAAAAAAACCTAAATTTAAAAAAAAAAAAACACTAAATGAATCAAAAATTAGCAAAAAAACCTCTCGCAGCTTTTCATGTAACTCCTCAACAAAACAGCTTCAACAGCTGCTGCATTTGTGTGCCAACTATGAGATAAGAAATGCTGGGTTAGAAATGCCACGGGATAGGGCAGACATTGTTAAGAAAGAAATAAAAATAAAATCAAGTTTCAAAGGATGGCCTTGCAAATAGACCAGATACTTCGGAGAAATAAAACTATGAAAGGTGAATGTATGGAACGTGTAAATGTGAAAATAGAGCTATGAAAGGTGCATTGTTATAGGACCCACGAGGGATAATTTTAGATAATTGGCTTTAAGGCATTTATGGCATAACAAAAGCTGACAGGCCAAAAAACACTTATAATGTTTTGTAATTAAAAAAATAGTTTGGCTTCTGATTGTGACAGCGTGAACTATAACACCTGTATTGTCTCACACTTCACATGAGATTAAAAATGGAATAAAATCTTTTAAAACTCCTCTGAGTTGCCCCATCTCTGGGTCAGAAAAGGGATAATCCGACAAGAAACAAGTGTCAAAGGATGGCCTTGCAAAAGAGACCAGACACTCTGGAGAAATAGAATTATGAATGGTGCATTGTACCCCACGAGGGGTAATTTTAAATTATTCCTTTGAGGCATTAACAGCATTGTGTGGCAAAAGCTGATCAGCTAAAAAACACTTATAACGTTTTGTAATCAGGAAGTAGTTTGGCTTTTGATTATGATGATGTGAATTATAACATCTGCACCGCCTCACCCTTCACATGAGACTGAAAACAGAATAAAAGCATTAAAAACGCCTCTCAGGAGCCACATCTCTGTGTCAGAAAAAGCAATAATCCCACAGGTGACAACCCCATCACCCAGGGTAACACCTGTATTGTCCCACCCTTCACATGAGACTGAAAACAGAATAAAAATCTTTAAAAACACCTCTCAGTTGCCCCATCTCTGGGTCAGAAAAACGAATAATCTTGAACCCATCTCTGGGTCAGAAAAGGATCAATCCCACAGGTAACAATCCCATCACCCAGAGTAACACCTGCATTGTCTGACCTTTCACATGAGACTGAAAACGGAATAAAATCTTTAAAAACACCTCTCAGTTGCCTCATCTCCTGGTCAGAAAAAGCGAACAATTCCCCCAGCTGCCAGCCCCATCACCCAGGGTAACATCTGTATTGTCTCACCCTTCACACTCGAACAAAACCAGAATAAAATTCTTTAAAAACACCTCACAGTTGCCCCATCTCAGGGTAAGAAAAAGCAAATAATCCCCCAGCTGCCAACCCCATCACCCAAGGTAACACCTGCACCATCTCACCCTCCACACCAGATCAAAACCAGAATAAAAATCATTAAAAACACCTCTCAGCTGCCCCATCACCAGCTCAGAAAACCCAAACACTCCCCCATCTGCCATCCCCATCACCCAGGGTAACATCTGTATTGTCTCACCCTTCACACCCGACCAAAACCAGAATAAAATTCTTTAAAAACACCTCTGAATTGCCCCACCTCCAGCTCAGAAAACCCAAACAACCCCCCATCTGCCAGCCCCATCACCCAGGGTAACATCTGTATTGTCTCACCCTCCGCACCAGACCAAAACCAGAACAAAAATCTTTAAAAACACCTCTCAATTACCCCACCTCCCGCTCAGAAAACCCGAACAACCCCCCAGCCACCATCCCCGTGTCCCCGCACACCTCGGAGCCGCCGCAGCTCCAGGCCACGCCGCTGTCCCCGCACACGTGGATGGCGATGGGCGCCGCCGAGCCGGGCGAGCGCACCTGGAAAACCTCCTCGGAGCGGCGGCGCTGGAGCCGCTCCAGGTCCAGCAGGTATTTCAGCTTCAGGTGCGGCCCGTCGGTGTGGCCGCAGCCCCCGAGGCGCCGCAGGGATTTGCCGAAGCGCCGCCGGAGGCGTTTGCGGGTCACGAAGTTGTGCTGCTGGATCTGAGCCCGCAGCGGAGCCGGCAAGCACGACTTGTAGCTGTGGGGAGACGGAGAGGGGTGTCCCCGGGGGTGGTGGGGTGACCCCTGGGTGTCCCCGAGTGTCTCCGGGGGTGGTGGGGTGACCCCGGGTGTCCCCGAGTGACCCCAGGGGTGTCAGGGTGTCCCCGAGTGTCTCCGGAGGTGGCGGGGTGTCCCCGGGGTGCTGAGGTGTCCCCGAGTGTCTCCGGGGGTGTCGGGGTGTCCCCAGGGGTGGCGGGCTGTCCCTGGGGTGCTGAGGTGTCCCCGAGTGTCTCCGGGGGTGTCGGGGTGTCCCCAAGGTTGCCAAATGCTCCCCAGAGGTGCCAAACCGTCCCAGGTGGTGTCAGGGTGTCCCCAGGGATGCTGGGGTGTCCCCGGGGGTGTCAGAGTGTCCCCAAGGTTGCCAAATATTTCCCAGGAGTGCTGGGCTGTCCCCAATGGTGTCAGGGTGTCCCCAGGAGTGCCAGGCCATCCCCAGTGGTGCCGTGGTGTCCCTGGGGGTGCCAAGCCACCTCCGGGGCTGTTGGGGTGCCCCTATTGGTGTCACACTGTCCCCATGGGATTCAGGCTGTCCCCATGGGTGTCACACTGTCCCCATGGGTGTCACACTGTCCCCATTGGTGTCACACCATCCTCACGAGATTCAGGCTGTCCCCACCCACACCAGGGTGTCCCGTGAGTCCCGCCCTGTCCCCCGGTGTCACCTGAGATGGCTGCAGAGCTGTCCCGGGCTCTGTCTCTCCTCCTTGGCGATGCGCAGCATGTCCAGCAGGGCCAGCCCCAGGCACTGCTCCTGCGTGGGCAGGCTCAGCCCCACGGCCACGCGGCCCCCGATGAAATCACTGCGGGACTGGGGGGGCACCGGCCTCAGGGCGGGGGGGGGGGCTCCCAACTCCTGAGACCCCCCCCCGAGCCGTGCTGGTGTCACCCCAGAGCCCGCGGGGGTCACACCCTATCCCTGCTGCTCCCCTGTCCCCACTCAGGGGACAGAGTGACCCCATCTCGGAAACTTGGGGTGTCCCCTGTGCCACCGTGGGGTGGCCACGAGCTGCTCCAAGTGAGCCAGGGAAAGGGATCCATAGCCCCTGGGGGGCGCTGGGGGAGGAGGAGGAGGAGGAGGAGGAGGAGGAGGAGGAGGAGGAAGAGGAGGAAGAGGAGGAAGAGGAAGAGGAGGATGATGATGGTGATGATAATGATGAGAAGGAGGATGAGAAGGAAAAGGAGAAGGAGGATGATGAAGAAGAGGAGGAGGAGCCGGGCTGTCCCCGCTCACCTGTGCAAACAGGTAATCGATGACAGGGTAGTCCAGGACGGGGCTGGCCGGGCCACTGAGCAGCTGGAAACGGTGGGACTGTCCCAACCCACACCAGTTGGGGAAGAAGAACCTGGTGGGGACAGCGGGGACAGGGGACAGTGGGGACAGGGGGGTCTCAGCATTGTGTCCCCCAGAGGGCAGGACCCCAAAAGTGCCCAGGACCCCCGGGGCTGTACCTGATCCTGTACACCACCACCTGGCTGCGGGACTCCTCCACCCTGAACACGTGGTTGGGGGGGAACCAGCAGCTCAAATCCTCCGTGGCCAGAGCAAACAGAGGGTGGCACACGGGCAGCACGCCTGGGGACAGAGAGGGGACAGCCAGTCTGTGATGTCACAGTCGTACTCTGTGGCATCACAGACGTTCTGTGACATCACAGCTGTTCTGTGACATCACAGCCACTTACTCTGTGACATCACAGCCACTGTGTGACCTCACAGCCACTGTGTGACCTCACAGCTGCTCTGTGACCCCCACAGCTGCTCTGTGATGTCACAGCCACTCTGTGACATCACAGCCACTGTGTGACCTCACAGCCACTGTGTGACATCACAGCTGTTTTTTGACCTCACAGCTGCTCTGTGAAACACATCCAGAACCCCATGTCCGCATCCAGAACTCCAATTCCCACACCCAAAACCCCACTCACACCCCCAGAACCCTGTTCCCACACCCAGAACCCCGTTTTCACATCCAGAACTCCAATTCCCACATCTAGAACTCCCACTCCCACACCCAGACCCCCGTTCCCATACCCAGAACCCCGTTTCCACACCCAAAACCCCACTCCCACACCCAGACCCCCGTTCCCATACCCAGAACCCCGTTTCCACACCCAAAACTCCACTCCCACACCCAGACCCCCATTGCCAGGACCCTCTTCCCGGCGCTCACCGCAGGCTTTGGCAGCTCGCACGCAGAGCTCCTCGGCCGTGAACTCCCCGCAGGTGAAGCTGAGAGCTCCGGCCGTGCTGCCGGGGGCTCTGCCCGGGGTTCTGCCCGGGGCCGTGCCCGGGGCTCGGTGGTACAGCAGCACCTGCAGCGTGCCGCTCTCCCCCGAGGAGAGGCTGCAGGAGCGGCCCCCGATCAGCGGGGTCTCCTCGCCCAGCGGGGCCATGGAGGGCGCTACAAGGAAAGCGGGGGCTCGGAGTGACCCCTTTGTCCCACAGCTGCCCGTCCCTCATCATCCTCAAAAGCCGCAGCAGGGCTGGGGTGGGCCCTTCTTGGGAAGGAGGGAGGGGAAACTGAGGCACGAGGTTGGATATCCCCACCCTCCTCTCCCAACTTGTCCCACCCTTCCGGTAGCTCCTCCTCCTCCTCAGCACTCCCGGTGTGAGCAGGGAGGACCCGGCTCCATCCCCTTCTCCAATACCGGCCCCATCCCGGTCCAATCCCCGGCTCCATTCCCGGCTCCATCCCGGCTCCATTCCCGGCTCCATCCCGGCTCCATCCCGGCCCAACCCGGTCCAATCCCTGGCCCCATCCCGGCTCCATCCCGGCCCCATCCTGGTCCCATCCCCGGCTCCATCCCCGGCTCCATCCCCGGCTCCATCCCTGGCTCCATCCCGGCTCCATCCCGGTCCCATCCCGGTCCAATCCCTGGCTCCATCCCCGCCTCCATCCTCGGCTCCATCCCCGGCTCCATCCCGGTCCAATCCTCGGCCCCATCCTGGTCCCATCCCCGGCTCCATCCCCGACTCCATCCCCGGCTCCATCCCCGACTCCATCCCCGGCTCCATCCCTGGCTCCACCGCGGCTCCACCCCGGCTCCATCGCGGCCCGGCCGCCCCCCCAGAGCCCCCCCCGGTACCTCCGCCGTGCCGGGGGTCTCTCTCCGTGCCTGGGGAAGGGGTGCCGGCCGGGCTGCGCTGCCAGCCCGGGGTTCTAGGGGTGCGTAGGTGGCTGCGAGCGAAGAACAGAGATAAAAAATCCCCGGGGTGACTTCCTTCCTGCCCGAGGCCTCCTGGGCGTGTGGCTTCCTGGCAGGGGAGGGAGGGGGGGACAAAATGCGACACTCCAGGGCGCTGCCAGCGGGGTGTGGGGTGGGTGAAGGGCTAAAACATGAGCACCCCTCGGGCACCCTCTCTGGGCACCCCTCTGGTCACCCCCTTATCCCCTCTGGTCACCCCCCGGGTCCTTCTCTGGGCACCCCCTGGTCCCCTCTGGTCACCCCCGGCTACAGCTCTGGTGACCCCTTGTTGCCCTCCGGCCACTCCCCGGTCCCCTCCTTCCACCCCCGGGTCCCCTCTGGGTGATGGCACTGTGGGTACCACAAGGACAGGGGGATGCTCTGCCAGGACATCACAGCCGCCAGCCCCTCATTGCTGCCACCTGCAGTGTCCCCTCGTGTCCCCGGCGCTGCCCCTGGTGCCACCGCGGGGCTGGGCGTGTGCCAGCCCCCGGGGCCGTGCGGTGTCGCATGTCCCCGCCCGGCGGATGTGACCCGGGCTCGGTGTTGTTTCCCCTGGAGCTGCTCCAAGCCCGGTCGGGAAGAAGGAGGAGGAGGAGCCGCGGTGGAGAGGGGAATGGTCCTGCCCTGTCCCCGCCTGGGGACAGCTGGTGGGGACAATGCCACCACCAGGGCTGGAGGGAGGGAGCAGGGACACTCGTCTCAGAGGGGGTGGTGGCCCTGTGGTGACACCTTGGAGGGGACAGGGACCTTGTGGTGACACCTTGGAGGGGACAGGGAGCTTGCAGGGATGGCTCAGAGGGGACGGGGCCTTCAGGGAGACACCTGGGAGGGGACAGGGACCTCGAGGTGACACCTCAGAGGGGACAGGGCCGTCAGGGTGACAGCTGGGAGGGGACAATGCCTCCGTGGTGACATCTTGGAGGGGACGATGCCTTTATGGTGATAGCCTGGAGGGGACAGTGAGCTCGTGGTGGTGGCCTGGAGGGGACAGGTCCTCCACGGTGATGGCCTGGAGGGGACACTGACCTCGTGGTGATGCTGTGTAGGGGACAGTGACCTTGCAGTGACACCTCGGAGGTGACTCTTCCTCCATGGCCACACCTTGGAGGAGCCACTGCCCCCTCGGTGACACCTCGGAGGGGACAATGACACATCAGCGGCCACACCGCCAGCACAGCAGGTCTGTCCCCACCTCGGGGCTGTCCCCCCGCCCCAACCCCAACCTCCCCCGCGAGGTTTTGGGGCAAGAGCTCGGAAATCCCCAAATCTGTCCAGGGCCCGGGCGGGACCGAGCAGCGTCGGTAGCGGGGAATGAGGAAGCGGGGCCAGCCCCACGCCCGGTGCCACGTGTCCCTCCAGGAGCCACCGCTCCTGCCCCGCCACCGCCGCTCCCGGGAACGAAGGGGTTATGATGGCCGAGGCCGCCCGCAGCTCCATCCTCCCCGCCGAGCCTCCCTCCCCGACGGCCTGAGCCCTGAACCTTCCCCGCACCCCCTGCAGCAGCTCGGACCCCTCAACACTTCCCCAGGACGTGGTGGGGACCCCGCCGCTGGCAGGGACCCCCCTCTCAGAGACCCCCCCAGGCCGCCTCCGGGGGCTCGGCACAGCCGGTCCGTCCCGCTCTGCCGGCAAACAACCTTGCTCGTTCTGGGTAAAGGTTTCTCTCCTTCGGGTTTGTTGTTTTTTCCCCTCGGCTGGAGATAAATTTGGCTGCGCCGGAGGCTCTGCCCCTCCTTGTTCGTGCTGCTTTGGGGAGGGGTCGCTCCCTCCCCTCCCCTCCCTCCCCTCCCCTCCCCTCCCTCCGGGCCGTGTCCCTTTGGGCGCCGGAGCTTCCCTGGAGCCGGAGCAGCAACCAAAGAAGGAGGGATCGGGGTAATTCACCCCCCTTGCCAAAATCTGGGTGTTCCTGGTCGGACTTTGCCCTTTGTGTCACTTTGGCACCCCTTGGCACAACCTGGGAAGGGCACAGAGGGCGCGGGGTGAGGCACAAAAACCCCGCGTTCCCCTCTCCTGCTTCCCCCTCGGCGCGCCCATTCCAAGCAATTTTCTCTTTCTCCAGTCTCTCCTCTCCGGCCTAACCCCTCGAGAAGTCCCCGCGTCCCCACCCTCCCGCAGGTGCCGGGTTTTGGGGGGGTTTCTCCCCACCCTGCAGCCACCATGTCAGCTCCTCAGAGCCCCCCGGCCGTGCGGGACCTGACCTTCAGCCCGTGGGATTACGGAGTGTTCGCGCTGATGCTGCTCATCTCCACGGGCATCGGGCTGTTCCACGGGCTGGCCAAAGGCGGCCAGAAGACGTCGGAGGATTTTTTCACTGGCGGCCGGAGGATGTCGGCGCTGCCCGTGGGGCTGTCGCTGTCGGCCAGCTTCATGTCGGCCATCCAGGTGCTGGGGGTGCCGGCCGAGGCGTTCCGCTACGGGGCCAAATTCCTCTGGATGTGCCTGGCGCAGCTCCTCAACAGCGCGATCACCGCGCAGCTCTTCCTGCCCGTCTTCTACCGCCTGGGGCTCACCAGCACCTACGAGGTGGGCACGGATGCTGGGGGGTCCTGCCAGGGCGGTGGGCATCGCTGTCAGTGGGTTTGGGGTCAGCTTAGTGGGGTGAGACCCCCCCCCCGAGCCCCGTGGGGTGTGGGCATTGATCCCCCTGGCCGGGGTGTTTTGGGGGGGGGGTCAGTGATTCCTCGTCACCCCGCTCCCCCTGCCCGGAGTTCTGGGGGGTCACTGTGTCTCCCCCCAACCCCGCGGGACCCTGCTCCCCCTGTCTCGGGGTTCTGGGGGGTCACTGTGTGTGGACCCCGCTCACCCTCTGCTGGGTGTTTTGGGGTCACTGCATCCCCCCCCAGCCCCGCGGGACTCTGCTCCTCCTGTCTTGGGGTTCTGAGGGGTCACTGAGTCCCCTCCAAGCCCCGTGAGGTGTGGACACTGCTCCCCCTGCCCTGGGTGTTGCGGGGTCGCTGTGTCCTCCCCCAGCTCCGTGGGATCCTGCTCTACCTGCCCCGGGGTTCTGGGGGGGGTCACTGAGTGCCCCCCAACCCCGTGGGGTGTGGGCCCTTCTCACCCCCTGTCCCGGGTGTTGTGGGGTCGGTGTGTTACCCCCAACCCTGCGGCACCCAGCTCCCCCTGCCCCGGGGTTCTGGGGGTCCTTGAGCCCCCCCAGCCCACGGTGTGCAGATCCTTCTCACGCTGCCCGGGGGTTCTGGGGTCACTCGCAGCCCTCCTCACCCCCTGTCCCGGGTGTTGTGGGGTCACTGTGTCCCCTCCAAACCTGCGGGACCCAGCTCCCCCTGCTCCGGGGTTCTGGGGGTCCTTGAGGCCCCAGCCCATGGTGTGCAGACCCTGCTCATGCTGCTCGGGGGTTCTGGGGGTCACTCCCAGCCCCTCTCCCCCACCCCCCGTCCTGGGTTTTGGGGTCACTCCCAGCCCCTCTCCCCCACCCCCCGTCCAGGGGTCACTCCGGGCTGTCCCCTACACGCTCCTTGTCCTTGTCGCAGTACCTGGAGCGGCGCTTCTGCCGGAGCGTGCGGCTGTGCGGGACCGTGCAGTACGTGGTGGCCACGGTGCGTGTGCGGCGGGCGCGGGGACAGCGCGGGGACAGCGGCGGGGGCGCGGAGCTCTGCCCTGAGTCGCCGGGAAGCGCCCTCGATGTTTTTGCTGGCTCGGAGCGAGCGGAGCGCGGCGGGAGCGCTGTTTGGAGAGAGAACCGCGCTGTTTTCCCAGCCCTGTCCCCGCGGTGTCACCTCCCGGAGCCCGAGGTGTCACCTCCCGGAGCCTGCAGTGTCACCTGCCTTGTCCGTCCCCGCGGTGTCACTACCCCATCCCCGCGGTGTCACCTCCCGGACCCCGCGGTGTCACCTCCCCGTCCCCGCGGTGTCACCTGCCTCATCCCCGAGGTGTCACTGTCCCATTCCCCTTCCTTTGTACATCG
>JANPWX010020317.1:0-19777 GCA_024734555.1 Trochalopteron elliotii | reverse complement strand
TAAATCAACTTTGTTGATTTGTGTTTCACTTTGGATATCGGGCAACAGTTTTCTGGCGACCGCGGCAGGACTCCGGAGGTTGCTGGGGCGGTTCGCGAGTTGATCCACTCCACGCCGGCACCAGGTGATTTCTGGGGAGACATCAACCCGTGCCCGACCCCGCGCCTGACGGACGACTGTGAGAGGTAAGCCCGAAAAGGTGCTTTATTCTTTGGTTTGGGTAAGCCTGCCGAATAAGACGAGGCAGTGATCCTCGCACGGTTGGGCAAAAGACGTCTAAAGGTTGGGGAGCCTAGGCACTGGCCGTCAGACGTGGCGAAAGCTGCGCAGGACCAATACTTGCCACTCGCAGTGACGAGCAAGGCAAGAATAGTGGATTATAGTGGATTATAGTGGACTATTGGTAACTGAATTGTGGTGTAAGAGTGAGAGTGAGTGTGTGTATGATGATGCCATTTAAAACGTTTAAAGCATTAACTAGTACTAATATAGAAATAAATGATGATTCGCCTCTAGGATGTTTATTACAGCATTGGAAACAAGGTACTTTTGGTCAGGAACTGAGTAAAAGGAAATTGATTGATTACTGTAATTATATTTGGCCCATGTATGAGACTGAAGGAATGCAGTGGCCCAGGAATGGTACTTTGAACCCTGATATCATTACTCCTTTGATGCATTATTTACAAGATAATGAGAAGTGGGATGAGATACCGTATTTGGATTTGTTTTATTACTTGAAGGAAAAGCCTGAGTGGCAGAAGGAATGTGGTATAATGGTATTAAAATCTGTGGATGATGAATGTGTGGGATGTAAAGAATGGAAAAGGTGCAAAGAGTGCTCGGTAAAATTTGCAGAACCTGAAGAGGATGTCTCAATGCTGGTTCCCCCAGTAGCAGCGTTGACCCTCGCCAGTGCACCCCCATTAGGGAAGGATGATGAATTAAGAAAAGAAAGGGAATGAGCAGGGACAAGGACTAAATCCTTTCTGCAATAATCCACAAAAGGTCGCACAAGCCTTTATGATAAGGAGTTACCACAATCAAAATCAAAGCAGCTGACTAGACCAGGATCTGAAGGTGATAATTGAGGTGAAGGGGAAGCCCAGACGATTTAGGATAGATACTGGAGCTACACATTCTGCTTTAAATACATTAATGGGACCCTTAAGTGATACTACTATCCAGGTGGTGGGGGTTATGGGACAAATAGAGGAAAGGACTTTTTTACGCCCATTGGATATAAAATTTGGGGGGAAGGAATTTGACCATCAATTCTTGTACATGCCAAAAAGTCCAGAATCATTGCTAGGAAGGGATTTATTGTCAAGAGTAAATGCGAGAATAATTTTTGAAAATGGGAGGGTTAAATTGGAAATCCCAGAAGAAAACCTATCTCAGTTGTTTGTGATAAAAGAAGTAGAAACAGCAGGTATACCTGAAGAAATAGAGCAGGCAGTAGTACCATGGGTCTGGGAGTCTGGAGTTCCGGGTAAGTCAAAAGCTGCACAACCTGTAGTGGTGGAGTTGAAGGAAGGAGCCCGTCCAGTTAGATTAAAGCAGTACCCACTGAAGCTGGAAGCTAGGAAAGGGGTAGCCCCAATGATAACTCAGTTTTTGGCATTAGGAATTTTGCAAGAATGTGAATCGGAATACAATACCCCAATCTTTCCGGTGAGGAAACCGAATGGAAAATATAGACTGGTTCAAGATTTAAGGGCAATTAATAATATCACAAAGGATATCCATCCGGTAGTGACTAACCCTTATACATTGCTAACATCTGTGTCTGAAAAATTTCAGTAGTTCACTGTAATCGATTTAAAGGACGCGTTTTTCTGCATCCCTCTGGCATTTGAAAGTAGAAAATTGTTTGCCTTTGAGTGGGAAGACCCAGACACAGGACGGAAAAAACAGCTGACTTGAAGACGTTTGCCGCAAGAGTTCAAGAACAATCCGACGATATTTGGGAACCAGTTGGCTCGGGAATTGGAGGAATGGAAAATCAGCCAGGTATGGGAGTCTCCTTTCTCTTATGTATTATTGCAGTATGTTGATGACATTTTCCTGGCTACTGTAGAGCGAGAGGTGTGCTTGCGCCTAACCATCGGACTGCTGAATATTCTGGGACAAGCTGGATATCATGTGTCTAAAGAAAAAGCTTAACTGGTAAGAGAAAAAGTCATATATTTGGGTTGCGAAATCTCCCAGGGGACCCGGAGGTTGGGTACTAACCGGATACAAACAATCTGTGCCATTCCTACGCCCCGAAATCATCAGGAACTGAGATCTTTTCTAGGGATGGTGGGGTGGTGTCGGCTGTGGATTCCAGACTTCGGCCTGAAAGCCAAACCCCTCTATGAAGCTGCAAAAGACCCTGAGCTAAAGTAGGGAAGAATCCAGGAAAGGGCATTCCAGGCACTGAAACAGGCATTGAGGGAAGCACCTGCCCTAGGTTTGCTGGACCTCACAAAGGATTTTCAACTGTATGTTAATGAAAGGCAGCAGCTGGCAGTGGGAGTACTCACACAAAAGCTGGGATCGTGGAAACGCCCAGTGGGATACTTCTCAAAACAGCTGGATGCCGTGAGTGCTGGATGGCCCAGCTGCTTGAGAGCTGTAGCAGCTACTGTGATCCTGATACAGGAGGCCAGGAAATTGACTTTGGGAAAGAAAATCGAAGTGTATATTCCCCACATGGTAATTGCAGTACTGGAACAAAAAGGGGGGCATTGGTTGTCGTCTAGCCGCATGTTACAGTACCAGGCACAGTTGAGGGAACAAGACGACATCGAATTAAAAACAACTAACTGTCTTAATCCAGCAGAATTTCTCCAAGTTCAACAGGATGAAGGAGAACTGGTACATGATGGTGTGGAAACCATCGAACAGGTATTCGCTAGTCAACAAGACTTGAGGGATGAGCCTTTGGAGGACCCCGACTGGGAACTGTTCACTGATGGCTCCAGCTTCGTTGAAAATGGAACCCGGTATGCTGGGTATGCTGTGGTAACCCTAAACCAAGTTGTAGAGGCTAAGGCTCTAACCCCAGGAACATCAGCCCAAAAGGCAGAAATATGGGCTTTGGTAAGAGCTTTGGTTTTAAGTCAAGGAAAAAGAGTAAATATCTGGACAGACTCCAAATATGCTTTTGGAGTGATCCATGTGCACGGGGCTTTGTGGAAAGAAAGGGGACTTTTGAACTCGTAAGGGGCACAGGTCAAACACCGTGAGCAAATTCTAGCCCTACTTGAAGCGGTCCACAAACCCCGGGAGGTGGCAGTAATGCATGTAAAAGGACATCAGAGGGGGATGGGAAAAGAACACCAAGGAAACCAGCTGGCAGACAAAGCAGCCAAACAGGTAGCCCGAGAAGTATGGACTCAATTAGCATTATTGCCTGTACGGACTAACCCAGCTGCTTCTTACCTTGAACAAAAACCTAGCTATTCTCCAGAAGATGAAAAACTAGCTGAGTTGGTGCAAGCCCGCAAAAACATCAAAGGATGGTATGTAACATCAACGGGACAAGTAGTTTTACCCGTGAGAATCATGAGAGCAGTGCTGGAAATGGAACATAACAAATGCCATTGGGGAGCAGAAGCGCTGATTCAATTCCTGCGGAAAGAGGTAATCTCAAATCAGATGTTGACAATGGCTAAGAGAGTGAACGCTACCTGCCCGGTATGTATCAAAAATAACCCTGTGACTAGGAGGCAAGTGCAAATGGGAAAATTACAGGTGGGACCCCAACCAGGAGATTATTGGCAAGTAGATTTTTCAGAATTACCGAAAGCCCAGGGATATAAGTACATATTGGTGTATGTATGTACCTTTTCCGGGTGGCCAGAAGCCTTTCCCTGTCGAACAAATCAGGCAAAAGAGGTAGTAAAGACACTGTTACAGGAGATTATACCAAGATTTGGTGTACCGTTAGGAATGTCATCAGACAGGGGACCCCACTTTGTGGCAGGAATTGTACAGGAGGTAGCAAGAATGTTAGGGATAACTTGGAATCTTCATACCCCCTGGAGACCACAGTCTAGTGGACAGGTGGAAAGGGTGAACCAGACTCTGAAGGGGCAGATTAAGAAGATTTGTCTGGAAGCAAAAATCCAGTGGCCTCAGGCATTGCCCCTAGCCCTGTTGAGAATCAGGATAAAGCCTAGAGAGAAGGTAGGAGTAAGTCCGTATGAAATCCTGTAGGGCAAACCTTATCATGCTACAGTGTATCAGGGTGACCCGCATTTGATAGGAGACCAAATCTTACTCACTTATATCCTGTCTCTCAATAAGACCCTCACAGCTATCAGAGGAGCCCTGCAGTGGAATCGGCCGTTGCCATTGGAAAATCCAGCTCATGATATCCTGCCAGGAGACCAAGTGTATATCAAAAACTGGAACACTGAACCTCTGAAGGAAACAGGGGAAGGCCCTTACCAAGTACTCATGACTACTTTCACCGCTGTAAAGGTTGAGGGCATCGGAAACTGGATCCATTACACCAGAGTCAAGAAAGTCCCGTCTCAGTGGGAAGTTCGACCTCTGTCTGCTACCCGGATGGTGTTCAAAGCCAAATCCTAATAATTGTCATCCTACTGGGACAGATCCTATATGTGGATGCTTTTGTGGTAGTTACTGTAGTTGATCCGTATGTAGTAGTGCCTGAAAATGCGAGCATGAATCTAACTTGTTTGTTTTCAGATAACCAGAGAGCTGGATTCGAGGAAATAAATGTCAGATGGAAAGTGGGACCAGAAGTGGCGGATCAGGGAATGGTTACCTTGTTCTGGGACAAGCAACAACAAAGAGGGAACACGACCTTGCAGGTACCCACAACATGGAGAAACCATACAGGCCCATTCACATGTGTTGTTTGGATTAGGGATAGCTTTGATTATGGGAATCTTGAGGTAAAAGTGTTAGGGATAAATAATAAGGAAAATTTGGAAAATCCTGTCACAGTGGTACCGGTCCACACACAAGTTGACATGTGGAATGGACCCCCATTAAGAATAAACTGCACCTTTGAATTAGACCATTATTGTGGATGGACAGTACAAGTCAAATGGTAGAAAAAGGGCCCGGACCAGATGTGGGAAAGATTAACCGTTGGAATAAGCTGGTGGATAATCGGACTGAGAGGGAAGGGGTGGCTCAACATTACTGATCCCAAAATTGGGGACGCTGAAGGAGAATACCTATGTGTAGTCACTTGTGGAAGTGATGGGAACTATGGACTGAGGGAAGTAGTTGCCAATCCTCACTTGGATAGGAGCATTAAACCACAGCATGGGGTATATCTAGCAACAGAAGGCCAGGACCTAATTTTAAGCTGTATCACAGGGGAAAGGAAATTCACCGACTTTGGGTGGTGGTTTAAGGGAAATTTGAAATCTGGACCCAAATATCAGATCGAGAGAAGAATTGGAATGATAGTCTTAGTAATTAGGCAGGCCAAGAAGGATGATGATGAAGGAAATTATTGGTGTTGGGTCTCGGAGGATGATTGGTGGGAACATGGAATGACTCACGTCTATATGAGAGAAACTCGAGTCACCAGGCAAGTAATAGAAATTAGGAATCCCATAAAAACCCCAGAGCAAGAAAATCTGGTGCTAGGATTAATTCGGGATTTTGGGAAAATGCAAAATGTCACAACCATTACAGCTTGTTTGCCCATGCCTCATTCAGCAGGTGACCCAATAACATGGGGAATAATACCTGTCGGAGAAATGCCCAAAGCATTTAGCAATGTCTCCTGGAACTGTAAATTTGTATCCCACATAATACCAGGATGGATAGAAGGATGTTTGATTCCACAGGAGGTAACTAAGCAACAATGTCAACAGATGCCAGGCTACCTCGGTTGGGTAGAGGACCCTCGAAATAAGGGAAGTTGTTTAGTTTCAAAAGCTGGGAAGTACCCCTGTTCGAGAGTGCAAATACAAACAAAGAAAAAGATAAATGAAAAGGTATGCCAAAATGTTACCCACCACACCACTATGGAAGAGTGGCAGACAATCTGGGGACCAAGTTTATTGGAAACATACAGTTATATAGGCCCAGTAAATTGGTGTATTCAATGGATAGGGAAAAAGAACCAAAGTTACAAATTATCTAAAGATGTTCCTGCACATTGGAGACAATTAACGAAGGCTAAGGATGACTGGAACTGTACCAAAATCTTTACTTGTGATACCTCACCAGAACATATTGGTTTGCTACCTGTGAGAATTCTGTTACAGCTGGGATGTGAGTGCAGAGGATATAATCATTCCATGAAAAGAGATAATAAAATGGGAGTTGACTGCAAAACAACTACGGTAAGAAGCCCAGGGAACTTGGTTTGGGTTAAGGGACATGGACAATGGACTACCCATATGCCAATTGATGGTTCAGTGACACAAATTACACTAGGAATTCCCACTTTATGTCCATTCTGGAAACAGTCCGAACTTACTAAGGAGGAGACCCAGAGGCAAATAAGAAGGGAAGTGGACGAATTAGTGGACCCAGAGGACGAATGGCATGAGCCATCAGGGGGAGTCAAATTTGGTTGGGCACTTGAGTCATTATTTGCTCCGATAGCTACTTATAGGAACAGAGAGATGCTTTACAAGTTATTGGGACAAACAGAACGATTGGCAGCAGTCACTAAGAAAGGGTTTAAGGACCTGAATATACAGTTACAAGCAACCACCAGAATGACAGTTCAAAATAGGATGGCCCTGGATATGATTTTGCTAAAGGAACATGGAGTTTGTGGATACCTGCAAGGGAGGGATGACCATTGTTGTGTGCATATCCCAAACGTAACCCAAGAGGTGGAAAAGGATATAAGCCAATTGGGACAAATTGAATCACAAGTGCAGGAGGTCCAAAAGGAGGCAGAACATAATTGGGTAGGAGCTCTATTTAGCTCATTAGGAATCCAGGTCTCAGGTTGGTTATCCTCTATAATACAGTATATTGTAATGATTGTAATAATAGTGATTCTCATTGTCATAGCATATAAGTGTCTCCTAGGAGTGATTGCAAGAGAGGGCATGCATACACGTTGGGTGATGAAGGCTCTGACCAGGAAAGAAGTGATTTCGCCCAGAGAGAGTCCCCCACCGACCTATCTGGAAACCATCACTTGAAGACTGAGCATCCTTGCAGAATCCTTGAAGAATGCTCAAAAGGGGGGAGTTGTTACCAAAGGGGGGTTGGGAGACATAAAATAGTGAAGTAGTAGTAGTCATGCTAAGGCTTAAAGATTTTTCTATTAGAAGTAGGCCCTAATTCTGGGAATGTGCCATGGGAATGTACTGAGGTTCCTGAGACTTAAGGCTTAGCTAAGAACAAACAGGTAGAAACTGTTAGCTGTTTCTATGAGATTAAGTTAAAGTATAACGTAGCCATGGGTATCTGGTGGTGGGAGTTAGACCACAGGAGCTACACTACAGTCTTGGAGCAGGCAACCATGTGAGATTTATGACTTCAAGGAATGTAATTTGATTTTGATGTATGTATCTATTGTAACTTGGGGTGTGGGGTTTTACACGTATACTATGAAGTAATCAGGAATATAAAAGTTGATTGTAAACTGAGGGTCTCCGGGATTCTGACTTGGGACGCTAGTCCTCAGGTCCCCGGGCCCTAAAATAAAGCACCGGCATAAATCAACTTTGTTGATTTGTGTTTCACTTTGGATATCGGGCAACACTGCTGCTTCCTGAGGGCTGCAAAGGGAATGGGGGAAGGGTGACTGTGGGGGCCTCAAGGCCCCTGAAAACCCTCAGGACCCCTGACTGCCCCCGGGACCCTTGAGCATCTCTGAAGCTGCCAAAAAATCTTTGAACCACCCCTTGAATGCCCTGAGCCCCCAGAGTCCCCAAACACCCCCAAACCCCTGACAGAACCACCAACATCCCTGCATGACCCTCCAGGACCCGCCCCAAATCCCCCAGGATCCCCAGCTGAGGACTCTGGGGGCTCAGCTTCACCCAAGTCAGGAGCTGCTGGCGACACCCAATGGCCCCTGTACTCTGGGGGGCTTTACCCCAATCCCTGGGACCTCCATCCCCCTCATTGTCACCCACCCAGGCGGTGCCACTGGTGCCAGCCCATGATGACAGCCAGGAGCAGGATCGGGAGGGACCCGCTCACCCCTGCGGCCACTGCTGGGGACAGAAAGGGACACATCAGAGTCACCCAGAACCCCGAGGGTTCTGCACACCCCAAGTGACCCCGTGTTACCCCACCTGTTACCCAGGGTGAGCCAGGGGTCACC
This sequence comes from Trochalopteron elliotii, assembly GCA_024734555.1. Classification (NCBI taxonomy): domain Eukaryota; kingdom Metazoa; phylum Chordata; class Aves; order Passeriformes; family Leiothrichidae; genus Trochalopteron; species Trochalopteron elliotii. The sequence continues at coordinate 11,499 of JANPWX010020317.1, read as the reverse complement.
CCCAGGGCCAGCTCAGGGCTGAGTGCCCGGAACATGCGGTGCCTGTCCTGTCCCAGCTGGTTGGTGGCCACGCACTGGTAGGTGCCCGAATGTCCCACATCAACGTCCCCAAGCTCCAGGACGGGACCCTGGGCCACCTCCTGCCCATTGTGCAGCCAGGTGAAGGTGACAGGGGCTGAGCCCACCTGCACTGAGCAGCGCAGGGTCACAGGGTCACCTGTGTGCACCTGGTGTGACAGGAGACCGGGGGTGATGGTGGCATTGGCCACGGGCACTGTGGGGACAGAGACAGGGCTGGCACCTGGAGAGCTGGGACTGGGGCCGCTGTGGATGAGGCCACCCCCACCCTGAGGGCCCTGCTCACCCAGGACAGTGACATTCAGGGGGACACTCTCAGCCACGCTGTCTCCATTGCTGACCCGGCAGTGGTAGTGGCCGCTGTCTTTGTCCCCAATGTGGCGCAGCTCCAGGCGGGGGCCAGTGCCCAGCAGTGCCCCCGAGCCCCCCCGATGCCACGTGAAGGACAGGGGACCTGTCCCTGCAGCCACCCTGCAGCTCAGCACCAGGCGGTCCCCCAGTGCCACCTGTCCCACGGGGGGCTGTGCCCACAGGGACACCCCCGAGAGTGGGATCCCTGTGGGAGAGGGGGGGACACCACGGGACAGTGAGGGACATGGGGAGGGTTGTCGAAGGGCAGGCGGACCCCAGTGAGGAGGAGGGGGCAGAGAGCTGAGGGGGGCCTTGAAAGAAATCCCTTAGAATGATGGGTGGTTCAGGGAGGGGACACGAGGGAGGCGACTGGGGAACCTGGGGGCCATCGGGGAGAACAGAAAGGGGTGGGGTTGACCCAGGGATGGGTGAAGGGACTCAGTGAGGGATGGGGGGACAAGGTGGGGGACCCAGGCAGTGATGTGGGGATGTGGAAGAAGTTTATGGGAAAGATGGGGGCACCCATGTAGGGCTGGGGGACCTGGCAAGGGACCTGGGAAAGGGTGGGGGACCCGGAACACAGATAGGGGTTCTGGGCAGTAATTAGGGTCCCCAGTGGGGAACCCGAGGATGCTGTGGGGGCTCCCCGTGCCCATCCCCACACTCACTGTGCACCGTGACGCGGAGCCGGGCGCTGCTCTTCCGCACGCTCCCCCCCTCGGAGTGCACCTGGCAGCTGTAATTCCCTGAGTGGGAGACCCCCACGGAAGGCAACAGGAGCTGTGGGGACCCCTGCAGGCCCCCCACCAACTGCCCGTCCCAGTAGAAGAGGTGCTGGAGGCGGGTTTGAGGCCACAGGGGGCTGGGGGTGCTGAGGCATCTGAGATTGAGGGGGGACCCCTCGATGGGCTCAGAGGGTCCCTTCAGCACCGGCTCCGTGAAGAGCTCTGGGAAGGAGAGGGGAGGTGAGGACTGTGAATCTGAGTCCACTCTGGGAAGAGGTTTTGGGGGTGTCAGGATATTGGAGTTCCAGCCATGGGGGTGCTCACCGTGCACTGTCACTGTCACTGGTGCTGACAGTGACAGCCTGAAGGTCACAAAGCCCTCACAGTGGTAGCGGCCGCTGTGGTGCAGCTGCAGGGGGGACAGGGACAGCTCGGTCCCCCTGAGGAACTCCCCCAGATCTTTCTCGTCCTTGTGAAATCGCACCCAGTCGACTGACATGCCCTGCATGGCCCGGCAGCGCAGTGTCACCTTGTCCCCCTCCAGCAGTGTCTGTGCTGGCACCTGCAGCACCAGCTGGTCTGTGGGACAGGAGGGTCCCATTGCAATGAGGGGCTCAAGACAGGTCCAAGGTGGGTGCACAAGGGACTTGGAACATCTGGGTCAAGTCTCCATTATGTTGCAGGATCTCAGGGACACCAGAAACAACCCCATGGCACAGGTGTAACCATGAGGGTCCCATCACACTGGGATGTCCCTGTGTGCAGGGGACAGGCTCTTGCTACACGAGGGGTGTGGGGCCACCCGTGGAGTGGAACCCACAAAAACCTATCCGGGGCCACTGTGAGCATTTAAGATCCCCACTCACCATTTAGGACAATAACGGGCAGGCTGAGCCCACAGCCTGGTCTGTCACACGTGTAGGTGCCACTCTCAGTGACAGTGAAGTGGTCTTGTCTGTTCTGCTCCCAGCGCTGCCCATCCTTGCACCAGGTGGTGGCACCGGGTGTCCCCGAGCCCTGGCAGGTCAGTGTCACCCGGTCCCACAGCACCGCCGGCCTCCAGGGGGGCTCCACCAGGAGCTGGGTGGTCTGGGCACCTGTGAGTGGCAGGGGACACCAGCCTGCCAGGGCCAGTGCAGGGCTGAGGACAGTGGGGTGGGTACATGGCATCCTCCGAGGACTCACCAGTGAGGCCGAGGGTCTGGGCTGGAAGGGAGAAGGGACAGGGCTGGGTGGGGGTGTCCCTGCAGGGACAGCAGCACCTGGGGACATGGTGTGGTGTCTGTCCCCAAACTCTCCCCAAAGGGGAACGCAAGTGTAGCACAGAGTTCTTGAGGACAGGGACACCTCTGTCACCCTTGGCTGAGACAGGACATGGGGACACTGTGGACACCCCATGTTTGCACAAGTCACCTCCACCATCCTCACAGCACCTGTCCCCACATCCACATCCCCATGGCTCTGTGCCCGTGATCCGTTTCCAATGGCGCCTGCCTCCATTGCCCATCTGCATTGTATGTGGCCCTTGTCCCTGTCCCTGCATCCCTGTTCCCCTGTCCCTGTCCCCACTGCTGCCCCAGCCCCAAGGTTCCTTTTGCCACATCCTTGTCCCCACATCCTAATCCCCCAGCTCCTGTCCCCACATCCCATTTCCCTCTTTGTGTCCCCACAGCCACCTCATGACTCTGGTCACACTGGGGTCCATGCCCATGCACTGGCTCTACTGGCACTGGGGACCTCAGGGGACCCCACAGCCCCCCTGTGCCCCCTCCCAACCGGTCTCTGCCTCACCAGGGCCCATCCCCAGGCTGTCAGGCCCGTGCCCGGGGCACTCACCCCACAGGAGCAGTGCCACCTTCCCGGCCATCCCCGTGTCCCCAGCCATGTGGACTGGCTGTCACTTGCTGCTGTGGCCACCAGTCCCCTGGGTGGCGGCTCTTCGGATGAAGAGGAAGGAAGCGAGGTCACACCTTGTCCCCATGTGTAGGTGGCTCCTGGTGGGGGCAGGGTTTGGGAAAGGAGGAGACACAGTAGGGGACAGGCTGGGGACATTATGGGATAGTCTGGAGGCTCACTGGAGGATGGTGTTCCCAGGTGTGGGGGGGTTCAGGGGTTGTGGGGAACCAAGGATGGGTGTCCAGGAGAATGGGGGTCCAGGGGAATTGGGGTCTCCATGTCTGGGGACATTCAGGGATGGGGGTTCTGGGCAATCAGGGTCCCCAGGGATTTCGCGTCATGGGATGTAGGTCCCAGAGTTGGGGATGCTGGGGGAAAAAATAGGGGACCCTCGGGAAGAGTGGTTATGGAAGAAGAAGCATCCCATGGGATGGGATCAAGGCAATGGTGGTGCTGGGCAATGGGAGTCCTGGGATGGGGGTCCAAGGGAGTGGAGACCAAGGGAATAGGGGTCCCATTGTTGGGTTCCAAGAGGAATGGGGGTTCCAAGGATGGGCAGTGGCTGGGTGGGCACAGGGGTCCCAGCTCCTTCCCTGGGTGCCTCAAGTTTTGGGGTGCCTCAGAGCCCAGCACAGCCCCCACAGTGTGCTCATGGCCAGGGGGGCAGCCCAGGGTTGAGGCTCTTGGTCTGTGCTCCACACACCCCTGGGCTTTTTCCCATCCCCCCCATTTCCTGGCTCAGCCATCCCAGGGAACACCTGAGCAGGTAACAGTGGGGGGATCCCAAAAAGGGGAAATGGCGGTGTGGGTTCAGACAGTGGTTGGAGGGCTGTGGGGGATGAAAGATTTTCACTTTCGGTTTCCTGCAGCAGAAGGAAGAGGCTGTTTATGCTGAGTTCAGGACGTGAGTTCTGTCCTGGGGGGCACATCCAGAGTGGTCCTGCCCTGAGGGAAAAGGGCTCCTCTGCTGTGGTGACACTTGGGTCTTGTCCCAGGGTTTTGTCCCAGGGGAATCCTCATTTTGGGGGTGCCACCTCCTTGGGGATTCCTGTTCCAGAGGTGGCACATCCTGGGGACCTCTGTCCTGGGAGGGTGCTGGGCATCCCCACTGTCCCCAGTGGGGCCTTGTGACCTCTGGGCTGCCCAAACTTAAGGGGGCACCTGGTACGACATTGCCCTGATGATGGTAAATGCCAAGCTAAATTTGGTTGAATTTCCTGATGCCCAATTGGTTGAGACAAATTTAGACATCCAGAAAATAAAGCAAAAATCTTCTCCCACACCATATTTTTCCCAATTAAAGAGACACTCCACAAAAATTAACTGACAATGTACTGCTTCCCTGGGAAATGCACTCCACCCTGCCCTGAATTCCCCTGCCTGGCCACTCCCTGCTCCTGCTGGGACACCCCTGTTCCCCAGATCCACGGGTGGAGCCCCTGCTCAATATTTCCACACTTTTCCCTCTCTTCTGGTGTCCACAGCCAGAATCCAAACATTCTTTCCCGGGGATTCCAAAGGGCTGCAGGTTTTGTTCAAGAAGGAAGGTCCAGGTCAGGTTGTTGAGCAGATGGGTGTGGGATTTGCAGAACTTCTGAGGCTCTCTCAGCCCCTTGCTCTGAAGGAACAAAATGATCAATTGCTGCATTTCCAGACTGGTTCCCTCACAGCTTCCCCCGCAGGGGCTGTTTCCAGCCAGCCCTGCTCTGAAAACCGTCAAAGGCCCTCGCAGAGCCACTGCTTGGGCTCCCATTGGCTTTTGTGCTTCTTGCACAGGGCTGAGCAAACCACAGCCAGGCCTTTTCCTTCCCACAGAATTGTCACCTTTGCAGCAGCTCTAAAGCTGCCAGAATCAAAGCCAAGGGGGCGGGGGGGACCCTCAGGTCCTGGCTGCCAGCTGGGGCTGGCCAGAGCAGGGCTGGCCAATGCCCATCCCTGTGCACTGGGGCTGGGCCATGGCTGGGCCCCACACTTGGATGGCCACTGGCTTCAAGGAGGAGGAGTTGGGGAGCTCCTTCCTGCCTGGGGCTCCATTCCCAAGCTGCTCTTGCCTGCTCAGGTCCTTCAGGGGGCAAGCAAGAATGGAGAAGTCTGGAGGCCTCCCGGAGCTGCCATCTCCCAGGACAGGATCCCCTTGGCCAGCGTGTGCCCACTCAGGACAGAACCCACCCCCCAGTGTGACACAGCAGAAACAGCCTCTTCCTTCTGCTGCAGGAGAGAGAAAGTGAAAGTATTGGGGGGGCACAGCCAGACACCCCCATCCCCCACAGCCTCCCAGCCCTCCCTGCAGACCCCTCACCCCTGTTTCCCCCACCCTGGGGTTCCCCCAACCCATTCCCTTCTCAGGTGCTCCCCAGGGTCATCAAGGTAGAAACTGGGGTGTTGTGAAATTGAGACAAAAAAGGAAGGAAAGGAAATGAAGAGAGGAAAAAGCTCCTTGGGAATGGGGGAACACAGACCAAGAGACCCTCAGAATCCGCCTCGTGATCACCAGTCCATGAGCCCCTTGGGGGACAGTGCTGGGCTTTGAGTCACTAAAAAACCTGAGGCACTCTTTGAAGGAGCTGTGACCCGTGGGCCCACCCAGCCACTGCCCATCCCTGGCATTTCCATTCCTTAGGTAGCCCCTCCAGGCGACCCAATCCTGGGACTGCCATTCTCCTTGATCTCCCTGGCCAAGGAACCCATTTCCAAGGAACCCTCTCCCATTTATTCCATCCCCTACAACCCCCCATCCCCCTGGGCCTTCACTCTCCCAGGAGACTCCATTCCCATGGCACCATCATCCCTGGCTCACCCATCCCATCACCCAAATCCCTGGAGCCAACGTTCCTCTGGGACTCTCATCCATGAGTCCCCCGAGCCCTGGGGCCCCCATTCCCATTGCACCCCCGTATCCAGTGACTCCCCCTCCTCAGGACCCCCATTCCCCAGAGTCCCCATCCGTGAGACCCCCCATTCCCCTGGACACCCAGCCCTGGCTCCCAAAACCCCCTGAGCCCCCCCACTCTTGCGAATCTCCTGTCCCATTTTTTTGCTAATCCTCCTTGACCCCGCCCTGTCCCCACCCTGCCCACAGCCTGTCCCCAGTTTGTGGCCACCCTGCCCCCACCAGGTGCCACCTACACATGAGGGTGAGACCTGACCTCGCTTCCTTTCCCTTCCGCCAAAAAGCCACCCAGGGGACCGGTGGCCACAGCAGCGAGTGACAGCCAGTCCACATGGCTGGGGACACGGGGATGGCCGGGAAGGTGGTGCTGCTCCTGTGGGGTGAGTGCCCCGGGCACGGGCCTGACACCCTGGGGATGGGCCCTGGTGAGGCAGAGACCAGTGGGGAGGGGGCACAGGGAGGCTGCAGGGTCCCCTGAGGCCCCCAAGGCCAGCAGAGCCAGTGCAATGAGGTGATCAGGGTTGTGGGGTGGCTGTGGGGACAGGAGAAGGGAAACAGGACTGGAGGGATTGCAATGTGGGGAGAGCAATTATGGGGCTGGTGCAGCTGTGAGGACAGGGGAAGAGTGACAGAGACGGGACAGGGACAAGGGGACAAGCACCATGCAGATGGGCCATGGGGACAGAGGCCTTGGGGCTGGTGGAGGTGGCCTGTGCCAGCACGGAGTCCCCATGCCTGGCATGTCCACAATGTCCCCATGTCCTGTCTGAGCATGGGGTGGCTGCAGTTCTCCAATCTCCGAGACATTTGTGCCCCACTGGTGTCCCCCCGGTGACAGTTCGAGGACAGCCCCCACACCCAGTGCCCCTATACCTCTCTCCCCACGGTGCCCCCCCCACCCAGCCCTGTCCCTTCTCCCTTCCAGCCCAGACCCTCAGCCTCGCTGGTGAGTCCTCAGGAGATGCCATGTCCCCACCCTTCTGTCCCCAGCCCTGTGCTGGCCCTGGCAGGCTGGTGTGCCCTATCACTCACAGGAGCCCAGACCACTCAGCTCCTGGTAGAGCCTCCCTGGAGGCCGGCGGTGCTGTGGGACCGGGTGACACTGACCTGCCAGGGCTCGGGGACCACCAGTGAGACTACCTGGTACAAGAATGGGCAGTGCTGGTGGCCGAAGAGACCTGACAACACCACTGTCACCGAGAGTGGCATCTACCAGTGTCACAGATCTGGCAGTGGGCTCAGCCCCACTGTGAAAGTCTTAAATGGTGAGGGGGGTTTGGGTGTCCCCAGTGTGACACTTGTGGCATCCCAAGGGCTCTGGGTGGGCTCCACCTCATGGGTCACCTCCTGATGTGACCAGAGCCCATCCCCTGCACACGGGGACATCCCGGGGCATCCCAGCGCAGGGGGACCCTGTTTGTGGAACTGAGGACCCCTGGTGGATCTCTGCGTGTGACTCAATGGGGGGTCCCCCTGAAAACGGGACCCCCCTGGTGTGACAAGACCCCCCCCTTGTCCCGCAGACCCGTTGGTGCTGCAGGTGCCGGCGCAGCCGCTGCTGGAGGGTGACATGGTGACACTGCACTGCCGATGGCGGCAGGACATGTCAGTCACCGGGGTGCGATTCTACCATGGTGACAAGGAGGTGAGGAGGTCCCTCCCTGGGACCGAGCTGTCCCTGTCCCCTCTGCAGCTGAACCACAGTGGCCGCTACCGCTGCGGGGGCCAAGTGAACTCCGGGGGATCATGGCAGTTTCAGGAGTCGGAGACGGTGAAAGTGACAGTGCACGGTCAGTCTCACCCCCACAGCCTCCCTGGGCCCAATGTTTGGGGACACTCAGCCCCATCTGGGGACCCCCAGCCCTGCCTGCAAACCCCCATTACTGCCCAGACCCCCCATCCCTGCCGCAGGTCCCTCATCCATTTCCAGGTCTCTCACCGGATCCCCCAGCCCTACGTGGGCACCCCCATCTTCCCTGTAAACTTTTTTTATGTCCCTTCATCACTGCTTGAGTCCCCCTTCTTATCCCCCCATCCCTCACTGAGTCACTTCACCCATCCCTGAGTCAACCCCACCCCTCTCTGATCTCCCTCCATGGTCCCCAGGTCCCACCATCCCCTCCCTGCGGTCCCCCCTCAGCCCTCTGCAGGTGCCTCATCCCTGAACTCCCCAATGTTCTTTGGGGTTCCTTTCCAAGACCCACACAGCTCCATGACCCCACTTCCTCACTGGGGTTCCCCTGCCTCTCTCACCACCCCCCCACCGTGTCCCTCACTGTCCCCTGGTGTCCCCCTCTCCCACAGAAATCCCACTCCTGTGGGTGTCAGTGTGGGCAGAGTCCCCCGGGGGACAGGTGGCACTGGGGGACCGCCTGGTGCTGAGCTGTGCAGTAGCCACAGGGACAGGTCCCCTGTCCTTGTCCTGGCACTGGGTGGGGGCTCAGGGGCACCGCTGAGCCCCGGCCCCTGCCCAGAGCTGTGCCACGTTGGGGACAATGACAGCGGCCACTATCACTGCCGGGTCAGCAATGGGGACAGCGTAGCCAAGAGTGTCCCCCTGAATGTCACTGTCCTGAGTGAGAGGGACCCTCAGGCTGGGCTTGACCCCACCTGAGGCACCCCCATCCCATCTCACGAGATGCCAGCCCTGTCTGTGTCCCCACAGTGCCCGTGGCCAATGCCACCATCACCCCCAGTCCCCCGGCACACCAGGTGCGTGCAGGTGACAATGTGACCCTGCGCTGCTCAGTGCAGGTGGGCTCAGCCCCTGTCACCTTCACCTGGCTGCGTGATGGGCAGGAGGTTGCCCGGGGTCCTGTTCTGGAGCTTGGGGACGTTGATGTGGGACATTCGGGCACCTACCAGTGCGTGGCCACCAACCAGCTGGGACAGGACGGGCACCGCATGTTCTGGGCACTCAGCCCTGAGCTAGCCCTGGAGGTGACCTCTGGCTCATCCTGGGTCACAGGTGGGGTCACACAGGGTCACTTGGGGTGTGCAGAACCCTTGGGGTTCAGGGTGACCCCACTGTTTCCCCCTCTGTCCCCAGCAGTGGCCGCAGGGGTGAGCGGGTCCCTCCTGTTCCTGGTCCTGCTCGTGGCTGTCATCATGGCCTGGCACCGGTGGCACCACCAGGGTGGGTGTCAAGGAGGGAGGATGGGGGTCGCAGGGGTTGGGGTGAAGCCCCCCCAGAGTACAGGGTCATAGGGTGGCACCACCAGCTCCTAACTCAGGTGAAGCTGAGCCCCCTGAGACCTTGGCTGGGGGCCCTGTGGCATTTGGGGAGCTCCTGGGGGATCGTGCAGGGATATGGGGGGTTCTGTCAAGAGTTCTGGGGGAGTTTGTGGACTCTGGGGCTCAGGAGGTTCAAGGGATGGTTCAAGGTTTTTTGGGGGTTTAAGGGATGTTCGAGAGTCCCAGGGGCATTCACGGGTCCCCGAGGGTGCTCAGAGGCCCTGAGGACCCCACAGTCACCCCTCCCTCCTTCCCTTTGCAGCCTTCAGGAAGCAGCAGGAAAGGTGAGTGGGAGGGTCCAAGTCTGACCTCCCATTTTATCCTCACCCCAAAGGCCCCCTTATCCACACAGACACCCCCTTATCCCCGCAGGGCCCCCCCGGATCCCCCGGCCCCCCCAGAGGAGGGGGAGGTGCTGTACACCCACGTCGTGGGCACTGAGTGGGCAGGGGGTGAGTACAGGGTGGGGACCCAGGGACACGTCACCCACGGGTGTCAACCCCACCCAGGTCACCAAACCTGGTGTCTCTCGCAGGGCCCCCCCGTGCCACACCCCCCCAGGTGACCTACGCAGAGCTGCCGGGACACCACAGGGGACAGCGGGACCCCAGTGACATCTATGGGAATGTGCTGTGACACTGGGGGCACGGGGGGCACTGAAGGTCCCTGTCCCAGGGCATCCCCCGTGTGTGTCCCCCCCACCCCAGCTCCTGTGGATGCCCACCGTGCCCGGGGGATGGCCACGAGTGGGGGGTCCCACGTGGGGCTGCTCAGAGCTCCCCGTTCCAGTGCTCCAAGTGCTCCCAGTACCCCCAGGGACTCCCCATTCCTTCCCCTAGGGCCAGGGGCCACAGGTCCCTTGTCCCTCCCATTGCACCTAAAACGCAGCTTTTTGATTAAACCGGGAGAAATGGGTTTTGTCTGTTCAGCTGTGCCAGGTCAGCTCGGATGGAGGAGGGTCCTGGTCAGGCTGTTGAGCAGATGTGTGTGGGATTTGCAGGATTTTTGGGCCTCTCTCAGTCCCTTGAGGACAGGGACAAAATGATCAATTGGGGCATTTTCGGACTGGTTCCGTCGCAGCTGCCCGGCAGAGGGGAAGGAGCTGCCGCTCCCTGTTTGTCTCCTCTCGGTGACACCGGCCAAGGGCTCAGGGACCTGCGGAGGTGCCTCCCTGTGGCCACGGGCACCGATCCCGCAGCTGCCAAACCCCTTGGGCCAACCCCATCTCAGCCCATCCCCACCCCAGCCCTGCCCGGTGCCCCCCGGTGCCCAAAGCCCCGCCCCCGGCGCTCCACGAGCGGTGTCTGAGTCCCGGAGCTGCTGCGGAGCCTCTGTCGGGCCCGGCCCTGGGGCGGGCGGGGGGCGCCGGGATGGAGGTGCCGGGAGGGCCGAGGGGACCAGGGAGCCCGGGGAGGAGCCCCCGGCACTGCGGGAGCCCAGTCCTGCCCTCGGGTCACTGTCGCACCTCGCGGCTGCCATCGCGCTGCCAGGGCCGGGACTGTCCCGGGCTGCGGGCACCGACGGTGGCCATATGTCCCCAGCGGCTGTGACAGCGTGTCCGAGGCCACTGTCGCCGTGTGTCGGGACCGGCTGTTGCCACGGCAACGGGACCGACAGCTCCGGGCACTGGCGGGGAGCCCCGGAACAGGCGGGGGGAGCGCGGAGGGGCTGGGGCCGCCCAGTGTTGGGAAAGGCAAATCCAAGGGATGGCAGAGATGGAATTGCAGCAGCCGAGAGGAGCCCGAGGCTGCGAGAGGAACAGCCCTGCAGGGAGGAGGGAAGGGCACGAGGGGCTCCGGAGATTCCCCGGCAGCTCGTGGGGGTACCCGGGGAGCAGAGACCCCCCTGCAGCCCTGCGGGAGCTCCTGGCCAAGCAGGGGATGCCAAAGGGGACTGTGAGCCCGTGGGAAGCTCCAGCTGGAGCAGTTGCCGAGAGGGGGAATGTATTTTTAGAAGTGTTTCACTTCTTCTTTTTCAGCTCTGATCTGAGTGTTATAAATGATCAACTAGCCAATCAGATAAAAAGAATAAATTTTATTTTTCCATTTTAAATCTATCTGGGACAGCCACAGGGAACAACATTCGAATGTTGGGTGAAACAGCCAACTGACAGCAGGGTTGCTATCTCACACTGTTCCACGAGTTGCTGGGGTTTGAGTCCGAGTTCTTATACTGTATTTTGTGCCTCCCGGCAGCAGAGGTATTGTGTTTTTCAAATTCAAGCCCAGTCTTTTCACTTGATGATGAACCCTGAACAGATTTCCTGGTGCTGGGCCAAGTCTGAAAGGACCTTCCAGGAATCCTCTTTTGGGATGATGATGTCGT
>JANPWX010020316.1:201862-226656 GCA_024734555.1 Trochalopteron elliotii | reverse complement strand
GAAAAATACATGAATATGCTAAAAGACAAGATCAACAAAGGAAACGCCCCCCCCAGCTCAGCAGAGAGAAAAAAAGTATAAAAACGAGGCCCTGCGAAAGCGGAATTCGTGAACCACGGGCGAATCGGAGCGGTAGAGTCTTATTCACTGTTTCACCCAGTGTCGACCCCGGTCTCGGCACTGTTTCACTTGTGGCTTTATCAAAACTTATATTTTGATTATTTAATAAATTCTCTTTAATTATTAAATTGGCTAATTCGTTTATAACAAATTTGGTGACCCCCTCCGTGATCCAATTTCAGATCTGTGGTTCTTCTCCAGCCAGGAGGTGCCCCTGCTGATTCAGCAGCCCGGCAGGGTGGGAGAACCGTGGACATGGTTGGATCCCGAACAGCAAATTTAGGTAAAGGCCACTAGAAAAAAGGGGGAAAAAGAAAACGAGCTCGGCGCTTTCAGAGAAACTTAGGGAGGACCCAGAAAGAGGGGCCCTCGGAACTGCGGTGCAATTGATTCGTAAAAATCTATGTGCACAAAGAATCCGCACGGGAAAAGGAACTGTAAGTACCGCGTGGTTGAGTGGGAGTGACCAGACGTGTGAATGAGATGTGATAATATCACAAAATGAGAGTGGACCCCAAGATCGTATTTCGGTACTCCCGCGAGGGAAAGAGTCGGTCACGGGGGAAGCGAATTTATCAGGAAAAACTCATTACACATGTAAAAATCCGAAACTTGGGAAGTTTGGAGATCAGTCACAGGAAGGCTAAAAGGGAAAGGGACGCCCTCAGAAGTTTGGGGGCTGGTAAGCCTTTTTTAGCCTAGGACCAAAGAGAGGTCCAGGGAGAGAAACCGAGAGAAGAAAAAGGGAGCTAGATTACCAGTCAAAAACTCCGTAGAATCGGTTCTTCGTGGGATTTGTAGACCAGTAATATTGTATCAGTTTTGTGTGTGACTGAGAGAAGGGAGGGGAACTAGTGAGCAGATTACCGTAATACCTTGTGAAATGGGACAGAGAAAAAGCAAAACCCAGGGAAAGACCCAAGAAAAATCCGTGGGAGAAAAAGAAAGCAATATACCAGAAACTCCACGGGATAGCCCACTTGGGTGGATGCTAGAACATTGGGAAGAGTGTCCCTCAAGAAAAGGAAAATCTAAGGAAAAAATGATTCATTATCGCATAGAAATCTGGGGAGGGAAGGAGATTAGAAATAATTTAATTTGGCCCATGTTTGGAACTTTTGAGGAATGGACCTGTTGAGCTCTAAATACATATGTGAACAGTAAAAAATCTCAGACCAAGAGGAAAGGGACTATGAAAAAATATGGGAGGGAGCGGAAATTAGACTATTTACGGTAAAGACCAAAAAAAGCGCTGCGATCTGGAGCGAGGCATGGGAACCCCTAGATAATCTTCCCCCCCTGTATCTGGGGCCCCTGCCTCAGCCTCTGCAAGGGCAGGCCCCCCCACTCGCACCTCCGGGGCTCCTGCCTCAGCCTCTGCAAGGGCAGGCTCCCCTACTCGCACCCTGGGAGTTCCCGCCCCTGCCCGGGCAGGCTCTGATGACCCAACCCCCACAGGCTGGATTCCAGCCTCAGCCTCCACAGCCTGCAGGAGACACGAGACCAACTGCTCCCTCTGAGGCAATGTACTCTTCCCCTGCAAGGAGGACACGGCGTAAAATTAAAAAGATTAATGATGAGGACAGTGGAAATGAAGAGGAAAAGGGGCACAATCTTCTCCCATTGAGGGAAGTGCCAACTGCTCCAGGGGTTGTTGGATATGTGAATATGCCAATCAATACTGGAGATGTAAGAGCCTTCAAAAAGGAGATGGGAAAATTAATGGATGATCCGTTAGGGGTATCAGACAGGCTCAATGAATTTTTAGGAAGTAGTGTTTTCTCTTGGGACGATATGCAATCTATATTAAGAATATTATTTAATAATGAAGAGAGAGAAATGATCAGACAGGTTGGGATGTGAGAATGGGACCGCCGGAACCCACAAAGTGTGCCTGGGGAACAGAAATGGCCAAATCAAAGACCCGGGTGGGATGCACAGATGGAGGAAGGCCGACGAAATATGATGGACCTAAAAAATATAATAATACAGGGTATTGGGGAAGCGGTTCCTAGAGGGCAGAACATTAGCAAAGTATTTGGGGAATGTCAGGGAAGGAACAAAACACCCACTGAATGGCTAGAAAGGTTATGAAGGAGCCTGCAGGTTTATTCAGGGATAGACCCTAATTCCCCAATAGGGGAGGTATTATTGAAAACTCAATTTGTAGCAAAATCATGGGAAGATATATGTAAGAAGCTTGAAAAATTAGAAAATTGGCAGGAAAAGGGGTTGCAAGAGCTACTGAGGGAAGCCCAGAAGGTATATATGAGGAGGGATGAAGAAAAACAAAAGATACAGGCAAAGGTATTAGTCGCAGCTGTTAGGGAAGTTCAAAAGCAGGAACGCACCCGAAGCCCTGTGAGGTCAGCACAGAGCCATGAAACCCAAAGGAGGCAGCCTGTCCCACAGAAAAAGACACCCGATAATCCAAGAGAATGCTATTATTGCAAGAAGAGGGGGCATTTGAAAAGGGATTGCAGGAAAAGGATGAAAGATGAAAAGATTTTTCAAGAAGACTAGGGGTGTAGGGGGATTTTTATTTTGGGGTCCAGGACATGTAAAGAGCCCTTGATAAAGTTAAAAATAGGACCCCAAAAGGAGGAAATATTTCTAGTGGACTCGGGAGCCGAGCGTAGTACTCTTCAGAAGCTGCCACTAGAGTGCACAAGAAGTAAAGACACAATGATGGTAATAGGAGCAAAAGGGGAACCCTTTAAGGTCCCAGTTGTTAAAGATGTAGAAATAGAGTCAGAGACTAGGATTTGTTTAGGAAATATGTTGTTAGTTGAGGAGGCTGATTATAATTTATTAGGAAGAGATTTGATGGTGGCTCTTGGAATAAATTTGATTGTGCAAGAATCATGGCTGGTTGTAAGTCTGTACAGATTAACTGAAGAGGATGAGAATAAGATTGATCTCAAAGTTTGGCATACCCAAGGGGAAGCTGGAAGGTTGGAAATGGAGCCCATTCTCATTGAAATTGAGAGACCAGAGGATCCGATTAGGATTAAACAGTACCTCATTTCCATGGAAGGAAGAAAGGGACTAAAACCTATGATAGATGAACTAGTAAAAAGAGGAACTTTACAACCTTGTATGTCAAGGCACAACACACCTATCTTGGCAGTACGAAAAACGGATGGGAGCTATAGGCTAGTCCAAGATCTGAGGGCTGTGAACGAAAGAACAAAAACACGTTTTCCTGTAGTAGCAAATCCATATACTCTTTTAAATTGAGTTTCCCCTGAAGACACCTGGTATAGTGTAATAGACCTAAAGGATGCCTTTTGGACCTGGCTGCTAGCCAAAGAAAGCCAGGATTATTTTGCCTTTCAGTGGGAGGACCCTGAAACAAACAGGAAGCAACAGTTTCAGGTGGACGTCCCTACCCTAAGGGTTTGTTGATTCCCCCAACCTGTTTGGCCAAGCTCTCAAACGATTATTAAGTCAATTTGTGCCAGCAGAGGGGACTAAACTTTTGCAGTATGTTGACGACCTATTAATAACTGGTCCAAAAGAGGAAGACGTAAGGGCAAGCACCATAGCATTATTGAACTTCTTAGGAAAGAAGGAATTAAAGGTTTCAAAATTGAAGTTGCAGTTTACTGAGCCTGAGGTCAAGTACTTAGCACATTGGATCACAAAAGGGAAAAAGAAGTTAGATCCTGAAAGAGTCGCGGGAATCATTGCACTACCCTCTCCACGGACAAAAAGAGAAGTCAGGCAGCTATTGGGACTTTTGGGGTATTGTAGACAGTGGATTGAGGGGTATAGTGAGAAGGTAAAATTTCTATACGAGAAATTGACTACCGATAGAATAAAATGGACAGAGCAGGATGAAGAAGGGTTCAAGGAATTAAAGGAGACGCTTATAGCCGCTCCAGTGTTGAGCCTCCCCGATGTGAAAAAGCAGTTCCAGTTCTTCATAGACGTTAGTAATCATACCGCCCATGGAGTACTAATGCAAGATTGGGCCGGAACCAAGAAACCTGTGGGGTATGTGTCTAAACTCCTAGACCCTGTGAGCAGGGGGTGGCCCACTTGCCTACAGGCGATAGTGGCAGTGGCACTATTGGTAGAAGAGGCTAAGAAAGTCACCTTTGGAGCACCATTGGTAATATATACCCCCCATAATGTAAGGAGCATCTTAAAACAGAAAGCAGACAAGTGGCTCACAGATGCAAGACTCCTGAAGTATGAGGCTATATTGATTCACTCACCTGATTTGGAGTTACGGACAACTGCTGCTCAAAACCCAGCACAGTTTCTGTTCGGGGAGGCATTAGAAGAGCCTAATCACAATTGTGCAGAGGTGGTAGAATTGCAGACAAAGATAAGACAGGACTTGGAAGAAGAAGAACTAGAGGAAGGAGAGAAATGGTTTGTGGATGGGTCGGCAAGGGTTATAGAAGGGAGAAGGAAGTCAGGATATGCGATAGTGGATGGGAAGTCAAGAAAAGTAGTGGAGTCGGGACCCCTAAGTGCTAGTTGGTCAGCATAGGCTTGTGAGTTGTATGCAGTGTTACGGGCACTTAAAAGGTTAAAAGGAAAGAGAGGGACGACTTTTACAGACTCCAAATATGCATTGGCGGTAGTCCACACCTTCGGGAAAATTTGGGAAGAGAGGTTTAATCAGCACTCGTGGATGAGGGTTGGTTCATGAAGAATTAATAAGACAAATCCTAGAGGCTATTAGAGAACCAGAAGCAATTTCGATAGTACACATAAAAGGACACCAAGTGGGGATGCAATTTCGGACTCGGGGAAATAATTTGGCAGATAAAGAAGCTAAGAAGGCAGCATTATTGATGATAAATACCCCAGATGTCAGAGGAGATAAGACCCAGGAATATCCCTCTCATCTGTCTCTGAAGGAAATTGAAGGATATGAAAAAATAGGGGGAAAGTGGGAAGAAGGTAAATGGAAATTGCTGGATGGAAGACAATTATTATCTAATGACTATACTAGAAAAATCTTAAATAGGCTTCACCAACAGACCCACTGGGGGGCACAAGCCCTTGCAGAGCAATTTCTGAAATTTTTTGGGTGCAAGGGAATTTATGAGTTAGCTGAACAGGAGGTACAAGGGTGCATGATATGTCAGAGGATAAATCGGACCAGAACACAGCAAACACCTTTAGGAGGCCGTCCCTTAGCATATTGCCCATTTGAAAAGATTCAGATAGATTTCACCGAACTACCAAAAGTAGGGAGATATAAATATCTGTTGGTAATAGTAGATCAATTGACCCATTGGGTAGAGGCCTTTCCTAGTACTAGGACTACAGCCCAGATGGTGTCAAAGATATTGTTAGAAGAAATTATACCTCAATACGGGATAGTGGATTACATAGACTCAGACCAAGGAAAGCATTTTACATCAAAAATTATCAAACAGTTAGCAGATGCTTTAGGAATCCGTTGGAAATATCATACCCCATGGCACCCTCAGAGTTCAGGATGAGTAGAAAGGATGAATCAGATGTTAAAGGCTCAGTTGTCAAAATTAATTTTGGAGACTAAAATGTCATGGGTAAAGTGCCTTCCTTTAGCCCTGTTGAACATTAGAACTATGCCTCACTCTGAGAGTGGGCTGTCACCCTTCGAAATGCTTTATGGAATGCCATATGAGCATGGGATGCCAGTAGGGCACCCAAGGTTAGAGGATGGCCAAATTCAGCCTTACTTGATAGCAATAAATAAGAATCTGCAGGAACTGAGAAAGCAAGGATTAATAACGCAAAGCACTCCTTTGGGGTTTGCTATACATAAAATACAACCAGGAGATGAGGTATTAATTAAAACCTGGAGAGAAGTCCTTCTAACACCTCACTGGGAAGGTCCTTTCCTTGTGCTTCTAACCACAGACACAGTGATACGAACAGCCGAAAAAGGCTGGACGCATGCTTCTCGAGTAAAGAAGATTGAACTTCGGGAAGACACATCTGAATGGAAAGTGACCTCTCCTCCAGGAAACCTGAAGATAAAACTACAACGATGCACTAAATTACTGATGACGATAAGTTGTTTGGTACCAGGATGTGAATGTTATCCAGCTGTTCATTTTGAATGTAATTATTATCATGAAATTTGGGTCATACACTGTAGGAAGGGATATAGACCTAAAGGACTTTGTTCAAAGTGCTTGGAAGAGGAACGCGCTCTAACTAGCCATTCCTTAGTAGTCGCTACTGACTTGGGTGTATTGGAATTAGACTCTCCAGAGTGGTATCAATTGTTCAAAAAGGGAGTGAGGGGTAAATTGGATTCAAAAGCGCAAGTCCTAGCAATCGAGTGTCGACGATCAAACGAGGTACCCTGTAATGCCGATGCAATTAAACTATTGCAGTGGGGCACTTTTAAGAGGAGGTATGCAGCTCTTTCCACTTATGGTTTCCCTGAAGAATACCCCTGCTGCCAAGAAGATGGACTACCTTGCCGCAGGTGGCAACCCTGTGGGCACAGGCAAAGGCAGAGGGGTACGTCTGTGGGGAATTTTGATGGTTCTGAGTCTAATGATGGGCAAGACAGCCAGTCTGCACCCCCAGAATCAGCCCAGTATTGAGAAGCAGAACCCAGCCAATGGCTGTGAGCAATGCTTTAAGACCATCCTAACAGGGCAGGTGGCTACAAAAATCATGGCATACCAGAAAGCCGAGGGAACCCCAAAATAAGTGAGAAGTTGGCAAGAGCAAAAACGCAGATACAACCAGTATGGTCAGTGCTACGTTCTCCGTTTATTCTGGCTAAGATGGCAGGTTATATACATTGCTACATAGTTTACATTCACAGGTGTTCTTCCATTGGCACACAGCACAGAAAAGAATGCAAACACTTATTGTTGACCAAACTCTTAAGGCAGCTACTGTGTCCACACCAACCACTGCACCTGCTAACTACTAGAAAACTCTCGTTCCTTGTTAACACCTTAAGGGGCAATTCTCACTGGGCCACAGACTTGGCAGCTGAATTTCCACCTGCGTCACTGAGGTCCAGTCTGGGTGATTCACTCACTGTCCAAATACAAATCATATCCACTGTCCCTAAGAAATTCTGCAACACATACCAAACCCACTATGACTGCAAAGGCGGCAACGAGAAGGGGTACTGCACCTATAATGGCACTCGATATAGAATGTGTCAATCAGAAGGGGAATTAGTCTGTTATGACCCAAGAGCGATACCTAAGGATCGGTGGTTAGAGACACGGTCTATGAAAAGGGAGAGGAAAGTATTAACTCATGTAATGTACAAACGAGATGCTGGGTTGGAGCCTACTATTCCCATCTGTAACAAATGTAATCGTACTGTATGGATTGGAGGTAGAATGGAATCAACATTTGTGGCATATTTTCAAGCCAATACAGTATGTTATGATTGCAGCAAATTAGAAATGTGTGCTATGGGTGGAAGAACATATTGGGTTGGAAAGAATTTAAAATATGACAAAAGATTCTCCCTCAGTGGTGAGTCTGTAATGCTTAATTTTCTTAAGGATGATGATGATAGAATTTGATTGCGATTTGACAAGACTTTTTGTTTCTCGAAAGATGAAGAAGGAGTAGATCCAGAGAGTAGAATGAAACAAATAGCTCAAGAACTAAAAAAACAGGAGTCAGAGGTGAGTGCAGCGGTTTCCTTTTGGGGGGCTGCTACCGGCAGGCTGCTTACCCCAGACCAACTGCAGTAGTTCTTGTGGGTTCCTCAGATCTGCTAGCTGGAAGCGTGGGTGAGGCTTTGGAGTGAAGAGCAGGTTTCTGCAGTGGGTTTGAAAGGTGTTTATTGTTGCAGCTCCACGTGCAAAAGGCAAGGCTCGGCCTGTCCTTCTCCCTTATGTACCCCAGGACATAGCCTGAGGCCACAGGAGAATTCGGGCCAATGGATGGGAAGGGGTTGGGAGGTTCTAGAGTGGGTGACTTAGCAGGACAATTGAAGAGGGCAGGTGCTTGAGCACCTGGACAAATGGGAGATGATCTCTCTAAGTTTCCAGGGTGACTGACAAGGGGCTCCCCTCTGGGAGATACCAAGGGGATCAGGGGATGGGTGGAGGGATTCAGGAAGGGACATACCAAGTACAGACAAATACAAATACAGTACAAATTCAAGATCTAAAATTCGCGTTGCTACAGGTGAGGAAAAAAAGAATGGAGCAAGAAAAATTAAAAGCACTAAGTGAACAATATGAACAGTTAGAACAACAGTATAGTGACTGGGGCTTACCCACCTCTAATAAGAACCTTTTTGTAGATCTAATGCAAGAAATTGCTACAGAATTAGGATTATCTAATTGTTGGATCTGTGGAGGGCTTAAATTGGTGGAGAAATGGCCATGGAAGGGTGAGAGTCTAGCTCCAGAGCAGCTTCTAAAATGGAATAACACTCAGATATCTAAGACATTGTAACAACCTGAAGGGTGGGTTTTAGATCAACAGATAATTGGAACAATTTGTATCAGCAGGGAAGGAAAGAGATATACTGAAGTAGTGGGATATACTCCTTGTATGTCCACTCTAGCAGTAAATTCAAATAATAACACTAAGGCCTGACAACCAGAAACTCCTGCCGGGTATTGGAGCCGAACCAGAGGAGCAAATTGTGAATGGGTTGACCAGATTGGGTTATGTTGGCATAAAAGCTCTGGAGCTAACCCTTACCAATGCTTGGAAAGCCTAAAGGATTACTGGGAAAAAACAGAAGCTGTAAATGACAAATGGAAAGCACCTAATGGAATATACCGGATATGTGGAGAAAAGGCTTACAGTGAGTTACCCCACAGGTGGAGAGGATCCTGTACCCTAGGGATGATTCAACCCTCCTTCTTTATGCTACCAAGGCTTGAAAGTAATTTGTTGGGAGCACCCCTATATGAGACCCTGAATAGAGAAAAAAGGGAGTTAAAGCATGAATTTTCTAACGCAGGAGGGAATCAAAAGTGGGGAGAAGATGAATGGCCTGCGGAAAGGATAATAGCATATTATGGCCCAGCGACATGGGCTCAGGATGGAAGCTGGGGATATAGGACCCTAATTTACCTGCTAAATCGGTTAATAAGACTCCAGGCTGTAGTGGAAGTAGTGTCAAATCATACCTCTGACACTCTCGAGTTATTGGTCAAACAACATTCCCAAATGTGAGCATTTGTATATCAAAACTGAATAGCTTTGGACTATTTGCTGGCTGAAGAAGGAGGGGTCTGTGGAAAGTTAGACAAATCTGAATGTTGTATAGAAATTGATGACTATGGGGAAACTATCAAAAACCTTGCTGCAGAAATTAAGAAAGTAGCACATGTGCCAGTCCAGAAATGGAATTCTATCCTCTAAGCTTCATGGTGGGATCAATTATTTGGGGAAGGAGCTTGGTGGAAGAAGGTGGGCTTCTTTATATTATGTTCAATAGCTGGACTACTGTTTTTGCCCTGTTTAATACCATGCTTCATTTGCTTAATCCATTCTGTTGTACAAAGTATGCAGATTGCAGCAATGCCTGTAGATCCTGAATTAGCTACAGAAAAACTTGGTCAAATCTCCGAGTTATCTAAGATAATGAAATTAGGAGAAGGGGAGGAAAAAAGTAGAGCTGCTGAAGCTTTGGCTAGGTTTGAAGCTCAGGTAAATGAAGAAAGAATTAATTATGAAATGTATAGAGCACCATTATGGGATGAATGGGATGATTACAAAGATGAGTTTTAACAGACATAGAAAACGGGTAAAGTTTCCTACCAGTATTTTGCTCAATAAAAACTATCTTAAGCCTCAAAACTACCTCGTAGTAAGACTAGAGATATAGGATACAATAAATACTAGTAATAGTATAGAAGAAAATTAGTAGAAGATTACGGATGATAAAATTTTAGAAAGAGATTAACAACTAGAGTAGTCTATCCTATAGAGGGTGTTAATTCATGTGCTAATAACAATATAGAAATGGGAATATAGGAAATGAAATTGAAAATGAGTAATGATCAAACCAAATCAAAACTTGCCCACAAAAGCACGAATTAATAGTTTGATATGAAAGGGGAGGGATTGTAATATATGTTATAAAAAAATTCATGCTAGAGAATTAAAAATTACAGCATTTGTGTAACTAGAGCCAGTGACAGGGAAAAACGATTCACACCAGGAAGGAGAAATTCATCATGCGAGGATAAGCTGTCTCCACACGTTTATTCCAAAGGATTATTGGTCTGACAAGACCCCAGTGATATGCATTTGATATGCAAACACGATAAGATAATATGCATCACCAAAGATGTTTATTCCTGAACAGAATTCCAGTAAAGAAAAATTAATTATTCACCCATTCCGGGAAACTTTTCCTCAGAACAGCAACAAGAAAAGAAAAATACATGAATATGCTAAAAGACAAGATCAACAAAGGAAACGCTCCCCCCAGCTCAGCAGAGAGAAAAAAAGTATAAAAACGAGGCCCTGCGAAAGCGGAATTCGTGAACCACGGGCGAATCGGAGCGGTAGAGTCTTATTCACTGTTTCACCCAGTGTCGACCCCGGTCTCGGCACTGTTTCACTTGTGGCTTTATCAAAACTTATATTTTGATTATTTAATAAATTCTCTTTAATTATTAAATTGGCTAATTCGTTTATAACACTCGGTATCTTTGGTTTTTGCGCCTTTCGGCAGTCTTTTTTAATGTGCCTGGGCTCCCCACAGCCAAAACAAACCAACTGCTTTCCGGGTATCATTTTCAAAGTGGCAAATGCATAGGCTATGCCTTGCCCCATGGCTTGGTAAGTTACTGCTGTTGTGTGTTGCAATGTGTCCAGGCAATTGCAAGCATCAATCATTTGGACCAGCGTGGGCTCAGGTTCTGGGGGCAGGGTTTTCAAAAGGCATCTACAGTTCTCATTAGCATTTTCAACAGCAAGTTTGAGTAGCACATCTTCCCTGGCTTGATCATTATTAATTTGTCTTTCCAGTGTTTGTTTTAATCTGTCCACAAACTGCATATAGGGTTCTTGTGGAGCTTGTTTAATATTTATGAAAGATTCTTTCAGGGTTTTGGCATCAGGCACCTTGAGAAATGCATACTGAGCGGCCTCAGTGATCCCTTCCAGGGCTTCCCTCAGTAAGGCAGCCTGGCCATTAGGATCTGTATGCACCCCCTCCCATGCCAAATAGTCAATAGTTAAGGCAACCAGGGCTTGGGTTGCATGCCCTGCATATATTATTAGGTTCTCCAGTCTTTTTTTCCATTGTGCCATGAATATTGCATATTGCATTGGGGTGAGCAAAAGGTTTGCCAAGAATTTAATGTCATGAGGAGTCATGAGGTGAGTAGTGAAAGTTGCTCTTAGTAAATTACTGAAGTAAGCGGACCCCAGACCATATTCTGCCTCTGTACGGCGCAGTTCCTTAATTTCTGAGTGGCCCAAGGGCT
The DNA here is from genome assembly GCA_024734555.1 of Trochalopteron elliotii. NCBI lineage: Eukaryota > Metazoa > Chordata > Aves > Passeriformes > Leiothrichidae > Trochalopteron > Trochalopteron elliotii. The sequence continues at coordinate 215,131 of JANPWX010020316.1, read as the reverse complement.
CCCATTGTGGATTCCCCCCTCGGGCTGAGTTGCATGGGGGCTACAAAGATTTCTGCCACAGTATCAAAGTCTCTGTCCTTAAGGGCTTTCTTTTTTATCCGTAACCAATTGTTATGCATATTTGGAGGGAATAGGTCCAGATCTTTTTTGGGGCCAGGGTTGAAAGCCTCTCCATCACTGCTAGAGTCTGTGTCCGCATAATCGGTTAGCGTTCGGCGGCTCTGGGGTCACTGGTGGGATAGCCGCAGGGCTACAGGTGGCATCTGCACTCTGTCCCTGGCTTTCATCGGGGAGGGGGTGCGGACGGGGGACAGGGAGGGGGACCTGGGCAGTTCTGGGTTTAGCACGGCTGCAGGGGCTGTCTCCATGGTTGTCTCACAGGTTGCCTCACGTCCCCCCTCTCTTTTAATCCCATCCATGACCTCTCTCCAAGCAGGGAGCAGGCAAAGCTCTGGCTCGTGGCCAGGCAGCATAGCCAGGTCGTAGACCTTGTCCCAGTAGTGGAGAGTAAAAATAGAAGGGGTGGTATTGGGGAATATGCATGACACCCATCGTAGGAGCAACCTAAAGTCCCACTTAAGGATGGGAGATCCATGCTTGCTCAGAAGGCGTAGCATGGTTTCATAGATGCCTCTCTCGGCGGACATTCCCTGTCCCATAATTTTTAGTTCCCCTGGCTCACCTGTCACGTTGCAGCGTACAGGCAATTGCAGGCCCAAACGCGGTTCTTTCACGATCAGTTCCAGTGGTGTCGTCAATTGCCGTCAGTTAGCTGGTCATTCTCCGTACACACGGGGCATCAATTATTGACTATTGAGGAGAGACGGGAAGACTGATTCGATGATCAGAATTCGATTTTACTCAGGTTTTCCAAAAGCTTATATACCATTTCAGGAAGGTTAATAATTTCCACTACAATAATTAGGTTGAAAGATCATACAAACAACTCATGCATTTTACAACATCTTTCTCATAGGAGGTTGATTGAATCTCTCCTCTTTCCGTAAGCAGGTTTAATCCCATCTTCTGTAATCTTCAAAGTTCTGTATGTTCCTGCCATGGCATCCTGGTTATCAAACCAGTCGTGATAGTTAAGTCTGTCTTTCTGTCTTGTGTATTCCCACAGCCACCATTACCAAGACCCCTTGCTGAAAGAGTGGCCCCAGCCGGGCTAAAGATCATGCAGCTTGAGACTAGGGGCGGCTCCGCACTGCCCGGCAGGGACTATCATAACCTCTGCAGGCCTGAGCGAGAATATTAACTCTTTCCTTGCACAGATGAAACTTGCAAAGCACTAATCCTCTCTTGAGTGAGAGAAAAGGACAGAGTGAAGACATGTAGAGAGACAGTATGGAGACATCAAGGTCAGTAAAGGAGGAGTTGAGTCTTAGATAGAAGGAGAATGAGAAGATGCCTAGTCTTAGGCTGAAATTCTTTTGTAAAGCCATAATGGACTGTGATATATTAGAATATCCCTTTAAGTCTTGGAAAACATGTATTGGGAAGATGAGAGTGTTCAGATTGCAGATATGAGCAAAGGCATTTGTGGTTGACTAAGTAAATATTGAAGTAGCTGTGATCTTATGATAAGTTTGAACAGAGAAAGATGAGATGGAGATGAAGATCTGCCCCCAGGAAGAGAAGATCTCTGTTCCTAAAGATGAGGATGATTTTAAAAACAGATGAAGAGAACCTTTGCTTTTGAACCACTCATCTTTAAAATGGTACCCCATGAGTCTACATGGCCCATAATGCAGCTGTGGGAAGGCTGCGTGATATGGGAAGGACTTCACAAATGCAGATTCACAGGCGGCTGCAATTTGTGAGAATTAAAAGCCACAAGAGAACTGTTGTTCTTGTGGGGAAGTTTCCATGGCAGACCAAAAGAGACTTCTCTCTCTAAAAGAACAGATGAAAGACTATTTTAAAAGCAGTATACTGACCTGGGTTCCAAGTTTTGTTTCTGTACATTGTCAGTGAGAAGGGAAAGAAAAGTTATGATGGGAGGACAGGTGTTTTGAAGGTTTTATTCTGATTCTTATAATTTTTTTCTCTCTTATAGTTTTTTTAATAAAGCTTTCTTTATACCATTTTAAGTTTTGAGCCTGCTTTGCTTTTCTCCTAATCCTATCTCACAGCAGGAAAAGAGTAAATAATTATAGTGAGCACTTAAACCATTACTTTTTTTTATGTCAAAACCATCCATCAGGCTGATCTCGATTATCTTCTCCCCTTTCTCAAAAACTTCTTCTGCCATGTTCCCCCATATAATGATGTCATCAATGTACCACAAATGTTCTGAAGCCTCACCCTTTACCAGTGCGGTCTGCATCAGTCCATGGCAAATGGTGGGACTGTGCTTCCACCCCTGGGTCAGTCAGTTCCAGGTATACTGGATGCCTCTCCAGGATGAACGCAAACTGTGGCCTGCACTCTGCTGCTAAAAGAATGGAGAAAAATGCATTAGTAATGCCAATGGTGGCATCACTTTGCTGCCTTGGACTCCAGTTTGTACTGAAGTTCCAGCATGTCTGGCACGGCAGCACTCAGTAATGGTGTGACTTCATTCAGGCCACTGTCAGTCTCCACTCTCCATTGGACTTACTGGCCATATAGGACTGTTAAATGTTGAGCAAGTCTTGCTGATCACTCCCTGGCTCTCCAGTTCACAAATCATCTCATGGATGGTGGTCACACAGTCTTGGTTGGTGTGGTATTGCTGACAGTATACTGTTGTGGTAGCGATCAGTACCTTTGTTCTTCAACCCTCAGCAGTCCTACAGCAGAAGAGTCCTCTGAGAGACCAGACAAGGTATTCAGTTGTCTAATTTCCTCTGTCTCCACAGCAGCTTTCTCAAAAGCCCAACAATGCCCTTTTGGGTCCTTGAAACACCCTCTCCTGAGGTAATCTATGCCAAGGATGCACGAGGCCTCCAAACCAGTCACAACGGTTTGTTTGTGCCATTCATTCCCAGTCAGGCTCACTTCAGCTTCCAGTACAGTCAGCTGTTGGGACTCCCCTGTAACCCCAGAAATAGAGATGGATTTTGCCCATCCATATCTTGATGGCATCAGGGTACATTGTGCACTGGTGTCAACTAAAGTCTTATACTCTTGTGGGTCTGATGTGCCAGGCCACACAGTCCAATAGATCCTATTGTTCCTTTCCCCCACCTGGCTGGAGGCACAACCCCTCTAGTTCTGATCATGGTACTCATTGATCACTGCTTGTAAATATGAAATTCAGGTCCCTTCAGAAGGATTGGAAGTAACATCATCCCTTTTATTGTCTGAGGAAATGCCCACTGGAAACTGTAGCAGCATTTATCCTAAAGAATTTCCTGCAGTGTTTGTTCTTCCTCTCAACTCACATACCCGTGCTGCTAGGGCAGAGTCAGGTTTTCCATTCCACTTCCTCATGTCTTCTCCGTGGTCACACAGGTAAAACCATAGGTTACCTCGTGGTGTAGATCCTCTCTCTTGAGCAGGGGGGCTCTTGCTCCCAATAGCACAGCCTCTGGTCCATACTGGCAGGGCATAGGACACTTCTTTAAATGGCTGGTAATCCTCTTTAAATTGCTGGAGGTCCTTGGACAGTCTTTCCACAGATGACATGCAGGCCTCTAGAGGTGAAGACTTTCTTCACATAGCCGGAGTTGGGTAATCAAATTATCCACTCTTTGTTTTCTTTCTTTCCATAACATCAGTACCAATGAGTTGGCATATGATGATGGTGCACTTCATAGAAATTTCCAGCATATGGTTTGTGTACACTGGACTTCATCTGGATCTATAGGGAACTGCTCATTATTTGAATCTTTATAGAGTACTTCCAGCACAGCTAATTTTCTCAGGTACTGCATACCTTGCTCCACGGTGTTCCACTTGCCTCAATGCACTGATAGATTGCCCTTGAAAAGATACCTTTCCTTGTCAGGAGTCGCTTCCAGAGGCTAAGAATTTCTGTCCTTTTCCCAATCCCCTTATCAATGCTCACATCCCAGGACAGGGATCCCAGTGTCTTGGCTTCACTACCCTTAATTTCCAGTTGTGGGCAGTGCTATCCCATCATCGGAGCAGCCAGATCAACGGGGGCTCACCTGGATGGTGGTTGAAGTCTCTTCACATATCTTGCAGCTCACCTGGGGATAGTGTTACCAAAAGGGGGTTGGGAGAAATTAAATAATGAAGTAGTAGTAGTCATGCTAAGGCTTGAAGATTTCCCTATTAGAAGTAGGCCCGAATCCTGGGAATGTGCCATGGGAATGTACTGAGGTTCCTGAGACTTAAAAGGCCTAGCTAAGAACAAAACAGGTAGAAATTGTTACATGTTTCCATGAGATTAAGTTAAAGTATAACGTAGCCATGGGTATCTGGTGGTGGGAGTTTGACCACAGGAGCTAAACCATAGTCTTGGAGCAGACAACCATGTGAAATTTATGACTTCAAGGAGTGTAATTTGATTTTGATATATGTATCTATTGTAACTTGGGATGTGGGGTTTTGCACGTACACTAATGAAGTAATCAGTTGCAAAAGGATATAAAAGCTGATTGTAAAATGAGGGTCTTCGGGATCCTGACTTGGGACGCTAGTCCTCAGGTCCCCGGGCCCTAATAAAGCACCACATAAATCAACTTTGTTGATTTGTGTTTCACTCTGGGTATCGGGCAACAGTTTTCTGGAGACCGCAGCAGGACTCCGGAGGTTGCTGGGGCGGTTCGCGAGCTGATTCACTCCACGCCGGCACCAGGTGATTTCTGGGGAGACATCAACCCGTTCCCAACCCCGGGCCTGACGGACGACTGTGAAAGGTAAGCCCGAAAAGCTGCTTTATTCCTTGGTTTGGGCAAGCCTGCAGAATAAGACGAGGCAGTGATCCTCGCACGGTTGGGCAAAAGACGTCTAAAGGTTGGGGAGCCTAGGCACTGGCCGTCAGACGTGGCGAAAGCTGCGCAGGACCAGTACTTGCCACTCGCAGTGACGAGCAAGGCAAGAATAGTAGATTATAGCGGACTATTGGTAACTGAATTGTGGTGTAAGAGTGAGAGTGAGTGTGTATGATGATGCCATTTAAAACGTTCAAAGCATTAACTAGCACTAATATAGAAATAAATGATGATTCGCCTCTAGGATGTTTATTACAGCATTGGAAACAAGGTACTTTTGGTCAAGAACTGAGTAAAAGGAAATTGATTGATTACTGTAATTATATTTGGCCCATGTATGAGACTGGAGGAATGCAATGGCCCAGGAATGGTACTTTGAACCCTGATATCATTACTCCTTTGATGCATTCTTTACAAGATAATGAGAAGTGGGATGAGATACCATATTTGGATTTGTTTTATTACCTGAAAGAAAAGCCTGAGTGGCAGAAGGAATGTGGTATAATGGCATTGAAATCTGTAGATGATGAATGTGTGGGATGTAAAGAATGGAAAAAGTGTAAAGAGTGCTCGGTAAAGTTTACAGAACCTGAAGAGGATGTCTCAATGCTGGTACCCCCAGTAGCGGAGTTGACCCTCCCCAGTGCACCCCCGTTAGGGAAGGATGATGAATTAGGAAAAGAAAGGGAAGCAGGGACTGAGGAAACCACACAGGAGGAAGCAATATGGGAGGAAACAATTGCGCCACGGAGTCCGTTATGGGAAAGGACTCGAAGGGGGCGGATGATGGAGAAGGGACGAGAAAGGGAGAAAAAGAGGGAGGTAAATAAACCCCGTTTAATGGCCCCATTACGAGAGGCGGTGGCAGGTCCCGAGGGGGAGAAGGTTATGGTAAAGGTCCCATTTTCCCCTAATGATTTGATGATTTGGAAACAATCAGCGGGGACGTATCGGGAAGATCCGGAGCGCGTGGCTCGAGTGATTAAGATGGTGATTAAAACTCAGAATCCCGATTGGAATGATTTGCAGGTTTTGCTGGATACCATAATGGACTCTACGGAAAAGGAGATGGTGTTTAAGGCAATGACTGAGCGGGCTCGAGACATGGTTCGGTTGCGATTGGCAGGGGGCAATGTGAATAATTTGGTACCAAGGGAAGACCCAGAGTGGAACCCAAATTCAGGAGAAGGGATGCGAAGACTTAGAACTTATCAAGAGCTGGTGGTGGAAGGAGTGCGAAATGGGATACCTAAAACCTTGAATTGGTCAAAATTGTATTCAGTTAAGCAGGAAAAAAGTGAGTCGCCCTCAGCTTTTTTAGAGAGATTAAAAGAGACTGCCCGACGATTTACAAATTTGGATGTGGAGGGGGAAGCGGGAAAGTTACAATTGGCATTGATATTTATGGGACAGTCTCAAGAGGACATCCGTAAGAAGTTGCAGAAATTAGAGGGGGAAGAAACTAGGGACCTAGAAAGGTTGTTGGAGGTGGCATGGAAAGTTTATAATAACAGAGAAAAGGAGACAATGAAAAGGCAGCAAGCAAGTATGCTGGCAATTTTACAACAGGTAACGAGCGGGAATCCTAGAGGGGGAACCTCCAGGGGAAGAGGACAAGGTCGGGGCCGGGGAAGAGGGGGAGGAAATCCAGCATCGGTTGCGGGGAGAGGGTTTGGAAATGGTATAATGGGACAGGGAACAACTAGGTTGGCATGGAATCAATGTGCTATATGCAAAAATAGAGGCCACTGGAAAAATGAGTGTCCTCTTTCCCAGGGTGGAGGGAATGAGCAGGGACAGGGACTAAATCCTTTCTGTAATAATCCACAAGAGGTCGCACAAGCCTTTATGATGGGGAGTTACCACAATCAAAATCAAAGCAGCTGACTAGATCAGGATCTGAAAGTGATAATTGAGGTGGAGGGGGAGCCCAGACAATTTAGGATAGATACTGAAGCTACACATTCTGCTTTAAATACACTAATAAGACCCTTAAGTAATTCTACTATCCAGGTGGTGGGGGTTATGGGACAAGTAGAGGAAAGAACGTTTTTACGCACATTAGATATAAGATTTGGGGGAAAAGAATTTGACCATCAATTCTTGTACATGCCAAATAGTCCAGAATCATTGCTAGGAAGGGATTTATTGTCAAGAGTGAATGCGAGAATAATTTTTGAAAAAGGAAGGGTTAAATTGAAAATCCCAGAAGAAAACCTATCCCAGTTGTTTGTGATAAAAGAAGTAGAAACAACAGGTATACCTGAAGAAATAGAGCAGGCAGTAGTACCATGGGTCTGGGAGTCTGGAGTTCCGGGTAAGTCAAAAGCTGCACAACCTGTAGTGGTGGAGTTGAAGGAAGGAGCCCGTCCAGTTAGATTAAAGCAGTACCCACTAAAGCTGGAAGCTAGGAAAAGGGTAGCCCCAATGATAACTCAGTTTTTGGCATTAGGAATTCTGCAAGAATGTGAATCAGAATACAATACCCCAATCTTTCCGGTGAGGAAACCGAATGGAAAGTACAGACTGGTTCAAGACTTAAGGGCAATTTATAATATCACAAAGGATATCCATCCGGTGGTGGCTAACCCTTATACATTGCTAACATCTGTGACTGAAAAATTTCAGTGGTTCACTGTAATCGATTTAAAGGACGCGTTTTTTTGCATCCCTCTGGCATTTGAAAGAAGAAAATTGTTTGCCTTTGAGTGGGAAGACCCAGACACAGGATGGAAAAAACAGCTAACTTGGGCACGTTTGCCGCAAGGGTTCAAGAACAGTCCAACGATATTTGGGAACCAGTTAGCTCGGGAATTGGAGGAATGGAAAATCAGCCAGGTATGGGAGTCTCCTTTCTCTTATGTATTATTGCAATATGTTGATGACATTTTCCTGGCTACTGTAGAGCAAGAGGTGTGCTTGCGCCTAACCATCGGACTATTGAATATGCTGCGACAAGCTGGATATCGTGTGTCTAAAGGAAAAGCCCAACTGATAAGAGATAAAGTCATATACTCGGGTTGCGAAATCTCCCAGGGGACCCGGAGGTTGGGTATTAACCGGATACAAACAATCTGTGCCATTCCTACGCCCCGAAATCATCAGGAACTGAGATCTTTTCTAGGGATGGTGGGGTGGTGTCGGCTGTGGATTCCAGACTTCGGCCTGAAAGCCAAACCCCTCTATGAAGCTGCAAAAGACCCTGAGTTAAAGTGGGGAAGAATCCAGGAAAGGGCATTCCAGGCACTGAAACAGGCGTTGTGGGAAGCACCTGCCCTAGGTTTGCCGGACCTCACAAAGGATTTTCAACTGTATGTTAATGAAAGGCAGCGACTGGCAGTGGGAGTACTCACACAAAAGCTGGGATCGTGGAAACGCCCAGTGGGATACTTCTCAAAGCAGTTGGATGCCGTGAGTGCTGGATGGCCTAGCTGCTTACGAGCTGTGGCAGCCACTGTGATTCTGATACAGGAGGCCAGAAAATTGACTTTGGGAAAGAAAATTGAAGTGTATATCCCCCACATGGTAATTGCAGTACTGGAACAAAAAGGGGGGCATTGGTTGTCGTCTAGCCGCATGTTACAGTACCAGGCACAGTTGAGGGAACAAGACGACATCGAATTAAAAACAACTAACTGTCTTAATCCAGCAGAATTTCTCCAAGCTCAACAGGATGAAGGAGAACTGGTACATGATTGTGTGGAAACCATCGAACAGGTATTCGCTAGTCGACAAGACTTGAGAGATGAGCCTTTGGAGGACCCCGACTGGGAACTGTTCACTGACGGCTCCAGCTTCGTTGAAAATGGAACTCGGTATGCTGGGTATGGGGTGGTAACCCTAAGCCAAGTCATAGAGGCTAAGGCTCTTACCCCAGGAACATCAGCCCAAAAGGCAGAAATATGGGCTTTGGTAAGAGCTTTGGTTTTAAGTCAAGGAAAAAGAGCAAATATCTGGACAGACTCCAAATATGCTTTTGGAGTAATCCATGTGCACGGGGCTTTGTGGAAAGAAAGGGGACTTTTGAACTCGCAAGGGGCACAGGTCAAACACCGTGAGCAAATTCTAGCCCCACTTGAAGCGGTCCACAAACCCCGGGAGGTGGCAGTAATGCATGTAAAAGGACATCAGAGGGGGATGGGAAAGGAACACCAAGGAAACCAGCTGGCAGACAAAGCAGCCAAACAGGTAGCCCGAGAAGTATGGACTCAATTCGCATTGTTGCCCGTACAGACTAACCCGGCCGCTTCTTACCTTGAACAAAAACCTAGCTATTCTCCAGAAGATGAAAAACTAGCCGAGTTGGTACAAGCCCGCAAAAACATAAAAGGATGGTATGTAACATCAACGGGACAAGTAGTATTGCCCGTGAGAATTATGAGAGCAGTGCTGGAAATTGAACATAACAAATGTCATTGGGGAGCAGAAGCGCTGATTCAATTCCTGTGGAAAGAGGTAATCTCAAATCAGATGTTAACAATGGCTAAGAGAGTGAACGCCACCTGCCCGGTATGTATCAAAAATAACCCTGTGACTAGGAGGCAAGTGCAAATGGGAAAATTACAGGTGGGACCCCAACCGGGAGATTATTGGCAAATAGATTTTTCAGAATTACCGAAAGCCCAGGGATATAAGTACATATTGGTGTATGTATGTACCTTTTCCGGGTGGCCGGAAGCCTTTCCCTGTCGAACAAATCAGGCAAAAGAAGTGGTAAAGACACTGTTACGGGAGATTATACCAAGATTTGGTGTACCGTTAGGAATGTCATCAGACAGGGCACCCCATTTTGTGGCAGAAGTTGTACAGGAGGTAGCAAGAATGTTAGGGATAACTTGGAATCTTCATACCCCTTGGAGACCACAGTCCAGTGGGCAAGTGGAAAGGATGAACCAGACTCTGAAGGGGCAGATTAAGAAGATTTGTCAGGAAGCCAAGATCCAGTGGCCTCAGGCATTGCCCCTAGCCCTGTTGAGAATTAGGATAAAGCCTAGAGAGAAGGTAGGGGTAAGTCCGTATGAAATCCTGTACGGCAAACCTTATCATGCTACAGTGTATCAGGGTGACCCGCATTTGATAGGAGACCAAATCTTACTCACTTATATCCTATCTCTCAATAAGACCCTCACGGCTATCAGAGGAGCCCTGCAGTGGAATCGGCCGTTGCCATTGGAAAATCCAGCTCATGATATCCTACCAGGAGACCAAGTGTATATCAAAAATTGGAACACTGAACCTCTGAAGGAAACATGGGAAGGTCCTTACCAAGTACTCATGACTACTTTCACCGCTGTAAAGGTCGAGGGCATCGGAAACTGGATCCATTACACCAGAGTCAAGAAAGTCCCATCTCAGTGGGAAGTTCGACCCCTATCTGCTACCCGGATGGTGTTCAAAGCCAAATCCTAATAATTGTCATCCTACTGGGACAAATCTTATATGTGGATACTTTTGTGATAATTACTGCAGTTGACCCGTATGTAGTAGTGCCTGAAAATGCGAGCATGAATCTAACCTGTTTGTTTTCAGATAACCAGAGAGCTGGATTCTAGGAAGTAAATGTCAGATGGAAAGTAGGACCGGAAGTGGCGGATCAGGGAATGGTTACCTTGTTCTGGGACAAGCAACAACAAAGAGGGAACACGACCTTGCAGGTACCCACAACATGGAGAAACCATACAGGCCCATTCACATGCGTTGTTTGGATTAGAGATAGCTTTGATTATGGGAATTTTGAGGTAAAAGTTTTGGGGATAAAGAATAAGGAAAATTTGGAAAATCCTGTCACAGTGGTACCGGTCCACACACAAGTTGACATGTGGGATGGACCCCCATTAAGAATAAACTGCACCTTTGAATTAGACCATTATTGTGGATGGACAGTACAAGTCAAATGGTGGAAAATGGGCCCGGACCAGATGTGGGAAAGATTAACCGTTGGAATAAGATGGTGGATAGTCGGACTGAGAGGGGAGGGGTGGCTCAACATTACTGATCCAAAAATTGGGGAGGCTGAAGGAGAATACCTATGCGTAGTCACTTGTGGAAGTGACGGGAACTATGGACTGAGGGAAGTAGTTGCCAATCCTCACTTGGATGGGAGCGTTAAACCACAGCATAAGGTATATCTAGCAACAGAAGGCCGGGACCTAATCTTAAGCTGTATCACAGGGGGAAAGAAACTCACTGACTTTGGGTGGTGGTTTAAGGGAAATTTGAAATCTGGACCCAAATACCAGATCGAGAGAAGAATTGGAATGATAGTCTTAATAATCAGGCAGGCCAAGAAGGATGATGATGAAGGAAATTATTGGTGTTGGGTCTCGGAGGATGATTGGTGGGAACATGGAATGACTCACGTCTATATGAGAGAAACCCGAGTCACCAGGCAAGTAACAGAAATTAGGAATCCCATAAAAACCCCAGAGCAAGAAAATCTGGTGCTAGGATTAATTCGGGATTTTGGGAAAATGCAAAATGTCACAACCATTACAGCTTGCCTGCCCATGCCTCACTCAGCAGGTGACCCAATATCATGAGGAATAATACCTGTCGGAGAAATGCCCAAAGCATTTAGTAATGTCTCCTGGAATTGTAAATTTGTATCCCACACAATACCAGGATGGATAGAAGGATGTTTGATCCCGCAGAAGGTAACTAAGCAACAATGTCAACAGATGCCAGGCTATCTCAGTTGGATAGAGGACCCCCGAGATAGGGGAGATTGTTTAGTTTCAGAAACAGGGACATACCCCTGTTGAAGAGTACAAATACAAACAAAGAAAAAGATAAATGAAAAGGTATGCCAAAATGTTACTCACCACACCACTATGGAAGTGTGGCAGACAATCTGGGGACCAAGTTTATTGGAAACATACAGTTATATAGGCCCAGTAAATTGGTGTATTCAATGGATAGGGAAAAAGAACCAAAGTTATGAATTATCTAAAGATGTTCCTGCACATTGGAGACAATTAATGGAGGCTAAGGATGATTGGAACTGTACCAAAATCTTTACTTGTGATACCTCACCAGAACATATTGGTTTGCTACCTGTGAGAATTCTGTTACAGCTGGGATGTGAGTGCAGAGGATATAATCATTCCATGAAAAGAGATAATAAAATGGGAGTTGATTGCAAAACAACTACGGTAAGAAGCCCAGGGAACTTGGTTTGGGTTAAGGGACATGGACAATGGACTACCCATATGCCAATCGATGGTTCGGTGACACAAATTACACTAGGAATTCCCACTCTATGTCCATTCTGGAAACAGTCCGAACTTACTAAGGAGGAGACCCAGAGGCGAATAAGAAGGTAAGTGGACGAATTAGTAGACCCAGAGGATGAATGGCATGAACCATCAGGGGGAGTCAAATTTGGTTGGGCACTTGAGTCATTATTTGCTCCGATAGCTACTTATAGGAACAGAGAGATGCTTTACAGGTTATTGGGACAAACAGAACGATTGGCAGCAGTCACTAAGAAGGAGTTTAAGGACTTGAATATACAGTTACAAGCAACCACCAGAATGACAGTTAAAAATAGGATGGCCCTGGGTATGATTTTGCCAAAGGAACATGGAGTTTGTGGATACCTGCAAGGGAGAGGTGACCATTGTTGTGTGCATATCCCAAACGTAACCCAAGAGGTGGAAAAGGATATAAGCCAATTGGAACAAATTGAATCACAAGTACAGGAGGTTCAAAAGGATGCGGAACATAATTGGGTAGGAGCTCTATTTAGCTCATTAGGAATCCAGGTCTCAGGTTGGTTATCCTCTATAATACAGTATATTGTAATGATTGTAATAATAGTGATTCTCATTGTCATAGCATATAAGTGTCTCCTAGGAGTAATTGCAAGAGAAGGCACTCATACACGTCGGGTGATGAAGGCTCTGACCAGGAAAGAAGTGATTTCACCCAGAGAGAGTCCCCCGCCGACCTATCTGGAAACCATCACTTGAAGATTGAGCATCCTTGCAGAATCCTTGAAGGATGCTCAAAAGGGGGGAGTTGTTACCAAAGGGGAGTTGGAAGAAATTAAATAATGTAGTAGTAGTAGTTATGCTAACGCTTGAAGATTGCCCTGTTAGAAGTAGGCCCGAATCCTGGGAATGTGCCATGGGAATGTACTGAGGTTCCTGAGACTTAAAAGGCTTAGCTAAGTACAGAACAGGTAGAAACTGTTAGATGTTTCCATGAGATTAAGTTAAAGTATAATGTAGCAATAGGTATCTGGTGGTGGGAGTTTAACCACAGAAGCTAAACCATAGTCTTGGAGCAGACAACCATGTGAAATTTATGGCTTCAAGGAGTGTAATTTGAGAGATATATGTATCTATTGTAACTTGGGATGTGGGGTTTTGCACGTACA
>JANPWX010020316.1:94417-196893 GCA_024734555.1 Trochalopteron elliotii | reverse complement strand
TGGCTGGTGCAAGAAAAAGAAGGGGGAAATGTAGCAATGTATCTGCATAACTTGGAATACAAAGTGCTCCAGCCAAATTACCAACTGTAGGTATTCGTTATTATTATCAGCTCTTTTGGAATGTATCAAGGTTACAGAGACACAAACTGTTCAAAAAATAAGAAGAAGAGCCTGAGAAACTGAATACCAGGACAACAAGAATGAGATAAAGGAGGCCCAACAAAGTGATGGACTGTAACCAATCATATTTCCTGAAGAGTGCATGCTGGACGCATGGACAAGATTGAGGGACCAATCAAACAATGTGTGAATGCGTGAACAGTAGTCTTAGAATGTATAAAGATCGCTTAATGTAAACAATAAACAGCTTCTTCTGAAATCATATTGGTTCTGTAGTTCAGAAGTCCTGAGCTCCCATAGTGTCCAAGCCACTTCAGAAGTAATTTGTACTGAAGCCTAGCTCCTCCCAGCACCCCTATTACCCATGCTGGGTTGGATGTTCAAAGGGAGGATCTCCATACATCATGCAACTGATACTACATGGAGTAAGTGGGTCACACTGATCACACAAGAAGCTCAGATAGGAAACTCCAGTGATCCAGGAATCTTAGAAGTAATTATGGACTGGCCAGAAGGCAAAGATTTTGGAATGTCACCAGAGGAAGAGGTAATACATGCTGAAGAGGCCCCAATGTATAATAAATTACCAGAGAGTGAGAAGTAATATGCCTTGTTTACTGATGGATCCTGTTGTCTTGTGGGAAAGCATCAGAGATGGAAAAGAGCAGCATGGAGTCCCCTATGGCAAGTCTCAGAAACTGCTGAAGGAGAAGGTGAATTGGGTCAGTTTGCAGAGGTGAAAGCCATCCAGTTGGCTTTAGACATTGCTGAACAAGAGAAATGGCCAATACTTTACCTCTGCACTGACTCACAGATGGTGGCAAATGCCCTGTGGGGCTGGTTGAAGCAATGGAAGCAGAATAACTGGCAGTGCAAAGATAAACTCATCTGGGCTGCTGCATCATGGCAAGATATTGCTACCTGGATGGAGAACTTGGTTATGAAGGTACTTCATGTAGATACTCATGTATCCAGAAGTTGGGCCACTGAAGAATATCAGAACAACCAGAAGGTAGATCAGGCTGCTGAGATAGAAGTTGCTCAGGTGGATTTGGATTGGCAACACAAGGGTGAATTAGTTTTGGGTCAGTGGGTCCATGCCACCTTAGGATATCAGGGAAGAGATCCAATATATAGATGGGCTCATGATCAAGGAGTGGACTTAACCGTGGACACTATCGCACAGGTTATCCATGAATGTGAAATGTTCTGCAATCAAGCAGGGCCAAGCAGGTAAAGCCCCTGTGGTATGGAGGATGATGGCTGAAATATAAGTATGGGGAGGCCTGGCAGACTGACTATGTCACACTCCCCCAAACCTGCGATGGCAAATGCCATGTGCTTATGATGGTGGAAGCAACCACTAGATGCCTGAAAACATACCCTGTGCCCCTGGCACTGCCCAGAACACTGTCCTGGGCCTTGAAAAGCAAGTTTTGTGGTGACATGGTACTCCAGAAAGAATTGAATCAGACAGTGGAACTCATTTCCAAAACAACCTCAGACACTTGGGCCAAAGACTATGGCACTGAGTGGGTGTATCACATTCCCTATCATGCACCAGCCTCTGAAGGATTGAATAATATAATGGACTGTTAAGGACTACACTGAGAGCAATGGGTGGTGGGACCTTCAAACACTGGGATACATTTAGCAAAGGCCACCTATTACCAGGGTTAGCCTGAGATAAAAAGGAAGTCGGAGTATAGAGAGAACGCAGATCAAGCCAATATGGTTAACAGCTACGTTCTGCTTTATTTCATCTAAGATGGCTACTTATATACATTTCTATATAGTTTGCAATCACAGCAGCTCTTCATTGGCACACAGCAGAGAGAAGTATGAAAACACACTTTATTTTACTAACTCTTAAGGTGGCTATCACGTGCTCACTAACAAGTCTATTCAGTGACCTTCACAACCTTATTATCTTTCCCTGACACCTTAACCACTAATTTCTAACTGCGCCACACTTGGCTAAGAATTTCTAGCTGCGTCACAGGCTTCAAGGCCTCACTCAGGCCCCTGTTAAGGCCTCAACTCGGGTAGTTCAAGGCCTAGGTAGACATCATGTCCACCTTCCCTGAGGAATTTTGCAACAATTCCCCCTTTTTCTTTTTGAACTACCCAGGTTGACTCAAAAGCCGGATTAACTGTTTTTCGCACACATCAAAACACCCAAGGCATAACTATTAATATAACTATAATCATAGCAAAGAAAATAATTCCGAAACGGATCAGATCTTTGATCCAACCAGCAAACCCAAGTGAACTGAACCACTTGTCGAAAGGAGTATCAACAGTCACAATCTTTCCCATATTAATTCTCAGTTGAGCGAATTGCTTATAAATTGACTGCGAGTGATCAGATAAGTCCATGCAGCACATGCCTTCGAATTCTTCACATCCATGCCCTTGGGCAAGGAGGAGGAAGTCAATGGCAGCTCTGTTTTGAAGGACTGCATGGCGGACAGTACTTACATCTGCGGCAAGTTCACTCAGCATGTTAGATGTTATGTTAATTTGTTTTGATGTCCAACAAGCTAAGATTCGTAACTGGGTAAGAGCTTGTGCTGATGCGACTCCTGGGGCAAAGATTGAGGCTACAATTACCGTTGGACTTTGCCACAAATCAACTAAATCTTTACAATGGGAATTCAAATGAAGAATACTGCATTTAGATCGTCGAGGTGTTTGTGAGAATTTTGTGATTTGATGAATGGAGGGAGCAAACAAAGTTAATTTTCCAAAGTAGCATGGACTTCCTGCTGCTCTTTGAGGCACTGCTGACCAGGCTTGGTCCCCACAGATGAGGAAAACACCTGGTGGTAGTTGTCTTGCAGCATCTTGTGCTGGCGCTACAAGCTGTGTCCAATTGTTGCAGTACTCTGCATTACTATAATACAATGGGGATTTAGGAAACAACCAAGTGTTGCCAACTTTAGATTGTCACACATGGCCAAATGTTAAACAATAATTACCTGGCACAGAACCAAGGAGATCAAACTCCTGCGGCTCAGTACTCTTGACTTTAAGATTTTGAGCGATGGCAACAGCTTGGGCTCCTAAATAATTTTTCGGAATTTTATGAGTTTCACACCAAGTTTCAGAATGCATGTGAGTGGATCCAACAGGCTGGTGACACCCTGCATTCCAGGCTTCTACTAAATTTGAATATATTTTAGTTTGAGTCCAATTTTGGAACTCTATCATGGAAGACAATGGAACGCCAATTAAACAGGTACGAAAAGGACTGGATGGTGTCGCTAAAGACAAACAGAATGAATCTTGTCCAGTTCGATTGGCCCATGTGACCCACATGTTCTCTCTTTGATCAATGTCAAGCACTGCAATTGCGCCTTTTACCAGGATAACATTGAAGACAAACAGTTCAACCCACAACATTTTGCTGGCACTTCCGGTCACTTCTTCCAGGTTCCTGCAAAGAAATTACTTACTACTTATTTTACACACACACTAAAACTAGTTTTGATCAGTCTCTGAATTGTCAGAAGGTGTTCCAGGTGAATTGTCGTTCTCAGGTTCATTGTCTCCGTCTGATGGGATCTTTGCTGGAGGACATGCACGGGTAAATCGACTCGGCACCCAGACAGGACCAGCTTCTGTGGACACACACATATATCCACGGCCATTAAACAACACTTGACTCGGTCCTTGCCATTCACCCGTTCGCATGTTCTTATAGTATACATAAAGTCCTGGAATTGCCTGCGGCCTTCCCTCTTTCAATGCGTGATGATGTATCACTACTGCACATTCTTCTCGACCTTCTGCTAAACATAAGTAATTTAATGTAAACAATACCTTAGATAATCTACTAACTACATCAACGTCATCGGTCTGCTTTTGTTTTGCAAGATATTCTTTCAGGGTGCGATTTGCTCTTTCTACAATAGCTTGACCTGTGGGAGAGTGAGGAATTCCTGTAGTATGTTTCACTCCCCATTTCTGCATAAATCTGGCAACTCGTTGACCAACATAAGCTGGACCATTGTCGGTCTTAATTTCCACAGGCACACCCATGACTGCAAAACAAACAGACAGATGCCTTTCTACATGTAAAGCCTTCTCTCCAGGTTGTGCTGTTGCCCAAATAAATTTCGAATATGTATCTACAGTGACATGGACATATTTCAATCTCCCAAACTCTGGAAGATGAGTTACATCCATTTGCCACAACTCTAAAGCTTTCAGTCCCTTCGGGTTTGTGCCCAGCCCCAGTCCCGGTCCATGATGACTACATTGAGGACAGGCACGCACAATTCCTTGTGCATCACTCAAAGGAATCTGAAATTGTCGGTGCAAGGCTCGTGCATTTTGGTGGAATGTGTCATGACTGTTGCGAGCCTTTTCAAACTTGTTCTGAGGAGGAACATGGACAACACAACTGACTGCTGCATCAGCCTGTGTGTTGCCTTCTCCCAGACCTCTGTTGCACTGATGACTGCCAATGTGCATGACACAGAAGACATGATGGCGCTGCTTCAAGATGCTTCTCAGTTGCAAAAACAATTCTCCAAGGCGCTGATTCTTGGTTTGCCTGAGGAGTGCATCTTCAACTCTTTGCACTACTCCTACCACGTACAAAGAATCCAATACAACATTGAGTGGTTCCTTGTTCCAAGTCTGCAAAGCCCAACACACGGCTTTCAGCTCAAGGGTTTGTAATGTATCTCTTGCTTCACCCTTGATTACTTGTTGCAGCCATTCTCCTTGTTGCTGCCAAACACATGCAGCTTTTTTCGTTTTCTGACCAGCATCTGTAAACACCGTCCTGCCTTTCACTGGCTTCAGTGAACACAAAGGACTTTCCAACCAACGATGACTCGTGATCAGATGCCACATTGGACCTTTTGGCTGCTTGTTGTGAACCACACCTGCAAAACCCATCAACGCTTCTTGCAAGGCAACTGAGTGTCTCATCAGCCATTCTAAGTCTTCATCCCTCACGGGAATACTAATGTCTGCTAGTTCTTTCCCATCTATTTCTACAATTCTGTCCCTGCCTTTTCTTATCAATGCAGCAAAAGCGTCTGTTCTGCTCATGACACAACACTTTGGCTGGACAGGGAGAAACACCCACTCAATCACAATTGCTGTCAAATCAAATTTCTGGTCAGATCGGTCTTCCCCCTCTTTCTTTTGCCATTGAAAGACAATGGCAAGTGGACAAGCTTCGGCGTTGGAAAGAAAAAGCGACAATGGAAGGAATTCTACACCACGAGCACTCCAACCATGTTGAAGCTTTTCTGACAGATGCACCAAAGCCTTCCTTTGCTCAGGGGTGCAGATTCGCGAATCACTGGCATCATTCCCACGAAGCCATGGTAGAAATGGCAACAAGTCATCATTGGTGATGCCTACAATGGATCTAACCCATTGCAGGTCTCCAAAGAGCTTTTGAACATCATGCAAGCTGGTGATGTTATCATGTAATGTAATTTTCTGAGGACGAACTTGTGCGTCTGTGATCAGCCATCCTAAATATTTCCAAGGAGCTGATCGCTGTATTTTTTCTGGTGCCACTGTCAATCCCTGATGCTCTAATTGTGAAATCAGTCAGTCTAAGTCAGCTTGTGACAATGGTCGCTTGGTGGCAATGAGAATGTCATCCATATAATGATAAATCATTGCATCAGCGAAATGTTGCCGAATTGGTTGCAAGGCCCAGTCAACAAACAGTTGACACATGCTCGGAGAATTGCGCATTCCTTGAGGTAGGACTGCCCATTCATATCTTATTGATGGCGCTTTTCTATTAATGGATGGCACTGTGAAGGCAAAGCATTGAGTGTCTTGTGGATGAAGTGGAATGGTGAAGAAACAGTCCTTTAAATCAACGACAATGATGCTCCAATTTTGTGGAATCATGGTTGGTGCAGGGAGGCCAGGCTGCAATGCACCCATGGCTTGCATCTGTGCGTTGACTTTTCACAAGTCATGTAACAACCTCCATTTGCCTGACTTTTTCGGGATGACGAAAATCAGAGTGTTCCACGGACTGACAGATGGTCAAATGTGTCCAGCATTAAGTTGCTCTTGAATCAGCTGTTCTGCAATTTGCAGCCTTGCTTTAGTCATGGGCCACTGCTCAACCCAAACAGGATTGTCGTTCAACCAGGTGATCTTTAGAATGGGTGGCTGCTCTGCAGTGGCCACTAGGAAAAATGCTGATCTGTGGTTAAAACCATGCCAAGCTGGGACAACACATCTCTGCCTAACAGTCCTCGTAGCTTGACAGGCAAAGGCATGACGTATGGTCGTGCTACAATGACTTGATTGTCCTCAAAGGTGATGCGAATGGGATCTGTGCTAATTGAAGGAATCTTCATTCCACCCACTCCAATGATGTGGTTGCTTGGAGTCTGCAAAGGCCAATCAGAGGGCCAATAGAATTGATTCAATATAGAAACATCGGACCCCATGTCTAAAAGCAACTCCAGTTGGATCTCCTGAGACCCACGTTGCAATCGCACTGTTCTTTTTGGACGATCGTTCAGGTCTAAAGTGAAGAAAACATTGTGACCAGTGGAACCAAAACCTTCAGCACCTCTTAGTGCTTCATCAGGCTGTCTTGGTCGCAAGCGATGTGGCAACAAGGCTTCAAGAGGTACAATCTGAGCAATTCTGCTGCCTTTTGGGATTGTCACAGGTGGTTGCAGGGCATAAGCTAAAATTTGAACTTGTCCTGTGAAATCTGCATCAATGAGTCCTGGGATGACAATCACCCCTTGTTTGCTCGTGGAGGATCTTCCAAGGAGCAAACCTCCAATGTGAGATTTGATGCTGTACATTGGACCACGTACATTGGTGGGAATCAGTGAGACTTTGTCATTTCGTAAAGTGACTTCCACATCTGTTTCTACATCCACACTGAGACTTCCCCAAGTGGCAGGCTTGTTTTTAACTAAAAATCCATTGGTGGGGTCTTCTGGATCCGGGCATCGATTTGTGTCTTGGCGGGGTGCCGCAACGCGCTGCTTTTCAAGTTTCCCGATTTTTTGCAAACTTCAGTGGCATGCGTGTCGAGATTACACTTGTTGCACCACACAGGTTTG
The DNA here is from genome assembly GCA_024734555.1 of Trochalopteron elliotii. NCBI lineage: Eukaryota > Metazoa > Chordata > Aves > Passeriformes > Leiothrichidae > Trochalopteron > Trochalopteron elliotii. The sequence goes on along the minus strand of JANPWX010020316.1, from coordinate 189,694 downwards.
TGACAGGAATCTCTAAAATGACCCGTCCCTCCACAGCGAAAACAGATTCGCTTGTTGCGATGTGAAGATTTGTTTTTTGACTTCCCAGTGGTCAGGGCAGCTGCAATGATGTGTCCTTGCTGCTTGATGGCATCATGCATGGTCACCATGAATGCTGCATTTTGATGACTCTATTCTGCTCTGGTTGCTCTCTCTAACATTTCATCAACAGGACATTCTTTTGGAAGGGTGGCCAAAATGGTTCTGGTACGTGAATTAGCATTTTCAAAAGCCAAAGAACGAAACAGATGATCCTGAACATCTGGTGTTAACTCTGTGGCGTCCTTCAAAGCTGAAGCCAATCTGTCGATGAATTGAGCGTAAGGTTCGTTATTTCCTTGTTTAATTGTAGAGTAAGGTGATGACTTCTTCTTGTCTGGCACCAACAGCAATGCCTGAAGAGCCAATGACTGAGCAAGTCGATGCATTGTCACAGGAAAGGTGAGCTGTACCGAAGATGAAATGTACTCTCCATGCCCAGTTAACATGTCGGGCTGGACAGCGTACAACGGATCACCCACTTGGCAATGCTTGCTGGCTTCTTCTGCAGCCAGGCACTTCCATTCCCATTCGAAGATGAGAAGCTGCGATGGTGTGAGAAGCAGTGTTGCAATGCTGATGCAATCAGATGGACAAAGGAGTTCTGCCGTGAAAATGTATTGAATTATGTTTCGTGCTGCTTCTGACCTGAGGCCATAAGTTGTAACAATGTCCTTGGCCTTTTGCAGCACCTTGTAATCATAAGGTTCCCAGTTGGCTGTGCCGTTTGCGATCACGAAAGGACAGGAAAGAGCATTTGCAGCATTCCAATCTCCAGCCATAATTGCTGTTTTTGCTGCTGCTGCTTTTCGTGCATCAATTGGATTTTTAGAAACAGCTGATAGTTGAGATGAATCATGTTGTTCCTCTGGGTGGTGTGGCAGTCGAGCAAGCTTTGAAATGATGTGATGCAGTTCAGAGGAATGCTGGTCATGCTGTGAAACAGTGACAGACTCTAATTGTCTTTGTGGACGCTGCCTGTGACAGAATGCAAAAGCAGTCACGTTTTCCTCTGTGTCAGAGTCACTGTCAATTGGAAGTGGACAGCTGGTTGGCTTGAGACTGCACGCTGATGTGTTTGCTCCTGCTTCTGTTGCTGCTGTGTGAGCCGTGGCTGCTGATGCTGTGCAGCCCACTTCTCCCCCCGTGGAGAGAGCTGCTTGGTCTGTGTCAGTGCTGATGCGGGGGGAGTGGATCCCCCGCTCCAGGTCGGTCTGAGCCGGCGAGTGCTGAAGAGAGGATCGATCCACCCCCACCAGCACGTCACTCTCGTCTCCGCCTGCTGTTCCGCCCCTGTGTTGTGTCATCTGGGTCTGCCCATCTCCGCCCTCAGCTCCGCCTGTGTCTCTGCCTGTGTCTCGCCTGTGTCTCCGCCTGTCACCACGCCTCCCAAATGGGGCTGCAGAGCCACTTCCTGTTTGCTCTCAGTCTGTTAGAGCAGCCTAGGAGATCACTGCTCCGCCTGAGCCTGATGCTCTGCCTGAGCTACATGTTCAAGGACAGCTTGTGGGGTAGAACTGACTGGAGCACTCAAACCACGAATAGGATGTTCACCCAGACCGAAAAACTTTACAACTTTGGCAGGTTTTTGAGGAGGAAGGGATGGAATTCCTGCCTCGTCTCCTCCCACTCCCTCAAAAGCTTGGACTGCTGCCACCGCCACTTTTTTCTCAGCTAACATGGCACGCAAGGTATTAATCACTTTTTTCCAAACCGCTCCAAGGTCATGGGCGAATTTCGCCTCCTTGCCTCCTGAGAAAGACGAGTGCCAGAGCAACTCCCCAATCTCGCGCCACTCTGAGGCACTAAAAACCAACGGTGAATCACTCAATTTTCCCCGTTTCCACGCCCACAGGGCTATCTGTTCAATCTCAGTCTCTTTCACCTTTTCACCTCTCTTAGAAAGGATAGCAAAGAGAAGATGAATTGCGGCTGCAACGTCTGCATTCATGGCAGGTAGTTACGACCCTTGCTGCTGCACTGCAGCTTACCTTCTTTCCACAGGGTGGTGCTGACGCTGTTCCTCGGCGTCAAGCTGCTGTGGAAGCTCCGACTCCCTGCTCCGTCTCGCTCGATCAAGCACGGACTCGATCAAGCACGGAGTCTTCCAGCGAAGGCTTCCCGTATTTAAACCAAGCCTTCTCCAGGGCTACCAGCATTTAAGCAAGCCCTGGTCCCAGAGTCTGATATTTAAATGCACCCTGGGCAGTGCCTACGTGTAGACGGTTTGCGGCATCGATGCGTCCAAGGCACTCACAATCTCAGGTCCCTGTGATCAGGCGCCAATATATTACCAGGGTTGGCCTGAGATAAAAAGGAAGTCGGAGTATAGAGAGAAGGCAGATCAAGCCAATATGGTTAACAGCTACGTTCTGCTTTATTTCAGCTAAGATGGCTACTTATATACATTTCTATATAGTTTACAATCACAGCAGCTCTTCATTGGCACACAGCAGAGAGAAGTATGAAAACACACTTTATTTTACTTACTCTTAAGGTGGCTATCACGTGCTCACTAACAAGTCTATTCAGTGACCTTCACAACCTTATTATCTTTCCCTGACACCTTAACCACTAATTTCTAACTGCGCCACACTTGGCCAAGAATTTCTAGCTGCGTCACAGGCTTCAAGGCCTCACTCAGGCCCCTGTTAAGGCCTCAGTCATGTCCACCTTCCCTGAGGAATTCTTCAACAGCCACCTGGTTAGTCAACACCACAGAATCTGTAATCAGGCTGGCTCTGCCCCTTCAAAACTTCTATGTACTTTAGAAGGGGATAAAGTTCCTGTAGTGCATATTAAAAACATGCTGGGGAAAACAGTCTAAGTTATTACTGCCTCAGGAAAAAGCAAACCCATCTGTGGGATTGCTTTTGCTCAAGGACCCCAGGGGCACTTGATGGGTAATGTGGGATGTTGGGAAGTGCAGTGTGTGCCTCAAGGGGATTTGATTTTGGTTGAGATTAGCCAATGAATTTAATTGTATAATGGTAATAACTAACCAACACTGTATTACCACTTCTATGGTGGCTACATGTGCATCACTTCACTGAGCACCTCAAGGCATTGGTCTTAACCTCAAGTGTTCTGGGCATCTGATTTCCCTCTGACCATTGCACTCACACCAATGAAGAATGAACTTTGATAAAGGTGAACAATCACAGCAGTACTGGAATCAGAACAGATTCAAATGTGCAACATGTAGCAATCTGACACCTCACACCATCTTTCCTGCTTGAAAGACTGTTACCAAGGATGAAGGCCAAAGACATGGACTAAATGAATTCAACAAACACTATTTCTTTGTATGGACATTTTACAAACATTTGACAGAGGTGTTCCATAGACTAAGGGTAGAGTTAATTTTTTCTCAGTAGCTGTTACAGTGCTGTGTTTTGGATTTGGAATGTGAATGGTGTTGATAACACACTGATTTTTGGTATTTTGCTAAGTCATGTTTATCCTAAGTCAAGAATGTTTTTTCCTCCTTGTCTCATGCTCTGCCAGTGCAGAGGTTCGCAAAAGAAACTGGGAGGGATCATAGCTGGGACAGGTGACCCAAATGGACCAGAGGGATATTCCACACCATAGAATGTCATACCCAGTATATAAACTGGGGAGAGTTACTCAGAAGGGCACCCTATCTGGGTTCAGAAAGGGGGATTCTGGCATCAGTCAGTGGGTGGTGAGCAATTGTATTGTGCATCACTTGTTTTTTCCCTTTATTTTATTATCATTATTATTAAACAGTATTATTGTATTTTGCTTTATTTCCAATTATTAAACTGTTCCTATCTCAACATACAAGTTTTACTTTGATTCTCCTCCCCATTTCACTGGAGGGGGGAAGAAAGGGGGGTTGAGTGAGGAGCTGTGTGGTGTTTCATCTCCAGCTGGGTTTAAAACCATGACATCAATGTATATAAATACCTGAAGAGAGGGTGCAAAGAGATGGACCAGGTTCTTTTCAGTAGTGCCCAGAGACAGGACCAGAGGCAATGGGCACAAACTGAAAGACAGGAGATTCCATCTGAACATCAGGAAACACTTTTTTACTGTGAGGGTGACTGAGCACTTGAACAGGTTGCCCAGGGAGGTTGTGGAGTCTCCATTCTTGGACATAATCCAAAACCTGTCTGGACATGGTCCTAGGCAATCTGCTCTAGGTGACACTGCTTGAGAAGAAAGTTTGATCAGATGACATTTGGAGGTCTATTCCAACTTCAACTATGCTGTGATTCTGTGAAGTATGCCCTGAATATTACATACTAAAGTGACTCTTCCCCTTGAATTTAGGGCTTCTACAAGATGATATGCCTGGCCTGTTTAAATCAGCCCATCTCTGGTCAGCAAACTTATTTAGTTATGGTGGGGTCTTGAGCTGCTTTACCAACTAGCTTGCTTTCCCCCTGGCATATAAGGAAGGTCTGGTGGGTTTGAACTTCAGGCTGAAGCATGGTCAATGGCATGGAAGAAAGAGTGGACTCTCACGTGGTTCTCACTAGGCTTTATTATGTCCTCGGAGCTGCCCACAAGCAAGAGCAAGCTCTGGCTCTCTGTCCTCACCTTAAGTACCCTAGGGGTAGTACCAATCTAGGAAGGGGGGGTTGTGACCCAGAACAGGGATACAATGAAGAAAGGTGGGAACCTAAGGGCTCTGCCGAATCACCTAGCATCTTCACCAGAATCTTCCTAGTTTTTGCAAGGTGATTGGCAAGGTCCATTACCAGGGAAGGACCACAGGGGTTTGGGGATGGGGGTGTAGGGACAAACCATTATAAACAAATAACAAAAACATACAGAATTATTGGAAATCCCAAAATGTACACTGCCACATTTAGTATTCCTTCAAGTCCTGCATCCAGGTCATTAATGAAGATGTTGAAGAGAACTGGGCCTAGGATGGAGCCCTGTGGAACCCCACGGGTGACAGATCACCAGTCTGATATCACCCCACTCACTATAACTCTTTGCTCCCAATCTGTGAGTCAGTTGCTCATCCATCACATAACATAGTTATTCAGCTGTATGATGGGCATTTTGTCCAGAAGGATGCTGTGAGTATCAAAAGCTTTGCTGAAATCTGAAAAGAGGACATCTACTGGCTTCCCTTGATCAACTTAGGTGGGTTACCTTGTCATAAAAGCAAATCAGATTTGACAAGCAGTACATTCCTCTCATGAAGTTGTGCTGGCTGTGATTGATGACTGTGTTATCTTTCATGTGTTTTTCAGTACCTCCCAGACTCATCTTCTCCATGATTTTACTGGGCACTGAAGTGAGACTAACAGGCCAGTATTTTCCAGGGTCGTCCTTCTTTCCCTTCTGGAAAATTGGGAAAACATTTGCCAGCTTCCAGTCAGCTGGGACCTCTCCGGATTCCCAAGACCATTCAAAAATTGTTGAGAGATGTTTTAGGATGACATCAGCCAGCTCTTTGAGGATTCTTGGATGAATTCCATCAGGCCCCATAGATTTGTAGGGATCCAGCTGGAACAGCAGATCCTGCACAATTTCAGGGTCAACTGGGAGTTTATCATTCTCACAGCCATGGTCCTTCAGTTCAGGGCACTGAGACCCCCTTGGTCCATCATCCATGTTGAACACAGAGGCAAAGAAAGCATTAAACACCTCTGCCTTATACTCTGTCCCTATTTGTGAGGTGACCGTCCTCATCCTGCCATGGCCAATGTTATTTCTGCACTTTTTGCCATCAATATATTTGAAAAAAACACCTTTTATTGTCTACTACAGTTCTGGCACCTCTAACTCCAACTGAGCTTTGGCCACACAAATTTTCTCCCTACAGTGGCAAGCAGCATTTCTGTATTCTTCCCATGTCACCTGACCTTGCTCCCACTGGGCATACACCTTCCTTTTTCACCTTATATCTAAGAGGACATCCCTGTTCAGCCAAGCTGGTCTTTTGCCTTGTGTGCTTGATTTCCAACATTTGGGAATTGCTGCTCCTGTGCCCTTAGGAGGTGATGTTTAAAAAGTGACCAGCACTGATGGACCTCAGCATCTGCCAAAGCATTTTATCAGGGGACCTTACTCACTAGTTCCCTGAGCAGCCTGAAGTCAGCTCTCCTCATGTCCAGACCTGAGGTTTTTCTGGCACTTTTCCTCCTGTCAACAGATTTTAAATCTGATCTCTTCATGGTCACTGTGGCCAAGATGGCTGCCAATCTCCACTTTGCTCATGACATTCTCTGTGTTGACAAGCAGCAGATCAAGGAGAGCCTCTTTCTGAGTCAGATCCCTTGGGACCTGGTCCATAAAGTTGTCATCCAGGTTTTTTTAGGAATCTTCTGGCCTGAGTTGTACCAGCTGTGTGATACTTCCAGTTGATTTCTGACAAGTTGAAGTCCCCTGTATGGATAAGGGAAGTTGACTTGGAAGTGTCCCTTAGTTCCTCAAAGAATAATTCATCAGCCTGGCTAGGAGACTTATTATAAAAAGGTTGTTATTATTAAATTATTAATCAAACCAATCTGTTAGGTTTCCTGCTACCTACAGGCCTTAAAACCCAGTGAGATAACTAAACACCTTTTGCAATGCACTCAATATATACCTGAGGGATGCCTATACAATCTCTTACAGAAAGGTAACACTTCATTCTTCCTCTGTTTAGAATAAGTCACACTTCTGCATCAAGACAGAATCCAACTAAACCTGGACAGTGTAATCAAACTGATAAGCCTATTCACATTTATTCCATGGATTTATTAGCTCATGTCTAGTGTTGTGCTAAAGCATCTTTTAGATTAAAGATGCCGTATCTCAAAAGATTTATATCAATGGGTGTATTTTTAAAGCATGCTCCATTAAAGCCAGCACACTTAGCAAGGAGTCATCTGTTCTAACAAATCAAAAGAATAGGAGGAGCTTAAAGCTTCATCTCTGAAGAGCTGACTAATAATGAAATTATAGTACCATAGGGAGTAACATTCTCTTAAACACTTCTTTTGAAATTATTCCCTTTTTAAAAATAAATAAATTAATAAATAAAAAGTCTTGAATAATCTTAAGATCCTCGCCTGGAATCAAATGCTCCTCTGTGTCACAACTCTGTGGAAATGTTTTCTTGTCTGATATCATTAAATACTCAGAGAGAACAGCTTGAGGAGTAGGAAATGGGAATCTACCTGCCTTCCTTCAGAGAACTTGCAGCCTGCCATACCACCTTAGGTGAGACCCAAGGTATCAGGCTGAAGTTGGTCTCTGTGGGCTGCTTACTGGCTAAGCAGTAGTTCCCAGACCAACTAAAACCATCAGTTCGTGGGTTCTTCAGTCTCAGGCTGTGGGTGGTTTAAGGCTTGGAATCAAGACCGGACTCTGACGTGGGTTTAAGGCGTTTATTCCAGTGCAGATCCACGTGGCAGAGCAAGCTTTGGGCCCTTGTGCCCCCTTTTACCAGGGCGCAGCCTGGGAAGCAGAGCACTTGGGCCAATGGGGGGAAGGGGGTGGTTCCATCGGTGATACCACAGGGATTAAGGGTGGGGGTGTTTTGAAAGGGGCTCAAAGGGACATACCAATCCAGACAAATAAACAAAATACATACACAGCTTTGAAAACCTCAATCATGCACCGCAACATCAGGCCTCAGAGGTAACATGAAGAGCAGGACACTGAGACCTCTGGTGTGACCCAGGTCTTGGGATGATTTGTCTTCCAGGCACCTGGGGGGAGATGCCAAGGGAGAATTTCTGGGTCAAAAGTTCCTGGTTTAGTTGCCACAGTGAACTGATTCAAGTCAACTATTAAAATAGAAGAAGAGTATACAAACAAACAAAAGCCAACACTTTTAATTGATTGCTCTCCTTTTCAGATACTTTGTTTTAATGTTTAATGAGTTTTTCTGCAATTTTTTGGCTTTCAAATAAACATGGGACTCTTGGGTGGCTTTTTAAAATACTGAATGACCTGCTGTAGCACTGTGTGGCTACAATGAACATCGTGTCCAAGTAGGTATCTGTTTTGTTAAGCACTAAAGTCCATTTTATTCCCCCCCCCCCCCCCCCTGAGCCGGGGAGGGAGGAGAAGGCAAAAAAAGGGGCCCGCAGGGGCAGAGTGGTGGGGTTTTATCAGGTATTCCAGGGGAGGAGTCTAGGGTTTGGGTCAAGGGAGGACATAACATAAGGAGAGTAAGATCAGATTTCAGCTACTTCGAAATGGGAGGATTCCACAACCTGCTTAAAACTCTTTCTTGATAGTTCTCTAGCTTATTATCATTGCAGTAAAAGGATAAAATTGAGGCTTAATTAAATTACCAGAACTACTATTTGGGTATTGGGAAACAAAAAGACAAGCATTAAAGCACTTAGGGAAAACACTTTTTCTTCCCTTTTCCCATGCTCCACTCCAGATACCTCTTCTTCCCCCTTGTTATTGCTGCAGGTTACACTGAGTCCTTTTAGGAAGGAAATGAGCAGTGCAGGAAGTTAGGGTTAGAGCATAGCAGTTTCTTTCTGATGCTCTTTTGTTCCACTGCTCATTGCTTCTTACACATTTCCTCTACTCTGACATGGGTCCTCCAAAGATGCAGTCTCTTTGGGGATGTACCTGCTCTGCCACAAAGCACCTCCTACTTCTCTGACCTTGTTGTTTCATCTCTTGTTCCCTCATTAACATCACTTTCTGCCCTTTCTTAAATATGCTGTCATAGAGGCACCACAAACTTCATTGATTGGCTTAGCTTTGGCCTGCAGTGGAACTGACTGTGTCTGGCACAGGGAAGCCCCTGACTTCTCAGAGGCCAACCCTGCAGGACCCCCTCCCTGTTTCCAAATACTTGCCATTTATTCCCAATGCTGTAATTTTAATCAAGCAACATTTAAGTCACTTAGTCAGTTGTTTGTGCTAGTAATCTGTGTTGTCAGTGGGCTTTAATTCAGATCTGATGCATCCAATGACACTATGTTCTGTTAGGTGAAGCTCAAACGTTGAAATGTCATTTTTCTGAGAATTGCTCATGCATGTCTTGAATTAAGTGCTAATTATTTCTAATTATTACCTTACAGGGTTAAAAGAGCTTATACTTATACCAAAATTCAATTATTGTGTTTATCTATTAGCTGCTATTACTTATAAACTGTATAGCGGGCAGCATTTGTGGTCTAGTTCAATTACCATAATATTGAAACCTACTAATCTGTGCTGGGGTCACCCTGGCTGGAGGCTAAGCCCACATAGCTGCTCACTCACCCCTCTCCCTTTCCTCCAGAAGGACACAGGAAGAGAATAGGAAAAGCAAAAGCAAGAAAACTTGCAGGTCAAGATAAAAATTGTTTAATAAGTGAGGGAAGAAGAAGAAAGGAAAGGAAAAAAAACCCTGAAACAAATGATGCAAAGACAGCAATTCACTACTTCCCACAAATAGTTTGCCTTTGCTTGAGGCATGACTAATCCAAACTGTCTTCCCTAACACATTCCTCATATGCACCAAAGGGACTTTATCCCCTTCTATGGTGTCCTAGGGTGACTTTATGATGCTTGTATCCCCAATCGTCTGTTCTGTTTGTGCTGTATATTGAGTTCTGTGCCTTTAAGACTGGTTCTGAGGGAAAGAAGCAGCTCGCAGTTTGTTTTAAAAAACAGAGTTCACTCCTCTGCATTTTTTCTCGGGAAATTGTTGTTCAGCTGAGGCACGGACAACAGCAGGACAGAATTTTTTTTTGCTTTTAGTTAGTTTTAGCTAGCTGAGGCAGAGAAGCTTCCTGGACTGTTTTTTTTTCCTTTTTCTTGAGACTGTTTAAACCTGCTCTGGACTGAAAAACCCAGAGGAGCACTGGGGAGCTCGCACCTGTAGCCCACCAGGGCCTGGACCTCCAGAGGGACTGATGAGAGACTGAAAGAGCCGAGCTACACCTACGGCAAGAACTTTCTCAATTTGCCATTTCATTCCAGAATGAAAGGTTTTGTTGTTTCATATTATTCATTCTTTAAGCTTGTGGGCACTTTTTTTGTTGAATAAATAGTTTTTTCCACTTTTCTCAGAGGAAGTTCTTTTCCCAGACTGGCTGGGGGAAGGGGCTGTTTGGGTTTGCTTCCCAGAGGGACCCTATTCGGGGGTTCTCTCCCAAATTTGCCCTAAACAAGGACATATGGTATGTGGAGGTTTTGATAGGGAAGAGCCAGCTGGATTGGTAGAGCCTCCAGTGTTAACTAACCAGGTGGCCTGCGCTAAATATAGATCCCCATGTTTGAAGGTTCCTCCACTCATTGCTTTCAATGCAATTTTTAACAGTCCATTGCACTGCTCCATTTTCCAAGAGGCTGGTGCATGATAGGGGTATATGATACACCCACTAAATCCCATGCTCTCTGGCCCAGATAACTATGAGGCTGTTTTTGAAATGACTCCTGTTGTCTGAGTCAATTCTTTAAGAGGGGCCATGTCACCACAGGACTTGTTTTTCAAGGCCAAAGATGGTGTTCCAGGCAGTGGTGTGAGGCACAGTATACATCTCCAGCCATCCAGTGGTTGTTTCCAGCATTATAAGCACGTAGAGCTTGCCTTGGCGGGTTTGAAGGAATGTCATGTAATCAATCTGCCAGGTCTCCCCATATTTATATTTTGACCATCATCCCCCATACCACAGGGGCTTTACCTGCTTGACCTGTTTGATTGCAGTGCATGTTTCACAGTAATGGATAACCTAGGAGATGGTGTTCATGGTTAAGTCCACCCCTTGATCACATCTGTATGTTTCATCTCTTCCCTGATGACCTGAGCCATCATGGGCCCACCAAGCCAGAAATAACTCATCCTTGTGTTGCCAGCCCAAATCTACCTCAGACATTTTAAACTTGGCAGCTCAATCCCCCTGACCATTGTTTTGATGTTCTTTGGTAGTCCGACTCTTGGGTACAGCTTCATTTAAATGACGGACTTTAACAGCCAGCTTCTCTACCTGGGCAACAATGTCTTGCCACAATTCTGCATCCCAGATGGGTTTACCCCTGCTCTTCCAATTGCTCTTTTTCCATCATTCCAGACACCCCCACAGAGCATTTGCTATGATCCATGAGTCAGTGTAGAGGTAGAATGCTGGCCATTTAGTTCGGTGATATCTAAAGTCAACTGGACAGCTTTCAGCTCTGCAACCTGACTTGATCTACCTTGTCCCTCAATAGCTTGTGCGATTTGCTGGGTAGGACTCCATACGTCAGCTTTTCATTTTCAGTGTATTCTTACAATATGGCAGGAACTCTCAGTGAAGACAGCATATCATTTCTCATTTTCTGGTAGCTGATTATATGGTGGGGCCTCCTCAGCATGTCACCTTTTCCTACTCTGGTGATGATGATGCAAAATTTTCATCTTTGGCCCAGTTCATGATGACTTCTAAGATCCCTGGGCTATTGGGGTTTCCTATTCAAGCTTTTTTATATATTTTTCATATACTGGTAGTTCTGTAGACTATTATGGTATAGTTTCTTAGCTAACTTCAGTACTTTTCCTACCCTGTTAGGCTAGACAAACACATTCCTGGAATCCTATTCTAATCTTGCTTCCTCAGTGAACCAAGGCCATTTCACTTTCCCCTGTTGTCCTGGGTTGACGGTGCCTCCTATCCCAATCGTGCAGCTTTGTCCCTGTGTTCTACATTGTTATGTCTAACAGCTGCCCCCCCCTTTCGGGGGGCTGTTTTGCAATGGCGGGGCTACTTGTTCTTTGGTCTCTTTTTTTTTTTTTCTCTGCTTTTGCTGCTGGCTCTGCTTTTGCTGCTGGCTCTGCTTTTGCTGCTGGCTTTTGCTTTTGCTAGCTTTCGTTGCTTCCGTTTTTGTTTTTCTTTTCCTTTTTTTTCCCTCTCCCTTTTCTCTCTTCCCCCCTCCCCCGAAGATCATTGGACGGGCTCCAGACCTGACCTGGGAATATCTGTGATCTCCGGGGCCCGCGAGAGAAGCTCTGCGCCCTCCCTTCACAGCAACTGCCTGAGTATCATCTGAGGCTATTCTTCTTTTCCCTTGTGTTGGGGAGTGTTTTTGTTTATTTGTCAATAAATAGGTTTTTTCCACTTCTCCTCTGAGAAATTCCTTCCCAAACCCAGAGCTGGGGGGAGGGGTGGTGGAGGTTTGTTTTCTGGGGGGGGCTCCTTCTGGAGACCTTCCCCTAATTTGTCCTAAACCAGGACAGAAATACTTTTGGTGCGTTGGCCGGGAAAGGGCCAGAGAAAATGGAAAAAACTTTAATAATAATATTTGTGGTTCTAATTGTTTTGTGGGTGTATTGGTATGGTTTTTTCTGGATTCATAATGTCATTTGGGGTGGAAACCTGCCTGTATTTCTGGTCCCTAGGGTTTTTTGAAGTCTTAATACCTCTGTGGTACCTAGGGTTATTTCCTTACCCAGAAATAGCTCTGGTATTGTCCCTAATACGTAGTTCCTGTAGCCATGGGGTACTAACCAGAATACTCATTGGGCTGGGCTTGTTTGTGATGATTTACAGGAGGGTGATAAAAATGCTGGAATCCATTCCAGAAGTGTATGGTTCATTGTTATGGGTGTGTACTCAGTTTGTTGGGGGAGAAGCAGGGGAAGGGGTTTTCCAGCCTCTGTTCTCCTTCTTCTCCTCTGGATTGTTTACATCTCTATTAGAAAATGTTCAGTCTCCCCTGAGTGTTAAAGAGACCATCTTTCTGGCATTTAATTTAGTAAGCTTTTTCTATACTGTCCGCAGTTTATATAAAATGAAAGCTGAGATTTCCAAAGGGGCTAATGAGACTTCTGATTTAAGAGTAAAGCCAAGCAGGAGAAATCTTGAGTGGAGTGGGAAATGGGAGGATATGGGCCAAATTTTAAAGGAATTCTCTGATCCTATAGTCTGGGACTTCCCATCGGAACAAATTCAGAACCCAGCTGAGGTGGCAAAGTACCTGAAAGAGAAGTGCCATGGTAGTACTAAAGAGAAAAGGATTATTGTAGTGAGCTGGGCCCTGGCATATGTCTATCGTACTCTGCTAGATACTGTAGGGCAGCAGACAGAGGAAAGGGAACAGGGAGATAAATCAGTTACTATTCCAGTCACTCAGGCTGCAGCTAATATCCCAGGCTCCAGGCCAGCAGCTGAACTAGACAGTAGGCCTCAAACAATGGCTGTTGCTGCTAATACAAGAGGCGGAAAGTGTAAAGACAAGACCGATCGCAAGGTGGAGGATGATGATGATGATCCAGGAGAAGGACCTTCACCAAAATCAGAAGCCACATCGAGGGGTATAGATTCTGGAGCCAATACTGATTCCTTTTCCCTAAAGGACCTTCGAGGCCTAAGAAAGGACTACAGGCGACAACCTGATGAATCTATAATTAGTTGGTTAGTCCGCCTTTGGGATGCTGCAGGGGAGGCTACCATTCTGGATGGCACTGAAGCGAGGCATTTGGGATCTCTGTCACATGATCCTGTCATTGACCAAAGCATGATGAGGGAGGCTAGCCCTCACAGTCTCTGGGAACGGATCCTGGACGGTGTAGCACAAAGATACCTGTGTGCAGATGACCTCTATTTGCAGCAGACACAGTGAAAGACCATAGAACAGGGGATCCAACGTCTGAGAGAGATGGCTGTAGCAGAGCTCATTTTTTCAGATGACATAACAACTAGGAATCCGGACCTGGTACCCTGTACACCTGTAATGTGGAGGAAACTTGTGTGACTTGGGCCACCTGAATACGCTTCTGCTCTAGCAATAATGAAGCGGGATGAGACATATGAGACTGTGCTCGATATGGCGAAGAAGCTTCGAGCATATGCAGATGCTGTACATGGCCCAACTCATGCCAGAATTGCAGCTGTGGAAACACGACTGCAGAAACTAGAAGACAAAATAGAGGAAAATCATAAGAAACTCAGGGAAGAGATTAAGGAGGACTTTCTCCAAATCTCGGCTGTACAAATTAGAGGCCCTGGTATCCAACGCAGGCGCTCCTTTGATGGGGAGAGAAGGTACACCCCACGAGCTGAGTTGTGGTTCTTCCTGCGTGAGTCTGGAGAAAACATGAGGAGATGGGATGGAAAACCCACTGCTGCTCTGGCACAATGGGTACGCAATTTGAAGGAAGGTAAGATTCAAAGAGGAAGTTTCACTAAACAGAGAGCAGCTCCAGTGGCTCGTAGCCAAAATGCCAAGTATGATGACGATGATGACATGTCTGACTCCCTTGAAGGAACCTCTAAGACATATAGCCAAGGAAAGAAGGATAATCAGGCTTAGAGGGGCCCTGCCTCTAGCCAGGTAAAGGTTAGGGAAAATCGTGTTTTCTGGACTGTGTGGGTTCGTTGGCCTGGCACATTGAAGCCACAACACTATAAGGCTTTGGTTGACACTGGTGCTTAGTGTACATTGATGCCATCGAGATATGTAGGGGCAGAATCTGTTTCTATTGCTGGTGTGACTGGGGGATCACAAGACTATACTTTGGTGGAGGCAGATGTGAGCCTGACTAGGAATGAGTGGAAGAAACACCCTATTGCAACTGGCCCAGAGGCCCCATGCATCTTGGGCATAGATTACCTCCGGAGTACATATTTTAAAGACCTGAAAGGATACAGGTGGGCCTTCGGAATAGCAACTGTGATGACAGAAAGCATTCGGCAATTGAACACCTTGCCTGGACTGTCCGAGAACCCAATCACAGTAGGACTTTTGAAGGGAGAAGAACAAATGGTACCAATTGCCACTTCAATAGTGCATCGCTGACAATACAGAACAACTCGAGATGCCGTGATCCCCACCCACAAGATGATTCGAGAGCTGGAGAGCCAAGGGGTGGTCAGCAAAATCCACTCACCCTTCAACAGCCCCATCTGGCCTGTGCGAAAATCTGACGGAGAATGGAGATTGACTGTGGATTATCGTGCCTTGAATGAAGTGACTCCACCTCTGAGCGCGGCCGTACCAGACATGCTGGAACTGCAGTACGAGCTGGAGTCCAAGGCAGCGAAGTGGTACGCCACTATCGACATCGCCAATGCATTTTTCTCCATTCCTTTGGCAGCAGAATGCAGGCCTCAGTTTGCCTTTACATGGAGGGGAGTGCAGTACACCTGGAACAGACTGCCCCAGGGGTGGAAACACAGTCCTACCATCTGTCATAGACTGATTCAAGCTACACTAGAAAAGGATGAGGCTCCAGAACATTTACAATATGTTGATGATATCATTTTGTGGGGAAACACAGCAGCAGAAGTGTTCGAGAAAGGAGAGAAAATCATCCAAATTCTCCTGGAAGCCGGCTTTGCTATTAAGAAAAGTAAAGTTAAGGGACCTGCTCGGGAGATCCAGTTCCTGGGAGTGAAGTGGCAAGATGGATGGCGTCAGATTCCTACTGATGTCATTAACAAAATCACAGCTATGTCCCCACCAACTGACAAGAAAGAAACACAAGCTTTCTTAGGGGCTATAGGTTTCTGGAGGATGCACATTCCTGAGTACAGTCAGATTGTGAGCTCCCTTTACCTGGTTACCCACAAGAAGAACGATTTCTATTGGGGCCCTGAGCAGCAACAAGCTTTCACCCAGATCAAGCAGGAGATTGCTCATGCTGTAGCCCTGGGCCCAGTTAGGACGGGACCAGATGTGAAGAACGTGCTCTACTCTGCAGCCGGGAGCCATGGTCTGTCCTGGAGCCTTTGACAAATGTACCTGGTGAGACCCGAGGCCGACCACTGGGATTCTGGAGTCGGAGCTACAGGGGGTCTGAAGATAACTACACCCCAACGGAAAAGGAAATCTTGGCCGCTTATGAAGGAGTCCAAGCCGCTTGGGAGGTGATTGGTACAGAAGCACAACTCCTCCTGGCACCCCGACTACCGGTGCTAGGGTGGATGTTTAGAGGAAAGGTTCCCTCCATCCACCATGCTACCAGTGCCACATGGAGCAAGTGGATTGCCCTCATCACACAACGTGCCCGAGTTGGGAAACTAGATCGCCCTGGGATTTTGGAAGTGATTACAAATTGGCCTGAAGGTGAAAGTTTTAATGTCTCAGATGAAGAACAAGAACCAGTGACCCAGGTTGAGGAAGCTCCACCATACAACCAGCTGCCAGCAGAGGAAACACGTTATGCTTTATTCACCGACGGTTCCTGTAGAGTCATAGGGATGAGTCGGAGGTGGAAAGCAGCTGTATGGAGCCCCACACGACAGGTCGCAGAGGCTACTGAAGGGGAGGGTGGATCCAGCCAATTTGCTGAACTCAAAGCTATTCAACTGGCCTTAGGTATTGCAGAGAGAGAGAAGTGGCCAAGGCTCTATCTGTATACTGATTCTTGGATGGTAGCCAATGCTCTGTGGGGGTGGCTGAAGAGATGGAAAGAGGCGAACTGGCAGCGTAGAGGAAAACTAATTTGGGCTGCTGAAGAGTGGAAAGATATCGCTACCCGGTTAGAGAAACTACCTGTGAAGATTTGCCATGTAGATGCCCATGTCCCCAGAAGTAGAGCTAATGAGGAGCAGCAAAACAATCAGCAGGTAGATCAGGCTGCAAAGATAGGGGAGTTGAAGATAGACCTTGATTGGGAGCACAAGGGAGAGTTGTTCCTAGCACGATGGGCCCATGATGCCTCAGGCCACCAGGGTAGAGATGCCACCTATAAGTGGGCACGAGACCGAGGGGTGGATCTAACCATGGACAGTATTTCTCAGGTTATCCATGACTGTGAGATGTGCGCTGCCATTAAGCAAGCCAAGCGGGTGAAGCCCCTCTGGTATGGAGGGCGGTGGTCCAAGTACAAGTACGGGGAGGCCTGGCAGATTGATTACATCACGCTGCCTCAAACCCACCAAGGCAAGCGCCATGTGCTGACCATGGTGGAAGCCACCACAGGATGGTTGGAAACCTACCCTGTGTCTCATGCTACAGCCCGCAACACCATCCTGGGCCTTGAAAAGCAGGTCCTTTGGAGGCACGGTACTCCCAAGAGGATTGAGTCAGACAATGGGACTCATTTTAAAAATAATCTTATTAAAACCTGGGCTAGGGAACATGGCATTGAGTGGGTGTACCATATCCCCTACCATGCACCAGCTGCAGGTAAAGTGGAGAGGTACAATGGATTGTTAAAAACCACCCTGAAAGCATTGGGTGGGGGGTCTCTAAAAAACTGGGGGCAGCATTTCGCAAAGGCCACCTGGTTAGTTAACACCAGAGGTTCCACCAACCGAGCGGGTCCTGCTCAGTCTGAGCTCCTTAATATAGTAGATGGAGATAAAGCCCCAGTGGCCCATGTCAGAGGTTTGTTGGGAAAGACAGTATGGATCAACCCTGCCTCGAGCACAGGCAAACCCATCTGTGGGATTGTTTTTGCTCAAGGACCAGGTTATACATGGTGGAAAATGCAGAAAGATGGAACAACACGATGTGTACCTCAGGGAGATCTGAATGTGGGGTGAGACTCATATGTAAATGTCATTGTTTGCTGAATGTTACTACCATTGTCTGTGCGTTAGATCACTCAGACATGAAGCAGAAGGAAACGTATAAGTGTCAAAGGTCTGAGCAAGTAAGATGGAAGGAATGTGTAAGTGTCGAAGGTTTGAGTAAGTGAGATGAAAGTTTTTTTATTGTATGTTCACGATATGGGATAAGGGGTGGAATGTCCTGGGTTGATGGTGCCTCCTATCCCAATCGTGCAGCTTTGTCCCTGTGTTCTACATTGTTATGTCTAACAGCTGCCCCCCCCTTTCAGGGGGCTGTTTTGCCGCGGCGAGGCTACTTGTTCTTTGGGCTCTTGTTTGTCTTTTTTTTCCTCTGCTTTTGCTGCTGGCTTTTGCTTTTGCTAGCTTTCGTTGCTTCCGTTTTTTTTTTCTTTTCCTTTTTTTTCCCTCTCCCTTTTCTCTCTTCCCCCCTCCCCCGAAGATCATTGGACGGGCTCCAGACCTGACCTGGGAATATCTGTGATCTCCGGGGCCCGCGAGAGAAGCTCTGCGCCCTCCCTTCACAGCAACTGCCTGAGTATCATCTGAGGCTATTCTTCTTTTCCCTTGTGTTGGGGAGTGTTTTTGTTTATTTGTCAATAAATAGGTTTTTTCCACTTCTCCTCTGAGAAATTCCTTCCCAAACCCAGAGCTGGGGGGAGGGGTGGTGGAGGTTTGTTTTCTGGGGGGCTCCTTCTGGAGACCTTCCCCTAATTTGTCCTAAACCAGGACACCTGTATTTAGGTGTAAACAATGTGGGGCTAGAAGCAAGGGAGAGGCTTCAGTAGGGGGCTGAAAAAGGAGGAGGAATTACTTGTTTACTGTATGTCTAATTGGGGATTCTTGTCAATTATGCTTATTTTCTAAACTTATAAAAGTGTCAAAGCCCTGTATCACGTCTGCATTCCACCATAAGGGCACCTGGAAGACCTACAATAAATGGTAACCACTTCTTATCATTTTAATCTTGTTTGGCTTTTGATTTTAGGGCTATAAGGCAACAGCTATGTTGTGCAGTCTTGCATGGTTTGTTCAAAACAAACCATACTTAAGCACACCGTTGTCTCTTCCTCCTTTAGGGTTCTGCCTTAACTTGCCAGGGCTTATGGCCCACTTAAGCTAGCACGTCCACTTCTGTCACAAGTTCAGCAGTACTCTGAGTCCTACTTTCTAGCTGTATTCCCACATCTCCCTCTTTCTTTTCCACCAGTAGAATCTTTTTTGTGGAGTTATCAATCAGCTTCTGAAGACATGGCAAAATACATAGCAAACAAATCATCATAAGCAAGAGTACGGCTAAAACATAAATTCCTGCTTTAACTAAATGCTTAAGGCAGCCAGTAAGCTTTGTTATAAACATGAAGGCAACATAAAAAGCAAAACAATATGTGGCAAAACAATAAACTTGCACTAAACAGAAATTGATAATATATGCAATTAGTAGTATATGAGAAATAGAATGGTGATTTAAAACAATGTGTTATCAATTCCCTAAATACTGGCGAGCCTCTTTTTAAAGTGAGGACTTGGAGAACCATTCTTGTGTAAGATTTCTAAATTCACTTTAAAAGGGGTTCCAGCTATTATAGGTCCAAATTTGGTAAGTCAAAGTGACGTGAGTACAGTTTTGGTGATGAAAACAACTGGGTTTGTTGACATACTTCTAATCTAGCTAAGGCTAAGACTTGGCCAGGTCTCAGGCCTTAACTGGAAGAGTCTCCCCAATATATTTTAAATACTTCTCAGTAATAGTACTTAGGAAAGTTTCTTAAAATAATACATGTTTTGTAGATAGCTATACAATTATATGGGAAGGTTTGTAAAGCAGCTGGCTTTGTCATTTATTTTAGCTAAGTAGTAATAAAGCAATAAAAGCATTAAACAGCTTACAACTAATAACAGTCATAATATGGAATTGTTACTCATTCTTTAGGGCTACTTATAAAAAATAAAACAGCAGAAATTATTCTTCTTTCTATACAAAACAGCTGTATCTCATAATTTAAATGAAAAAAATTAACAGAAATTCATTCAGGCTTTATGTCATTCATTTGTATAGTAAAAGAATTATATCTTATAATTTAAACAAGTACATATTGTAGTGGTTTGAAAGCAAAACGAGTGAGAGGCTTCAAGTCAGAAATACAATTTAATAGGAAGAAGAGAAAAAAAAAGAATAAAATAAAATAAGATAGATGCAATAATACAAAAGACCACTGACAGAGTCAGAATACAACCTGAGTGGGATGATGGAAGCAGTGATCCCGTAGAAAAGTCTGGTAGCTCTGATCCTCTGGGAATCCAGTGGGTAAGGTCCCCCGTATTGTCCCAAATCCCAGATTATATTCAGGTGAGAAATGCTTGGCTCCTCCCCCTGGGCGGAACATCTCACAATGGGATAATGAGTCATACAGGGGGTCCTTAATGGCCCATTAAAGAGAGATAACTCCTGGAGGGAGTTACCTATGAGTCATGCAGCAGGCCATTAACAGAAGACCCATTAACAAAAGACCCATTAGCAGAAGACCCATTAGCAGAAGACACCTTAACAGAAGAGGGAGGGGGAAATCTGGAAGAACACTGCTTCAGCAATTGGTTTCAACAGTTCATGAAGATGGTGATAGAATACTTTGTGCATATCTTATACTTGCAACCCAGGACACATATCAACAAAACTTGAAGTTAACTTCACTAAAACTTAACTTCGCTAAAGCATAACAAAAATATACTTAAAAAAATTAAATTTAACATCACTGAAACTAAACAAAAATTGATTTTAACAGGAATTAACTTATTTAAGCTCTATCATTACAAATAAGTTACTAAAAATTTGTCATACAACAGTTAGACATCAAGATAAACAACATGCAGGTAAACAGCTGTACCAAAAAATTCATTTAAAAATTACCTTGTTAAAACTGTAAAGTAAAAAGCAAGCAACTGATAAAGCTGACAGTGGAGTTTCATGTACTAATTATAGCTAAGTCTCAAATAACTACTACAGATAAGGTTCAAAGTTTACCTTAAATGCGAACAAAAGAATGTTAAATTTACGACTTAGCCAATTACTCTCAGTGAATCATTGTCTTGCTATGTTACTGATATATAGGACAATACCACATCCACACAAACGCCTTTGAATCTTTCCAGTAACAACCCTGTTAAAAATCACAAATTACAGGTTACTGAACTTAGAAGGTAAATTTTAACAGTTTCGGTCAGTACGTAGTGTCAGTTGGTATTTTGATGTGCTATTAGCTTCAGCATGCCGTGCAGGCTAGGGCCATGCTGGCTGGCACCTTGTGGGGGGGGGTCGCACCCCCTGCAGCAGCAGCAACAGTCACAGTCGTGGGTCCTGGCAGGTACCATGTGGGGAGGCAAAGATCTGGTTCTTTTTCAGGGTGGACAGGTCCAGGGTCAAAGGGGTACTCTCTATCATCATCACTGTCACTGTCATCTGGGTAGTATCCAGCGGCAAATGCCCCTACAAATTACAAGGGGTTCCTCTCCCTTTCACTTGTAAGAGGGGGAGCTGTGAGCTGTGTAGAGAGGGGTGCAGTCTCTCCAGATTGTAAAGAACTCTGAGGCTCTGCCACAAAGGGAGGGCAGGAGGCATCCCCATTTATCTTTAGCATGGCATTTTTCTTGGGCTTTCAGGACCTGAAAAATTACCTTCCAGGTGGGAAGCATTTCTGCAGCCGCTTCTTCTCCCTCCATCGCACAATCCCACAGTTTAACTCCTATATTTTCCCACAAATCTGCTGTAAAGATTGTGGACTGGGTAACCTTTGGCCACTTAGATGCTGTCCATTTAAGCAAGACTTTTAAATCATGCAAAGGTAAAGATTTGCCATGCTTTTCAAGCAGTTTAGTCATAAGTTCAAAAAAGTCTCTTTCCTGGGCAGATATCCTGTGACCCATCATGTCCTGCAGCTGACCTCCTTTCCAGAGGGAATAAGCGTCGCCAGCCAGCTTCCTCCTTCTTCACAGGGGCACTTAGTTCTGCAGGGCTTGCTGACAGTCACACAGCTAGGCGGATAATCTGCTCCTCACATGAGGGCGCCAATTGTCGGTGATTGAAGAGACGGGGTCCATGGTTTGCATGCATTAAGCCAATTTATTGATTACAGAGCTTAGTATATATACCTTTTCAGCTATAGCTAAAATTAACAACAATCACTTGTGGGCACACAGTTTGTGGTGATTGGGAATGGGGCTGTGGCCAAGCCTCATCCCTAATGGGCTACAACTGTGTAGGACAGGTGAACAGTATTGAAGGCAAAGAAACATGGAATGCTGAAGTGTACCTGACCAATGACAGAAGGGCAGAGAGGGCACACAGGTGTAATGCATGTGAGGTGAAGGGTATAAAAAGTTGTACTGAAGAACAATAAAATGCTGATGCTTGAAGCCTTCTTCAGTGTCAGTCATACCTCCTCTGTCAATCACATGTCTTAGTAACATTGCTAAATCATAGCCTTGTACAGATCCTCACAGGCATGTACAGTCTTGCATGGTTTGTTCAAAACAAAGCATTCCTAAGCACACCATTATCTCTTCCTCCTTTAGGGTTCTGCCTTAACGTGCCAGGGCTTATGGCCCACTTGGCCCACTAAAGCTAGCACGTCCACTTCTGTCACAAGTTCAGCAGTACTCTGAGTCCTGCTTTCTAGCTGTATTCCCACACTGTGTGATCAGCATTGCAGGGGGAATATGGGCTACTGAAATAAATGAATCAATATGATTCCAACAGTAGCCATTTATTGTTTACATAAAGCCACAGTTATAGTTTCTAGCACTACTGTTCACGTGTACAGGAGTCTCTCGATTGGCTAAGTCATTTGTCCATCAGACAGGCACACATCCTTCAGGGCACCTAATTGGTCAAGGGTCTATTACCAAACTGTGTGTCTTCTATCTGAGTTTTGCATTTCTTGTAGACACTTTCCCAGGCTCTTGCTCATTATTTTTAGACCTGTTGTTGTTCCTGTAGCCTTGACAAATCCCTGAGAACTCTGGAAAACAAGACTGCAGGTGTTGCCCGATATCCAAAGTGAAACACAAATCAACGTAGTTGATTTATGCCGGTGCTTTATTTAGGGCCCGGGGACCTGAGGACTAGCTCCCAAGTCAGAATCCCAGAGACCCTCATTTTACAATCAGCTTTTATAACTTTTTACAACTGATTACTTCATCAACATACGTACAAAACCCCACATCCCAAGTTACAATAGATACATATATCAAAATCAAATTACACTCCTTGAAGTCATAAATTTCACATGGTTGTCTGCTCCAGGACTATAGTTTAGCTCCTGTGGTCAAACTCCCACCACCAGATATCCATGGCTACGTTATACTTTAACTTAATCTCATGGAAACAGCTAACAGTTTCTACCTGTTTGTTCTTAGCTAAGCCTTAAGTCTCAGGAACCTCAGTACATTCCCATGGCACATTCCCAGAATTAGGGCCTACTTCTAATAGAAAAATCTTCAAGCCTTAGCATGACTACTACTACTTCACTATTTTATGTCTCCCAACCCCCCTTTGGTAACAACTCCCCCCTTTTGAGCATTCTTCAAGGATTCTGCAAGGATGCTCAATCTTCAAGTGATGGTTTCCAGATAGGTCGGCGGGGGACTCTCTCTGGGTGAAATCACTTCTTTCCTGGTCAGAGCCTTCATCACCCGACGTGTATGCATGCCCTCTCTTGCAATCACTCCTAGAAGACACTTATATGCTATGACAATGAGAATCACTATTATTACAATCATTACAATATACTGTATTATAGAGGATAACCAACCTGAGACCTGGATTCCTAATGAGCTAAATAGAGCTCCTACCCAATTATGTTCTGCCTCCTTTTGGACCTCCTGCACTTGTGATTCAATTTGTCCCAATTGGCTTATATCCTTTTCCACCTCTTGGGTTACGTTTGGGATATGCACACAACAATGGTCATCCCCCCCTTGCAGGTATCCACAAACTCCATGTTCCTTTAGCAAAATCATATCCAGGGCCATCCTATTTTGAACTGTCATTCTGGTGGTTGCTTGTAACTGTATATTCAAGTCCTTAAACCCCTTCTTAGTGACTGCTGCCAATTGTTCTGTTTGTCCCAATAACTTGTAAATCATCTCTCTGTTCCTATAAGTAGCTATCGGAGCAAATAATGACTCAAGTGCCCAACCAAATTTTACTCCCCCTGATGGTTCATGCCATTCATCCTCTGAGTCTACTAATTCGTCCACTTCCCTTCTTATTCACCTCTGGGTCTCCTCCTTAGTAAGTTCGGACTGTTTCCAGAATGGACATAAAGTGGGAATTCCTAGTGTAATTTGTGTCACTGAACCATCGATTGGCATATGGGTAGTCCATTGTCCATGTCCCTTAACCCAAACCAAGTTCCCTGGGCTTCTTACCGTAGTTGTTTTGCAATCAACTCCCATTTTATTATCTCTTTTCATGGAATGATTATATCCTCTGCACTCACATCCCAGCTGTAACAGAATTCTCACAGGTAGCAAACCAATATGTTCTGGTGAGGTATCACAAGTAAAGATTTTGGTACAGTTCCAATCATCCTTAGCCTTCGTTAATTGTCTCCAATGTGCAGGAACATCTTTAGATAATTCATGACTTTGGTTCTTTTTCCCTATCCGTTGAATACACCAATTTACTGGGCCTATATAACTGTATGTTTCCAATAAACTTGGTCCCCAGATTGTCTGCCACTCTTCCATAGTGGTGTGGTGGGTAACATTTTGGCATACCTTTTCATTTATCTTTTTCTTTGTTTGTATTTGCACTCTCGAACAGGGGTACTTCCCAGCTTTTGAAACTAAACAACTTCCCTTATTTCGAGGGTCCTCTACCCAACCGAGGTAGCCTGGCATCTGTTGACATTGTTGCTTAGTTACCTCCTGTGGAATCAAACATCCTTCTATCCATCCTGGTATTATGTGGGATACAAATTTACAATTCCAGGAGACATTACTAAATGCTTTGGGCATTTCTCCGACAGGTATTATTCCCCATGATATTGGGTCACCTGCTGAGTGAGGCATGGGCAAACAAGCTGTAATGGTTGTGACATTTTGCATTTTCCCAAAATCCCGAATTAATCCTAGCACCAGATTTTCTTGCTCTGGGGTTTTTATGGGATTCCTAATTTCTGTTACTTGCCTGGTGACTTGAGTTTCTCTCATATAGACGTGAGTCATTCCATGTTCCCACCAATCATCCTCTGAGACCCAACACCAATAATTTCCTTCATCATCATCCTTCTTGGCCTGCCTAATTACTAAGACTATCATTCCAATTCTTCTCTCAATCTGATATTTGGGTCCAGATTTCAAATTTCCCTTAAACCACCACCCAAAGTCAGTGAATTTCTTTTCCCCTGTGATACAGCTTAAAATTAGGTCCTGGCCTTCTGTTGCTAGATATACCCCATGCTGTGGTTTAACGCTCCTATCCAAGTGAGGATTGGCAACTACTTCCCTCAGTCCATAGTTCCCGTCACTTCCACAAGTGACTACACATAGATATTCTCCTCCAGCCTCCCCAATTTTGGGATCAGTAATGTTGAGCCACCCCTTCCCTCTCAGTCCGACTATCCACCATCTTATTCCAACGGTTAATCTTTCCCACATCTGGTCCGGGCCCCTTTTCCACCATTTGACTTGTACTGTCCATCCACAATAATGGTCTAATTCAAAGGTGCAGTTTATTCTTAATGGGGGTCCATTCCACATGTCAACTTGTGTGTGGACCGGTACCACTGTGACAGGATTTTCCAAATTTTCCTTATTCTTTATCCCCAAAACTTTTACCTCAAGATTCCCATAATCAAAGCTATCCCTAATCCAAACAACACATGTGAATGGGCCTGTATGGTTTCTCCATGTTGTGGGTACCTGCAAGGTCGTGTTCCCTCTTTGTTGTTGCTTGTCCCAGAACAAGGTAACCATTCCCTGATCCGCCACTTCTGGTCCCACTTTCCATCTGACATTTATTTCCTTGAATCCAGCTCTCTGGTTATCTGAAAACAAACAGGTTAGATTCATGCTCGCATTTTCAGGCACTACTACATACGGATCAACTACAGTAACTACCACAAAAGCATCCACATATAGGATCTGTCCCAGTAGGATGACAATTATTAGGATTTGGCTTTGAACACCATCCGGGTAGCAGATAGAGGTCGAACTTCCCACTGAGACGGGACTTTCTTGACTCTGGTGTAATGGATCCAGTTTCCGATGCCCTCGACCTTTACAGCGGTGAAAGTAGTCATGAGTACTTGGTAAGGACCTTCCCATGTTTCCTTCAGAGGTTCAGTGTTCCAGTTTTTGATATACACTTGGTCTCCTGGTAGGATATCATGAGCTGGATTTTCCAATGGCAACGGCCGATTCCACTGCAGGGCTCCTCTGATAGCTGTGAGGGTCTTATTGAGAGACAGGATATAAGTGAGTAAGATTTGGTCTCCTATCAAATGCGGGTCACCCTGATACACTGTAGCATGATAAGGTTTGCCGTACAGGATTTCATACGGACTTACCCCTACCTTCTCTCTAGGCTTTATCCTGATTCTCAACAGGGCTAGGGGCAATGCCTGGGGCCACTGGATCTTGGCTTCCTGACAAATCTTCTTAATCTGCCCCTTCAGAGTCTGGTTCATCCTTTCCACCTGTCCACTAGACTGTGGTCTCCAAGGGGTATGAAGATTCCAAGTTATCCCTAACATTCTTGCTACCTCCTGTACAATTCCTGCCACAAAGTGGGGTGCCCGGTCTGATGACATTCCTAACGGTACACCAAATCTTGGTATAATCTCCCGTAACAGTGTCTTTACTACCTCTTTTGCCTGATTTGTTCGACAGGGAAAGGCTTCCGGCCACCCGGAAAAGGTACATACATACACCAATATGTACTTATATCCCTGGGCTTTTGGTAAATCTGAAAAATCTATTTGCCAATAATCTCCTGGTTGGGGTCCCACCTGTAATTTTCCCATTTGCACTTGCCTCCTAGTCACAGGGTTATTTTTGATACATACCGGGCAGGTGGCGTTCACTCTCTTAGCCATTGTTAACATCTGATTTGAGATTACCTCTTTCCGCAGGAATTGAATCAGTGCTTCTGTTCCCCAATGGCATTTGTTATGTTCCATTTCCAACACTGCTCTCATAATTCTCACGGGGAATACTTCTTGTCCCGTTGATGTTACATACCATCCTTTTATGTTTTTGCGGGCTTGCACCAACTCGGCTAGTTTTTCATCTTCTGGAGAATAGCTAGGTTTTTGTTCAAGGTAAGAAGCAGCTGGGTTAGTCCGTACAGGCAATAATGCTAATTGAGTCCATACTTCTCGGGCTACCTGTTTGGCTGCTTTGTCTGCCAGCTGGTTTCCTTGGTGTTCCTTTCCCATCCCCCTCTGATGTCCTTTTACATGCATTACTGCCACCTCCCGAGGTTTGTGGACCGCTTCAAGTAGGGCTTGGATTTGCTCACGGTGTTTGACCTGTGCCCCTTGCGAGTTCAAAAGTCCCCTTTCTTTCCACAAAGCCCCGTGCACATGGATTACTCCAAAAGCATATTTGGAGTCTGTCCAGATATTTGCTCTTTTTCCTTGACTTAAAACCAAAGCTCTTACCAAAGCCCATATTTCTGCCTTTTGGGCTGATGTTCCTGGGGTAAGAGCCTTAGCCTCTATGACTTGGCTTAGGGTTACCACCCCATACCCAGCATACCGAGTTCCATTTTCAACGAAGCTGGAGCCATCAGTGAACAGTTCCCAGTCGGGGTCCTCCAAAGGCTCATCTCTCAGGTCTTGTCGACTAGTGAATACCTGTTCAATGGTTTCCACACAATCATGTACCAGTTCTCCTTCATCCTGTTGAGCTTGGAGAAATTCTGCTGGATTAAGACAGTTAGTTGTTTTTAATTCGATGTCGTCTTGTTCCCTCAACTGTGCCTGGTACTGTAACATACGGCTAGACGACAACCAATGCCCCCCTTTTTGTTCCAGTACTGCAATTACTATGTGGGGAATAAACACTTCAATTTTCTTTCCCAAAGTCAATTTCCTGGCCTCCTGTATCAGAATCACAGTGGCTGCCACAGCTCGTAAGCAGCTAGGCCATCCAGCACTCACGGCATCCAACTGCTTTGAGAAGTATCCCACTGGGCGTTTCCACGATCCCAGCTTTTGTGTGAGTACTCCCACTGCCAGTCGCTGCCTTTCATTAACATACAGTTGAAAATCCTTTGTGAGGTCTGGCAAACCTAGGGCAGGTGCTTCCCTCAATGCCTGTTTCAGTGCTTGGAATGCCCTTTCCTGGATTCTTCCCCACTTTAGCTCAGGGTCTTTTGCAGCTTCATAGAGGGGTTTGGCTTTCAGGCCGAAGTCTGGAATCCACAGCCGACACCACCCCACCATCCCTAGAAAAGATCTCAGTTCCTGATGATTTCGGGGCGTAGGAATGGCACAGATTGTTTGTATCCGGTTAATACCCAACTTTCGGGTCCCCTGGGAGATTTCGCAACCCAAATATATGACTTTATCTCTTACCAGTCGGGCTTTTTCTTTAGACACACGATATCCAGCTTGTCCCAGCATATTCAATAGTCCGATGGTTAGGCGCAAGCACACCTCTTGCTCTACAGTAGCCAGGAAAATGTCATCAACATATTGCAATAATACATAAGAGAAAGGAGACTCCCATACCTGGCTGATTTTCCATTCTTCCAGTTCCCGAGCCAACTGGGTCTCAAATATTGTCGGACTGTTCTTGAACCCTTGCGGCAAACGTGCCCAAGTTAGCTGTTTCTTCCGTCCTGTGTCTGGGTCTTCCCACTCAAAGGCAAACAATTTTTTACTTTCAAATGCCAGAGGGATGCAGAAAAACGCGTCCTTTAAATCGATTACAGTGAACCACTGAAATTTTTCAGACACAGATGTTAGCAATGTATAAGGGTTTGCCACCACCGGATGGATATCCTTTGTGATATTATTAATTGCCCTTAAATCTTGAACCAGTCTGTATTTTCTATTCGGTTTCCTCCCTGGGAAGATTGGGGTATTGTATTCCGATTCACATTCTTGCAAAATTCCTAATGCCAAAAACTGAGTTATCATTGGAGCTACCCTTTTCCTAGCTTCCAGCTTTAGTGGGTACTGCTTTAATCTAACTGGACGGGCTCCTTCCTTCAACTCCACCACTACAGGTTGTGCAGCTTTTGACTTACCCGGAACTCCAGACTCCCAGACCCATGGTACTACTGCCTGCTCTATTTCTTCAGGTATACCTGTTGTTTCTACTTCTTTTATCACAAACAACTGGGATAAGTTTTCTTCTGGGATTTCCAATTTAACCCTTCCTTTTTCAAAAATTATTCTCGCATTCACTCTTGATAATAAATCCCTTCCTAGCAATGATTCTGGACTATTTGGCATGTACAAGAATTGATGATCAAATTCTTTTCCCCCAAATCTTATATCTAATGTGTGTAAAAACGTTCTTTCCTCTACTTGTCCCATAACCCCCACCACCTGGATAGTAGAATCACTTAAGGGTCCCATTAGTGTATTTAAAGCAGAATGTGTAGCTTCAGTATCTATCCTAAATTGTCTGGGCTCCCCCCCCACCTCAATTATCACCTTCAGATCCTGATCTAGTCAGCTGCTTTGATTTTGATTGTGGTAACTCCCCATCATAAAGGCTTGTGCGACCTCTTGTGGATTATTGCAGAAAGGATTTAGTCCCTGTCCCTGCTCATTCCCTCCACCCTGGGAAAGTGGACACTCATTTTTCCAGTGGCCTCTATTTTTGCATATAGCACATTGATTCCATGCCAACCTAGTTGTCCCCTGTCCCATTATACCATTTCTAAATCCTCTCCCCTCAACCGATGCTGGATTTCCTCCCCCTCTTCCCCGGCCCCGACCCTGTCCTCTTCCCCTGGGGTTTCCCCCTCTAGAATTCCCGCTCGTTACCTGTTGTAAAATTGCCAGCATACTTGCTTGCTGCCTTTTCATTGTCTCCTTTTCTCTGTTATTATAAACTTTCCATGCCACCTCCAACAACCTTTCTAGGTCCCTAGTTTCTTCCCCTTCCAATTTCTGCAACTTCTTATGGATATCCTCCTGAGACTGTCCCATAAATATCAATGCCAATTGCAATTTTCCCGCTTCCCCCTCTACATCCAAATTTGTGTATCGTCGGGCAGTCTCCTTTAATCTTTCTAAAAACTCTGAGGGCGACTCACTTTTTTCCTGCTTAACTGAGTACAATTTTGACCAATTCAAGGTTTTAGGTATCCCATTTCGCACTCCTTCCACCACCAGCTCTTGATAAATTCTAAGTCTTCGCATCCCTTCCCCTGTATTTGGGTTCCACTCTGGGTCTTCCCTTGGTACCAAATCATTCACATTGCCCCCTGCCAATCGCAACCGAACCATGTCCCGAGCCCGCTCAGTCATTGCTTTAAACACTATCTCTTTTTCCTTCGAGTCCAGAATTGTATCAAGCAAAACCTGCAAATCATTCCAATCAGGATTCTGAGTTTTAATCACCATCTTGATCACTCGAGCCACGCGCTCCGGATCTTCCCGATACGTCCCCGCTGATTGTTTCCAAATCATTAAATCATTAGGGGAAAATGGGACCTTTACCATAACCTTCTCCCCCTCGGGACCTGCCACCGCCTCTCGTAATGGGGCCATTAAACGGGGTTTATTTACCTCCCTCTCTTTCTCCCTTTCTCGTCCCTTCTCCATCATCCGCCCCCTTCGAGTCCTTTCCCATAATGGACTCCGTGGCGCAATTGTTTCCTCCCGTATGGTTTCCTCAGTCCCTGCTTCCCTTTCTTTTCCTAATTCATCATCCTTCCCTAACAGGGGTGCACTGGGGAGGGTCAACGCCGCTACTGGGGCTACCAGCATTGAGACATCCTCTTCAGGTTCTGTAAACTTTACCGAGCACTCTTTACACCTTTTCCATTCTTTACATCCCACACATTCATCATCTACAGATTTCAATACCATTATACCACATTCCTTCTGCCACTCAGGCTTTTCTTTCAGGTAATAAAACAAATCCAAATATGGTATCTCATCCCACTTCTCATTATCTTGTAAATAATGCATCAAAGGAGTAATGATATCAGGGTTCAAAGTACCATGCCTGGGCCATCGCATTCCTCCAGTCTCATACATGGGCCAAATATAATTACAGTAATCAATCAATTTCCTTTTACTCAGTTCTTGACCAAAACAACCTTGTTTCCAATGCTGTAATAAACATCCTAGAGGCGAATCATCATTTATTTCTATATTAGTACTAGTTAATGCTTTGAACGTTTTAAATGGCATAATCATACACACACTCACTCTCACTCTTACACCACAATCCAATTACCAATAGTCCGCTATAATCCACTATTCTTGCCTTGCTCGTCACTGCGAGTGGCAAGTACTGGTCCTGCGCAGCTTTCGCCACGTCTGACGGCCAGTGCCTAGGCTCCCCAACCTTTAGACGTCTTTTGCCCAACCGTGCGAGGATCACTGCCTCGTCTTATTCGGCAGGCTTACCCAAACCAAAGAATAAAGCACCTTTTCGGGCTTACCTCTCACAGTCGTCCGTCAGGCGCGGGGTCGGGCACGGGTTGATGTCTCCCCAGAAATCACCTGGTGCCGGCGTGGAGTGGATCAGCTCGCGAACCGCCCCAGCAACCTCCGGAGTCCTGCCGCGGTCGCCAGAAAACTGTTGCCCGATATCCAGAGTAAAACACAAACCAACTAAGTTGATTTATGCGGTGCTTTATTAGGGCCCGGGGACCTGAGGACTAGCGTCCCAAGTCAGAATCCCGAAGACCCTCATTTTACAATCAGCTTTTATATCTTTTTACAACTGATTACTTCATTAGTGTACGTGCAAAACCCCACATCCCAAGTTACAATAGATACATATATCAAAATCAAATTACACTCCTTGGAGTCATAAATTTCACATGGTTGTCTGCTCCAAGACTATGGTTTAGCTCCTGTGGTCAAACTCCCACCCCCAGATACCCATGGCTACGTTATACTTTAACTTAATCTCATGGAAACATCTAACAGTTTCTACCTGTTTTGTTCTTAGCTAAGCCTTTTAAGTCTCAGGAACCTCAGTACATTCCCATGGCACATTCCCAGGATTCGGGCCTACTTCTAATAGGGAAATCTTCAAGCCTTAGCATGACTACTACTACTTCACTATTTAATTTCTCCAACCCCCCTTTGGTAACAACTCCCCCCTTTTGAGCATTCTTCAAGGATTCTGCAAGGATGCTCAATCTTCAAGTGATGGTTTCCAGATAGGTCGGCGGGGGACTCTCTCTGGGCGAAATCACTTCTTTCCTGGTCAGAGCCTTCATCACCCGACGTGTATGAGTGCCCTCTCTTGCAATCACTCCTAGGAGACACTTATATGCTATGACAATGAGAATCACTATTATTACAATCATTACAATATACTGTATTATAGAGGATAACCAACCTGAGACCTGGATTCCTAATGAGCTAAATAGAGCTCCTACCCAATTATGTTCTGCCTCCTTTTGGACCTCCTGCACTTGTGATTCAATTTGTCCCAATTGGCTTATATCCTTTTCCACCTCTTGGGTTACGTTTGGGATATGCACACAACAATGGTCATCCCTCCCTTGCAGGTATCCACAAACTCCATGTTCCTTTAGCAAAATCATATCCAGGGCCATCCTATTTTGAACTGTCATTCTGGTGGTTGCTTGTAACTGTATATTCAAGTCCTTAAACCCCTTCTTAGTGACTGCTGCCAATCGTTCTGTTTGTCCCAATAACTTGTAAAGCATCTCTCTGTTCCTATAAGTAGCTACCGGAGCAAATAAAGACTCAAGTGCCCAACCAAATTTTACTCCCCCTGATGGTTCATGCCATTCATCCTCTGGGTCTACTAATTCGTCCACTTCCCTTCTTATTCGCCTCTGGGTCTCCTCCTTAGTAAGTTCGGACTGTTTCCAGAATGGACATAAAGTGGGAATTCCTAGTGTAATTTGTGTCACTGAACCATCGATTGGCATATGGGTAGTCCATTGTCCATGTCCCTTAACCCAAACCAAGTTCCCTGGGCTTCTTACCGTGGTTGTTTTGCAGTCAACTCCCATTTTATTATCTCTTTTCATGGAATGATTATATCCTCTGCACTCACATCCCAGCTGTAACAGAATTCTCACAGGTAGCAAACCAATATGTTCTGGTGAGGTATCACAAGTTAAGATTTTGGTACAGTTCCAATCATCCTTAGCCTTCGTTAATTGTCTCCAATGTGCAGGAACATCTTTAGATAATTCATAACTTTGGTTCTTTTTCCCTATCCATTGAATACACCAATTTACTGGGCCTATATAACTGTATGTTTCCAATAAACTTGGTCCCCAGATTGTCTGCCACTCTTCCATAGTGGTGTGGTGGGTAACATTTTGGCATACCTTTTCATTTATCTTTTTCTTTGTTTGTATTTGCACTCTCGAACAGGGGTACTTCCCAGCTTTTGAAACTAAACAACTTCCCTTATTTCGAGGGTCCTCTACCCAACCGAGGTAGCCTGGCATCTGTTGACATTGTTGCTTAGTTACCTCCTGTGGAATCAAACATCCTTCTATCCATCCTGGTATTATGTGGGATACAAATTTACAATTCCAGGAGACATTGCTAAATGCTTTGGGCATTTCTCCGACAGGTATTATTCCCCATGTTATTGGGTCACCTGCTGAATGAGGCATGGGCAAACAAGCTGTAATGGTTGTGACATTTTGCATTTTCCCAAAATCCCGAATTAATCCTAGCACCAGATTTTCTTGCTCTGGGGTTTTTATGGGATTCCTAATTTCTGTTACTTGCCTGGTGACTCGAGTTTCTCTCATATAGACGTGAGTCATTCCATGTTCCCACCAATCATCCTCCGAGACCCAACACCAATAATTTCCTTCATCATCATCCTTCTTGGCCTGCCTAATTACTAAGACTATCATTCCAATTCTTCTCTCGATCTGATATTTGGGTCCAGATTTCAAATTTCCCTTAAACCACCACCCAAAGTCAGTGAATTTCTTTCCCCCTGTGATACAGCTTAAAATTAGGTCCCGGCCTTCTGTTGCTAGATATACCCCATGCTGTGGTTTAACGCTCCTATCCAAGTGAGGATTGGCAACTACTTCCCTCAGTCCATAGTTCCCGTCACTTCCACAAGTGACTACACATAGGTATTCTCCTTCAGCCTCCCCAATTTTGGGATCAGTAATGTTGAGCCACCCCTCCCCTCTCAGTCCGACTATCCACCAGCTTATTCCAACGGTTAATCTTTCCCACATCTGGTCCGGGCCCATTTTCCACCATTTGACTTGTACTGTCCATCCACAATAATGGTCTAATTCAAAGGTGCAGTTTATTCTTAATGGGGGTCCGTTCCACATGTCAACTTGTGTGTGGACCGGTACCACTGTGACAGGATTATCCAAATTTTCCTTATTATTTATCCCTAACACTTTTACCTCAAGATTCCCATAATCAAAGCTATCCCTAATCCAAACAACACATGTGAATGGGCCTGTATGGTTTCTCCATGTTGTGGGTACCTGCAAGGTCGTGTTCCCTCTTTGTTGTTGCTTGTCCCAGAACAAGGTAACCATTCCCTGATCCGCCACTTCTGGTCCCACTTTCCATCTGACATTTATTTCCTCGAATCCAGCTCTCTGGTTATCTGAAAACAAACAGGTTAGATTCATGCTCGCATTTTCAGGCACTACTACATACGGATCAACTACAGTAACTACCACAAAAGCATCCACATATAGGATCTGTCCCAGTAGGATGACAATTATTAGGATTTGGCTTTGAACACCATCCGGGTAGCAGATAGAGGTCGAACTTCCCACTGAGACGGGACTTTCTTGACTCTGGT
This sequence comes from Trochalopteron elliotii, assembly GCA_024734555.1. Lineage (NCBI taxonomy): Eukaryota > Metazoa > Chordata > Aves > Passeriformes > Leiothrichidae > Trochalopteron > Trochalopteron elliotii. Next base: position 155,204 of record JANPWX010020316.1, on the reverse strand, counting down.
GTAATGGATCCAGTTTCCGATGCCCTCGACCTTTACAGCGGTGAAAGTAGTCATGAGTACTTGGTAAGGGCCTTCCCATGTTTCCTTCAGAGGTTCAGTGTTCCAGTTTTTGATATACACTTGGTCTCCTGGTAGGATATCATGAGCTGGATTTTCCAATGGCAACGGCCGATTCCACTGCAGGGCTCCTCTGATAGCTGTGAGGGTCTTATTGAGAGACAGGATATAAGTGAGTAAGATTTGGTCTCCTATCAAATGCGGGTCACCCTGATACACTGTAGCATGATAAGGTTTGCCGTACAGGATTTCATACGGACTTACTCCTACCTTCTCTCTAGGCTTTATCCTGATTCTCAACAGGGCTAGGGGCAATGCCTGAGGCCACTGGATTTTTGCTTCCTGACAAATCTTCTTAATCTGCCCCTTCAGAGTCTGGTTCATCCTTTCCACCTGTCCACTAGACTGTGGTCTCCAGGGGGTATGAAGATTCCAAGTTATCCCTAACATTCTTGCTACCTCCTGTACAACTCCTGCCACAAAGTGGGGTCCCCTGTCTGATGACATTCCTAACGGTACACCAAATCTTGGTATAATCTCCCGTAACAGTGTCTTTACTACCTCTTTTGCCTGATTTGTTCGACAGGGAAAGGCTTCCGGCCACCCGGAAAAGGTACATACATACACCAATATGTACTTATATCCCTGGGCTTTCGGTAATTCTGAAAAATCTATTTGCCAATAATCTCCTGGTTGGGGTCCCACCTGTAATTTTCCCATTTGCACTTGCCTCCTAGTCACAGGGTTATTTTTGATACATACCGGGCAGGTGGCGTTCACTCTCTTAGCCATTGTTAACATCTGATTTGAGATTACCTCTTTCCGCAGGAATTGAATCAGCGCTTCTGCTCCCCAATGGCATTTGTTATGTTCCATTTCCAGCACTGCTCTCATGATTCTCACGGGTAAAACTACTTGTCCCGTTGATGTTACATACCATCCTTTGATGTTTTTGCGGGCTTGCACCAACTCGGCTAGTTTTACATCTTCTGGAGAATAGCTAGGTTTTTGTTCAAGGTAAGAAGCAGCTGGGTTAGTCCGTACAGGCAATAATGCTAATTGAGTCCATACTTCTCGGGCTACCTGTTTGGCTGCTTTGTCTGCCAGCTGGTTTCCTTGGTGTTCCTTTCCCATCCCCCTCTGATGTCCTTTTACATGCATTACTGCCACCTCCCGAGGTTTGTGGACCGCTTCAAGTAGGGCTTGGATTTGCTCACGGTGTTTGACCTGTGCCCCTTGCGAGTTCAAAAGTCCCCTTTCTTTCCACAAAGCCCCGTGCACATGGATTACTCCAAAAGCATATTTGGAGTCTGTCCAGATATTTGCTCTTTTTCCTTGACTTAAAACCAAAGCTCTTACCAAAGCCCATATTTCTGCCTTTTGGGCTGATGTTCCTGGGGTAAGAGCCTTAGCCTCTATGACTTGGCTTAGGGTTACCACCCCATACCCAGCATACCGAGTTCCATTTTCAACGAAGCTGGAGCCATCAGTGAACAGTTCCCAGTCGGGGTCCTCCAAAGGCTCATCTCTCAGGTCTTGTCGACTAGTGAATACCTGTTCAATGGTTTCCACACAATCATGTACCAGTTCTCCTTCATCCTGTTGAGCTTGGAGAAATTCTGCTGGATTAAGACAGTTAGTTGTTTTTAATTCGATGTCGTCTTGTTCCCTCAACTGTGCCTGGTACTGTAACATACGGCTAGACGACAACCAATGCCCCCCTTTTTGTTCCAGTACTGCAATTACTATGTGGGGAATAAACACTTCAATTTTCTTTCCCAAAGTCAATTTCCTGGCCTCCTGTATCAGAATCACAGTGGCTGCCACAGCTCGTAAGCAGCTAGGCCATCCAGCACTCACGGCATCCAACTGCTTTGAGAAGTATCCCACTGGGCGTTTCCACGATCCCAGCTTTTGTGTGAGTACTCCCACTGCCAGTCGCTGCCTTTCATTAACATACAGTTGAAAATCCTTTGTGAGGTCTGGCAAACCTAGGGCAGGTGCTTCCCTCAATGCCTGTTTCAGTGCTTGGAATGCCCTTTCCTGGATTCTTCCCCACTTTAGCTCAGGGTCTTTTGCAGCTTCATAGAGGGGTTTGGCTTTCAGGCCGAAGTCTGGAATCCACAGCCGACACCACCCCACCATCCCTAGAAAAGATCTCAGTTCCTGATGATTTCGGGGCGTAGGAATGGCACAGATTGTTTGTATCCGGTTAATACCCAACTTTCGGGTCCCCTGGGAGATTTCGCAACCCAAATATATGACTTTATCTCTTACCAGTCGGGCTTTTTCTTTAGACACACGATATCCAGCTTGTCCCAGCATATTCAATAGTCCGATGGTTAGGCGCAAGCACACCTCTTGCTCTACAGTAGCCAGGAAAATGTCATCAACATATTGCAATAATACATAAGAGAAAGGAGACTCCCATACCTGGCTGATTTTCCATTCTTCCAGTTCCCGAGCCAACTGGGTCTCAAATATTGTCGGACTGTTCTTGAACCCTTGCGGCAAACGTGCCCAAGTTAGCTGTTTCTTCCGTCCTGTGTCTGGGTCTTCCCACTCAAAGGCAAACAATTTTTTACTTTCAAATGCCAGAGGGATGCAGAAAAACGCGTCCTTTAAATCGATTACAGTGAACCACTGAAATTTTTCAGACACAGATGTTAGCAATGTATAAGGGTTTGCCACCACCGGATGGATATCCTTTGTGATATTATTAATTGCCCTTAAATCTTGAACCAGTCTGTATTTTCTATTCGGTTTCCTCCCTGGGAAGATTGGGGTATTGTATTCCGATTCACATTCTTGCAAAATTCCTAATGCCAAAAACTGAGTTATCATTGGAGCTACCCTTTTCCTAGCTTCCAGCTTTAGTGGGTACTGCTTTAATCTAACTGGACGGGCTCCTTCCTTCAACTCCACCACTACAGGTTGTGCAGCTTTTGACTTACCCGGAACTCCAGACTCCCAGACCCATGGTACTACTGCCTGCTCTATTTCTTCAGGTATACCTGTTGTTTCTACTTCTTTTATCACAAACAACTGGGATAAGTTTTCTTCTGGGATTTCCAATTTAACCCTTCCTTTTTCAAAAATTATTCTCGCATTCACTCTTGATAATAAATCCCTTCCTAGCAATGATTCTGGACTATTTGGCATGTACAAGAATTGATGATCAAATTCTTTTCCCCCAAATCTTATATCTAATGTGTGTAAAAACGTTCTTTCCTCTACTTGTCCCATAACCCCCACCACCTGGATAGTAGAATCACTTAAGGGTCCCATTAGTGTATTTAAAGCAGAATGTGTAGCTTCAGTATCTATCCTAAATTGTCTGGGCTCCCCCCCCACCTCAATTATCACCTTCAGATCCTGATCTAGTCAGCTGCTTTGATTTTGATTGTGGTAACTCCCCATCATAAAGGCTTGTGCGACCTCTTGTGGATTATTGCAGAAAGGATTTAGTCCCTGTCCCTGCTCATTCCCTCCACCCTGGGAAAGTGGACACTCATTTTTCCAGTGGCCTCTATTTTTGCATATAGCACATTGATTCCATGCCAACCTAGTTGTCCCCTGTCCCATTATACCATTTCTAAATCCTCTCCCCTCAACCGATGCTGGATTTCCTCCCCCTCTTCCCCGGCCCCGACCCTGTCCTCTTCCCCTGGGGTTTCCCCCTCTAGAATTCCCGCTCGTTACCTGTTGTAAAATTGCCAGCATACTTGCTTGCTGCCTTTTCATTGTCTCCTTTTCTCTGTTATTATAAACTTTCCATGCCACCTCCAACAACCTTTCTAGGTCCCTAGTTTCTTCCCCTTCCAATTTCTGCAACTTCTTATGGATATCCTCCTGAGACTGTCCCATAAATATCAATGCCAATTGCAATTTTCCCGCTTCCCCCTCTACATCCAAATTTGTGTATCGTCGGGCAGTCTCCTTTAATCTTTCTAAAAACTCTGAGGGCGACTCACTTTTTTCCTGCTTAACTGAGTACAATTTTGACCAATTCAAGGTTTTAGGTATCCCATTTCGCACTCCTTCCACCACCAGCTCTTGATAAATTCTAAGTCTTCGCATCCCTTCCCCTGTATTTGGGTTCCACTCTGGGTCTTCCCTTGGTACCAAATCATTCACATTGCCCCCTGCCAATCGCAACCGAACCATGTCCCGAGCCCGCTCAGTCATTGCTTTAAACACTATCTCTTTTTCCTTCGAGTCCAGAATTGTATCAAGCAAAACCTGCAAATCATTCCAATCAGGATTCTGAGTTTTAATCACCATCTTGATCACTCGAGCCACGCGCTCCGGATCTTCCCGATACGTCCCCGCTGATTGTTTCCAAATCATTAAATCATTAGGGGAAAATGGGACCTTTACCATAACCTTCTCCCCCTCGGGACCTGCCACCGCCTCTCGTAATGGGGCCATTAAACGGGGTTTATTTACCTCCCTCTCTTTCTCCCTTTCTCGTCCCTTCTCCATCATCCGCCCCCTTCGAGTCCTTTCCCATAATGGACTCCGTGGCGCAATTGTTTCCTCCCGTATGGTTTCCTCAGTCCCTGCTTCCCTTTCTTTTCCTAATTCATCATCCTTCCCTAACAGGGGTGCACTGGGGAGGGTCAACGCCGCTACTGGGGCTACCAGCATTGAGACATCCTCTTCAGGTTCTGTAAACTTTACCGAGCACTCTTTACACCTTTTCCATTCTTTACATCCCACACATTCATCATCTACAGATTTCAATACCATTATACCACATTCCTTCTGCCACTCAGGCTTTTCTTTCAGGTAATAAAACAAATCCAAATATGGTATCTCATCCCACTTCTCATTATCTTGTAAATAATGCATCAAAGGAGTAATGATATCAGGGTTCAAAGTACCATGCCTGGGCCATCGCATTCCTCCAGTCTCATACATGGGCCAAATATAATTACAGTAATCAATCAATTTCCTTTTACTCAGTTCTTGACCAAAACAACCTTGTTTCCAATGCTGTAATAAACATCCTAGAGGCGAATCATCATTTATTTCTATATTAGTACTAGTTAATGCTTTGAACGTTTTAAATGGCATAATCATACACACACTCACTCTCACTCTTACACCACAATCCAATTACCAATAGTCCGCTATAATCCACTATTCTTGCCTTGCTCGTCACTGCGAGTGGCAAGTACTGGTCCTGCGCAGCTTTCGCCACGTCTGACGGCCAGTGCCTAGGCTCCCCAACCTTTAGACGTCTTTTGCCCAACCGTGCGAGGATCACTGCCTCGTCTTATTCGGCAGGCTTACCCAAACCAAAGAATAAAGCACCTTTTCGGGCTTACCTCTCACAGTCGTCCGTCAGGCGCGGGGTCGGGCACGGGTTGATGTCTCCCCAGAAATCACCTGGTGCCGGCGTGGAGTGGATCAGCTCGCGAACCGCCCCAGCAACCTCCGGAGTCCTGCCACGGTCGCCAGAAAACTGTTGCCCGATATCCAGAGTAAAACACAAACCAACAAAGTTGATTTATGCCGGTGCTTTATTAGGGCCCGGGGACCTGAGGACTAGCGTCCCAAGTCAGAATTCCGAAGACCCTCATTTTACAATCAGCTTTTATATCCTTTTGCAACTGATTACTTCATTAGTGTACATGCAAAACCCCACATCCCAAGTTACAATAGATACATATATCAAAATCAAATTACACTCCTTGGAGTCATAAATTTCACATGGTTGTCTGCTCCAAGACTATGGTTTAGCTCCTGTGGTCAAACTCCCACCACCAGATACCCATGGCTACGTTATACTTTAACTTAATCTCATGGAAACATCTAACAGTTTCTACCTGTTTTGTTCTTAGCTAAGCCTTTTAAGTCTCAGGAACCTCAGTACATTCCCATGGCACATTCCCAGGATTCGGGCCTACTTCTAATAGGGAAATCTTCAAGCCTTAGCATGACTACTACTACTTCACTATTTAATTTCTCCCAACCCCCTTTGGTAACAACACATCTGCTGGCAGGGCCTTTGCCTAGATCATTTTGTCCTGGGTTGTTACTGCATAACCTTTCATTCTCTTACCATTTCTCATGAAACTGCTCCCATCTGCAAAAATCTCCCAATCTGGATTTTCTAGGGGCACATCCTTCAGGTCTGGTCAGATGAAATAGACCTCTTCAATTCTCTGCAAACAATCATGCTCAGGCACAACGTTAATTAGGCAGAGGACAGAAACATGGCAGGGTTAACAACAGAAGTTGTTTTCAGGGTAACATCATCCTGTTCCAACAACAGTGATTGGTATTTAACCATCTGGTTGACGGACAGCCAATGTCCTCCTTTTTGTTCGAGTATAGCTGCTATGGCATGGGGTACGTACACTACAATATGTTGCCCACAGGTGAATTTCAGGGCCTCTTGATTCAAGATGACAGTAGCTACCACTGCCTTCAAACATCCAGGTCACCCTTGGCTCACATTGTCTAGCTGTTTGGAAAAGTAGGCCATGGCGGTCTGTTGGTTCCCAAGGTGCTGCACTAGTACCCCTAAACTCACATTTAGTCTCTCATCTGTAAAGAGTTCAAAAGGTTTAGTTAAGTCTGGAAATCCCAGCGAGGGAGCTGGCATTAGAGAGTGTTTCAGCTGTTTAAATGCAGCCCTTGTACTCTCAGTCCATAAAATAATGATCCCCTTTTTGGCCGCTTGTAGTGCTCCATATAGGGGTTTTACCAGCAGTCCATAATTTACTATCCATAAACGACACAAACCTACCATTCCCAGAAAAGCTTGCATCTCTCTCATGGTGTGGGGCTCTGGGAGGCAGCAGATGGCTTCTTTCAATTTTTTGCTGAGCTGTCGGTGTCCACAGGAGATCTCAAGCCCCAAAGAAACTACTGCTTCTTTGGCAATCTGTGCCTTGTCTTCGGAAACTCTGTACCCACTTAGTCCCAAAAAGTTTAACAATCTTACAGTGAGTTGGATGCAGTCATCTTGCATTTTAGCTGCAATCAAGATGTCATCAACATATTGAAGAATAATCCCTCCTGGCTCTTGTTTCCTCCAATCTTCCAATTCCTTTGCTAGCTGGTTTCCAAATGTTTTTGGGCTATTGCTAAAATCTTGGGGTAGGACTGTCCAAGTAAGCTGAGTTTTTCTCCCCATTTTGGGATTTTCCCATGCAAAAGCAAAGAGCTCCTGGCTGTTTCTATGCACAGAAATGTCACTGTGATGTCAGAGACAGCGACGCGACATTAACACGCTGTCCTAGGGTGACTATGATGCCTTTATCCCCAAATCGTCTGTTCTGTGTTCTGTACCTTTAAGACTGGTTCTGAGAGTGAGCAGGGAAAGAAGAAGCGTGCAGTTTGTTTTTAGAAACAAACTCACTCCTCTGAATCTGCTCTCGTCCTTGGGACTGTGTGGTTTCTTTTTTTTTCCTTCGTCGGATGCACGGAGGGCAGCCAGAGAGAGTTTTTTTCCCCTTTGTTAGTCTAGCTAGCTGAGGCAAAGAAGCTTTCCTGGACTTTTTTTTTTTTACTATTTTATTTTTCTTTGAGACTGTTTAAATCTGCTCTGGACTGAAAAACCCAGAGGAGCACCGGGATCTTGCACCCGTGGCCCACCAGGCCAGGGCCTCGGCATCTTCCAGCACTGAAGGGACTGATAAACAGACTCCTGGCACGGACTCTCAGTTTTGCCATCTCTCTTTGGAGCAGCGAGAGGTTTTATTGTTTCATATTATTATTATTGTTATTATTATTATTATTATTCATTCTTTATGCTTGTGGGCATTTTGTTTATTAAATAAATAGGGGTTTTTTCCACTCTTCTTTGAGGGAATTCTTTCCCCGGACCGGCTGGGGGGAGGGGCTGTTTGAATTTGCTTTTCAGAGGAACCCCATTCGGAGATTTCCTCCCAAATTTGCCCTAAACCAGGACACACACCAAGTTTTTGCAGCAACAACAACCGTTTATTGTCCGGCAGCTCTTTTTATAGGCCTTTCAAATTTCCCACGCTTATAGACATGATTGGTCAAGGGGCTCAACTCCGCCTAGCTCACTGACCAATGATATGGGTGCATCTGTGCTTCAAAGGGGTTGGCTGAGGTCCTCTGTTTGGGTTTGTCCTAGGGTGACTATGCTGCTTGTATCCCAAATTGTCTGTTCTTTTGTGCTGTATGTTGTGTTCTGTACCTTTAAGACTGGTTCTTGTCACTGTTGAGGCGGTCACGACACAAAGCAGAGACCAGAAGCAGTCTCAAACGGCAACTGTTTATTATCAAAAATGGCTGACCTTTTATACACTTTCTAATTGTTTATACTACTTCTACCCCAGCTATTGGTTACAATAAATCAACATAACACCATAGGTGAAAAGTAGCAGTGACTTCTAAAAATACTTCATCCAGCTGCAAACTTCTCTCCTTATCTTTCTTCTGTTCTTTTCTTCTCTCGGTCTCCTTGGTAACAGCCTTGAAGAAAGCTCCTTATCAGCTTCTTCTTGCTTCTCAGCTTCTTCATGCTCCTTTAGCTAACAGACCCGCTGTTAGCCCTTTCCACAATTCCCCCTTTTTGTTTTTGAACTGTAAACACAGCTGTTATGGATTTTTGCAGGGCCCTTTGCAAAAATCCAAGCAGTGGAAACACAAAACAACAATTACAACCACCACCAAAATTAACAATCCCATTCTTAACAATACCTTAAACCACCCAATAATACAATCATTCCCATCCTTCATCCATCTATAAGTGATTTTAAGTTTCTTAACTACTCTATCCTATAAAATTATATGTCTAATACTCAAACCTTAGGCTGTAACCACCCCCAGTGCTCAAAAAAGAGATGCAGGAATAATAGAACCAAAGTTCCAAAAAGCTGCATTGTCCTAATTACTGCAAACCAAAAGCACACCCTTTAATAACTTTGAAGGCACATTAAGACTGATGAGTTACATGTCCTGATATATGGCCTTAGTCAGTGTCATCTACACGTTCTGCTTCAGCTGTGGAACCATCCATCCTGTCCTTTCCTGCGCACTCCAGATAAGGCTTAACACAGTGAGCAGGAATGCATCAAGGGCCATTATCAGTCAAAACACAAGCATATCCCCTCCCCCAGGTTATTAGTTCCACTGGACCAGACCACATACCAGTAATTAAATCCTTGACTCATACCTTGACATTTTATGGAAATCCAGTTGCTTAGAATTCAAAGAGGAAAAATGGTAAAAAATTGGAGATAACTGTGAGTCAGGTAGAGGACGTAAAAAGTTTAACACAAACAGCTTTATCTAATCTCACTCCTGTTGCATTCCCAGTTTTTGTTTTTGAACCTGACGTTTAAGAAGACCATGAGCCCTTTCAATGATTGCCTGGCCCATAGGGACATGTGTAATACCCATAGAATGCTCAATGCCCCAAGCACAAAAAAATGCTTGCACTTTCTGCGAAGCATATGCTGGGCCATTATCCATTTTTATGTGACGTGGGGCACCTAGGATAGAAAAAGCATGATAAAAATGATAAATAACATCACGAGGTTTTTCTCCTGTAAATGCTGAAGCAACCATTGCACGAGAAAAGGTATCAACTCTAACATGAACATACTTAAAGCGACCAAATTCTGTCATTTTGGTGACATCAGTTTGCCATTCCTCTAAAGGGGATAAACCCCTAGGGTTGGTACCATAATATTGAGAAACATGAGTCATGTGACAGTCAGGACAAGAAGAAAGAATGGATTTTGCTTCACCAGGAGACAAATTGCTGCTGTAAAGCTTGAGCACTCTGATGAAAAAATTGATGAGACAAAACTGCCTGCTGCAACACATTAGATATAGTTTTGATCACAGCAGCAGCTACTAGGGAAATCCACATAGGCATTGCCCTCAACAAAAAATCCAGGTAATGATGTGTGGCTATGAATATGCATGATAAAAAAAGGATGTTTTCGAGCACAAATAACAGTCCATAATTTCACTAACATAGCAAATAGTGGTTTCTCTCGAATATTGTATAACACTGCTTGATCTAAATGCTTAACTAAATTAGCAACATAAATGGAATCAGTAACTATATTTACAGAATCAGGAAATAAAGTAAAAGCCAAAAGAAAGGCACAAAGTTCAACCAGTTGAGGAGACCCCTGCTGAATCATTGTCTCATATTCCCAGTGATCATCCTTTTTCCAGGCCACAGCTGGTTTTTGGGTTTTCCCTGATTCATCTGTAAAAACTGTTATACCTTCCACTGGAACAGGAGAACAAATTTGCTTCCCTTCAAAAGGGATCTCTTAGGTCAGATTTAGAACAGGATGAGAAGAAAATGGTATTTTATTTGGCCTGTAAAACAAGATAAGGCAGATTGCAATTCATGATTATTTTGAAAGCACCATTCAAAATACCACTGTTTTACAGGTATCATGATGGTCACAGGGTCGTGTCCCAAAATTTCATGACAACGCCTGCGGCCTTTGATGATAATATCTGCAAAAAGCTCATAAAGTCCAGGAGCTGTTTTCTGACATCTGAAAGATAAAAATATCCATTCTAAAATATGCAGGTGGTCTTCCCGATTATCACTCCATTGACACAATATTCCACATGGTATTTCATGATCCCTCAATATAAACAATTGGACACCAGCAAAGGTATCTATTCTGTTAACAAATTTGTGTGCTAAGGCCGATTCAATTTCTTCTAGGGTCTTTTTTGCTGCCAGGGTCAATTGCCTCTCATCAGTAGAGGAAGTGATCCCTGATAGCAAGTCATACAATGGTTGCATCTGATGATTGGTTATGCCTAAATATGATCGAATCCATCCTATTGAACCAAACAATTTCTGTACATCAGTAACAGTTTTCTAATTTCACAGGCTGATGCATAACTTGAGTAATAGTCACCAACATACCTAGATATTTCCAAGGCATGTGTTCCTGCACTTTCTCTGGGGCAATGATTAAACCAAAGGCTTTCAAATTTGTCAGAGCACATTGTTTAAGAGCTGATAACTGCTGTTTGTTGTCAGATGCTAGCAAGATAACATCCATGTAATGATAGCAATAGCAGTTATGAAATTGCTCCTGCACTTTTGACAATGCCTGTGCCACAAACCATTGACAAGTAGTTGGCGAGTTTTTCATCCCTTCGGGGAGTACCTTCCATTGATATCTTTTGTTGGGTTCAGCATGATTTGTGGAAGGCACAGTAAAAAATTTTTCTTTGTCTTGCTCAGCCAATGGAATAGTAAAAAACAATCTTTCAAATCAATGACAAGTACTTGCCATTCCTGTGGAATCATTGTGGGTGTAGGAAGGCCTGGTTGCAAAGCTCCCATTGTTGCCATTTCATCATTTATCTGCTGTAAATCATGTAAAAGTCTCCATTTCCCTGATTTATTTTTTATTACAAAAACAGGTGTATTCCAGGGGCTGAATGATTCTTGAATATGTCCAGCTTGCAATTGTTCTGTGACTAATTCTTGCAGGGCAGTAAGCTTTTTGGTAGTGAGGGGCCACTGGTCAACCCAGACAGGTTTATCTGTCAACCACGTCAAGGCTACAACTGGACATTCACCGCCCTGCATCACAGTGGCCCCTATTAAAAATCCGTGGTAATTTTGACACCCCATTGAGATAAGCTGCAAACCGTACCACCGGTACGGACAGACCAGTTCGGACAAGCAGCCTTGGTTCAGTCCGCTGTGACCAGTTCCACTGTTCTTGCACTCCGTTCTCATGGAGATGCATACCAGTTCTTCGAGACTTGGCAAACGTTCCACCTCAGCCAGGCCAGGGGCTCCTTTCAGAGTCTGGGGTCTCAGTCCTCAATCATTGGAGACAGTCGTGACGCATATCACATCTTTGGACAGACTCTGACACTGTAGGATCACTAGGATGAACTGGCCCAAGTGATTGATATGTTTTCAATTCTATCAGCATTTGCAAAGCCTGTTTGTGGCTGTCAAGCCATTCCTAGTTTTGGTTTTTTCTGTATTAATGCTTTCAAGGGTCTTGTTATTACAGAAAATCCAGGAACATGATTTCTCCAATATCTCAGAGTACTCATGATCTTTTATATCCAAAACTGCCATTTATTTATGTGCAGATGCCTGCAGTGTAGCAGCGAGGTTTGCAATAGTTAGGACAGCTGCAGTAAGTTAGCAATAAGCTTTTGATCATCAATTGTTAAACTTCAGCTCCTGTACACTTTTTTTTTCCACTGGCCAAACAGGAAAATTGTAAACAGAATGCATTCTATATATAATTCCTCTTTGTTCTAAATTTTTACTTACTTCATAACAGATTCTGGCAGAGTAACAAATAATACTTTTTCTTTTAAAGACAGTTAAACAAATTTTATTTTTATTTTTAAAACTTAAGTTTAGTTTTTCAGCTTCTGTAGGAGTAATCAAAGAGATTTTAAGTTCCAGTGTCACTTAAGAATTTTTACAGGTTGTATCTTCATTCCTACAGCCAAATAAGCATAGCGGCTATCCTTATCAGAAAATCATTGATATGCAAGAATGCACCAGCTGGGCCCCAGAGTTCATCCAGTGCTTAAGGTTTGTTATCTTTTTCCTGCTGTGTTGCAAATAAATTGGAAGTGGGGTTTTTTTTTCTCTGTAAAAGGTTTGGATTTAAATCTGCCCCTCCCCTCATCCCCCTTCCCTACCTGGAAAGCAGCTCTCAGTATTCCCAAAGCCAAGGCAGTTCTCCATAGCTCATTCTCAGGTGGGTTATTTTTTACAGTTCTTACACATTTTTCAGAGGGTTTCTGCATTTCAGTACTTGGGCCATTTTCCTAGTTTTCCCAGCCTATTTCTCTTGCATAGTTTACTATATCATGCAAGACATCTGCCCATGTAGGAATTAGTTTCCTCGGGGCTTGTGGGTCTTGTAAAGCTTCATTATGCATTATATCTCTTTTGATTTTGCCTTATCTCCCCAACAAATAACCTTTTAGCATAGTTGGAGCCCCTCTTATCAGAGGTCTAAACATTTCAGTATCTACCTCTGCAGGGATTGGAATGCCTCCCTCTACACGTCTGTGCATTGCTTGCAAACAGGCAGCTTTTACAACAGCAGCAGAGATATCATTGACTGCATGAGGATTGAGGCAGGTTCCCCCCTCTCCATAACATTTATTCCTCCTGCCCAATATGCAATTCTGCTGGTTATTGGATGGGGTTCATCAAGAGGGTCTGGTCCAGGGTGCAAAAGGACACCTGCACCCAAAAACCCAAAACTCTGTCCCATCCAATAATATCTGATCTCCCCCAGTGAGACAAACTCTCCAGAGATATTCAGTTTCTGTCTTTCCTGCCCTTCATCCATATTGTCTTGAATAGTGCATGACAAATAATACCTTTTCTTTTTTTATCTTTCAGGGATTCCCACTTTTCATTTATTTTCTCTTGCATTTTTCCCCCACTCAAACCAGTTATCTACTAGCCAAGGGTCATCAGTTTCAATATGAACACTATGCCTCCATAGGTAATCTGCCAAGCTTTGGCTGTCTTTCTCTAAATCATTTGCCATCCTGCCATTCAACTACACCAATAATGTTACGGATCAAATGGAAGCTTCAGACAATCTCTGCCTTAGGCTCAGATTTTTGGCAGCAGCTTAAATTTCAGTGGCCTGAACCAAAATTTCTTAGACCTGCAAGTTCTAAGGATGACAGATCAGGTCTATTATAAAATTAGTTATTTATTGAATAGACAGGAAATAACAGACAAAAGGCCTTTAACAGTTATTTACTACACAGTATAAACCAAAAATAACTACTAGTAGATTACATAAACCAGTGCACGATGTCAAGGTACCTATATTATAGCTCTCGGGTTTGGTTTTCTAACCCGAGATTCCGGTTGTTAAGAGTCCTTGGCCCTCTAAAAGCCCTGAGCCGAGTCGCGTGAAAAAGCAGAGTCTCCAAGACCTTGTTTTCAGGTTTCTCGTGTTGTTTATTATTTGATATCTCAAAGTTTCTCTGCACCCAGCTGAGGTCCAGACAGCGGCTGGGACACGAGGCGACTGCCCCTCGGTGAGGCGGTGCTCTACTCTTATACAGATAGCTATGTGTCCATTATTTACTAATTTGTGCCAATGCCTAGTGCCTATACTAGAAAGGTCACTTGTACCTTAACCCAATCCCCTCAAACTACTTTGTGTCATCACTACCTCAGAAGATGGAGGACGAGGGAGAAGGAGAAGAACCTAGGGCAAGGCCCTAAATCCTCCATCTTGTCCCCCATTTACCTCTATACTAAGAATCCTAAAACTACAAAATTTTTCACCCCGTGCTGTGCTAAGCTACTGTTTTCACACCCTTGAGGTTTGCAATTCTTCTCTCAATGTTGGAAGCTTTTCCCATGGACTAAAATCAAACTCGGTGTCTTTCTGGGCTGTGTGCCAATGTCTCCTACCCCCCTGGACCGGCTTCACACCCCCCTGTCCAGGGTTCGAACTTTCTTCCTCAGGTCCCAGGTCACCCAAAGGGATGCCCTGGACTCCAACAATAGCTAGTAAAGAAATAGTCTAGATTAGGAGTCAATGTAACTTACTACCAAATTGACAAGAGTGTACACAGAGTCTTTTCACTCAAACTCTAGAGGAGTAACCACAAAGTAGGCATCCCAACTTTGAAAAAAAAACAACCCACGTTTCCAGGGAACATGCAGAAGATTTCTGCTTTGTGAAAGTTTGGCATAGCTTTTATAGTTTGTAAAGTGAGGTGTCTTTCAGTCAGAAATTCCAACTTATCTTTCCACAGAAAGATGTTTATTGTCAGCTGGAAGTGTTACTCCCATGGCGTCGAAATAACTCCTTACAAGACAAGCTGTCCTGACTGAGTTATTTCCCCAATTAGCAAACTCTTGTGAGGGGCAAGATGCCCCAAGTTATTTCACCAGCTAACAAGCAACAGATAAGCTCTTCTGGGGTGAGATGCCCTGCTACAGCACTTCAGGGGTGAAGGTGTCTGAGATCATAGCAACAGATGGAGAAGCACAGATGCTTCATATGGATAGAGATGTTCTCAACAGCACTGGTGATTTCGGGGGTTTATAGGTATCTGAATCATCACTAGACTTACTATATTTTGTAAAGACCTCTCAATGAGAGATCATGAATCCATTCCACTGGGCCCTCAGGACTTTCCTCCCTAACATTTACTGGAATCTGACTTCTGACTTGGCCTTGCTCAGATCATTGAAAAGAAGCCCTGCTTATCCAAGGCTTATGGGAGGATAATTTCCAAAGCAAGTTTCATCTGCACAAAGAAAAAGTACATGACGACAGCTGCATCTTAAGTAGTTTTAGATGCCCTACCACCTTGATGACTTGGGGAAAAAATTATCTAAGCCCTAAAAGGGACAAAAATGATCTTCACAGTGAATAAGATCTTACTGCAGAATAGGTCAGAACATCCATATAGAATTCAGCCACTCCACGGCTGCATATCTTCACTATTGCTTCCACTCTATACAGATTAAAAATGGCATTGCATTTCTATCCATACCATGCATTACAGGAATCACAGCTACAAAACTATTTTTAACCCTTCCTGCAAGGCAAAAGCATCAGCGACCACTGAGGAAAAATAGAGAAATAAGGAACTTGGTCTTAAGATAACTCAAAGAGACTGTAAAATTATGTTTACTGTCTGTTTAGCCCAGACATCCATATATGTAGGAATCACTCATTATCAAGTGGAAAACGATACATTTCTAGGATGGCAGATTACAGATATACAATCTCATATAGCACCATATCAAAAGCAGAACAGGCAGCTAAGGTGGCTAAGGGAAAATGAAGCAAAACCACAGCAGGACCAAATGCTGGGTTGATCTTGGCTAGATGCTAGGTGCCTGTGGTGGTGCATCTCCCCCCCCCCTTTTTTTTTCTTCCAGGCTGCACTGCTGTCACAGTTGAGATGGACATGACACGACACTCTGAGGTTCATGCAGCAATAGTAAAACTATTGTTCACCACTTGCTTCTATATGGTTGACCCCAATTGGCTAGAATCTTAGTGCCACCCAGTTCACTGAAAAATAGTTGCCTGCGTACATGCTCTTCAGGGATTGGCTGGCATCTGTTCTCTGCAGCCAAGTCCCTCCACCTCTCAGTGCCCTCTCTCCTTTTTTTCACAGGTATAGGCTGATCGAGTTAAGGTCAAGGTTACTTGTGTGTCCTAGGGTGACTATGATGCTTGTATCCCCAATCGTCTGTTCTCTGTGTGCTATATGTTGTGTTCTGTCCTTTTAAGACTGGTTCTGAGAGTGAAGCAGGGAAAGAAGAAGCGCACAGTTTGTTTTGAAAAACAGTGTTCACTCCTCTGCATTTTTTCTTCTTCCTCGGGACTGTGTGTTCGCCAGATGCATGGACAGTGGCCAGAGAGAGGTTTTTCTTGCTTTTAGTTAGTTTAGCTAGCTGAGGCAAAGAAGCTTCCTGGACTGTTTTTTTTTCTTTTCTCCTTTTTTCTTGGGACTGTTTAAATCTTCTCTGGACTGAAAAACCCAGAGGAGGACCGGGATCTTGTGCCCGCGGCCCACCGGGCCTGGACCTCGGCATTTTCCAGCACCGAAGGGACTGGGACTGATAAGAGGCTGAGAGAGCTGAGCTAACTCCTGGCAAGGACTTCTCTCAGTTTTTCCATCTCTCTTTGGAGCGGCGAGAGGTTTTATTGTTTCATATTATTCATTCCTTATGCTTGTGGGCATTTTGTTTGTCAAATAAATAGTTTTTTCCACTTTTCTTAAGGCACTTAAGGTTTTCTCTCCAGAGGAACCTCATTCTGAGGTTTCCTCCCAAATTTGCCCTAAACCAGGACATTGTGGTTGTGAGGCTTTTAGACCAGCTGTTAGCTGTCACACACTGTGATTTGAGAAATGCTCATTAGGCCTTGGCCTTGACAAACAACACCTGGGCTCAGCTCTTCTGGAGCTTATCAGAAACACTGTCTGCTCCCAGGAACTGCTGCTTTCTAATGAGCTCCTGTTTTCTTTATGAACAGCCTTGGGAACTATTTTTCTTGCCTGAATGGCATAACATCCCTCTTCTCACACTTTCAAAGAAAGTACTGACCCAAACTGTGGCCAGAATGAATCATTGTTATGGCTTAAGCCCACTCTTTTGCCACCCTATAAGCAGGGGTCCAAAATGAGACCCTTTGAGCTCTTCTGGACTGCAGCCAGCTGCCACCAGCAACCTCCCTCTGAGTGGGATGCCTCTCAGAGCCAGCAAACTCTCAAGTTTATTATACTTGGAGGATTGATGAACAACAATAAGTCTTGGGCTGATACACCCACTCAAGGCCTAACCCTTTGCCTGTAAGGGAGATGCAAAGGCATCCAAACTGAGTATTTCACTTACCTTCGAGGGGAATTTTTCACAGGTAACTTGTACTATGTCTGTGTGCATACACGTGTGCATATGCTATAGCAAATCTGGGAGAAATGCTGCTTTCTTAGATGTTTAAGTACCTCAGATATCTAAGCAAGTTAGGCCTGTAAGTAATGTTATGTCATAAGTTATAAGCTAAGTTAAATGCTGCTGTGTTGTTCCTTTGCTAAGTTGCTAAGTTCAACTTTGAAGTCATAAGTTAGGTTAAATAATACTAAGTGTTATTCCTCTTAAATTGTTAAGGTTAAGTTATAAGTTAAGTTAGGTATAAGTTAAGTGTTGTTCCTTTGTTAAATTCTTAGGTTTAAGGTATAAGTTAAAGTACTGTTAAGTTTGACTGCTGTTGAGCTTTTAGGCCATATTCCTTTTTATCCTTCCCCTCACTGTCCTTTTGTCCCATGAACCTAAACTCACACACACACACACATGCACATACATACACTCACACCCACCCCCCCACACACACCCTAGATAGTTCTCTGTTCATTTCAGTTTTGATTGCCTGGATTTTGTTTGGTTTTGTTGTTGCTTGTTTTTCCGTGGCGTGCCTTAACTGTCTAGTAAGAAGTAGAGTGAATCTTGCCAATGAACCTTGTCATGCTGTCACTTAATATTAAATCTGGTTTTTACTGATACCTTTACTGCTGATTTTTTAAGTAATCTCAAGCACTCATTCATAACAGTGTCCACCAAGGCTGCTCTATCACTCCCCTCCTCATCTGGACAGGAGAGAGAAAATTTAACAAAAGGCTTGTGTGTCAAGATAAGGACATTCAGCATTTACCATCACTAGCAAAAGAGACTTTACTTGGGGAAAATGAATTTAATTTATTGCCAATCAAAATATTGCCAATAAATATGCCAATTTGCCAATACTGCAAAATATTTCCAATCAAACACCAGTAAATAATACTGGTCCCCATATTTGGACCAATGTTATTTTAAAACTTCACTAATTACATAGATTAAGCGACTGAGTAAACCTTTAGCAAATTTGCAGATGACACCAAGCTGAACAGTGCAGGTGACAGTCCTGAAGGATGGGATGCCATCCAGAGAGGCCTGGACAAGCTTGAGAAGTGGCCCATGGCAATCTCATGAGGTTTAATAAGATCAAGTACAAGGTGTTGCACCTGGGTCAGGGCAACCCCGGGTATCAATCCAGGCTGGGGGATGAACAGATTGAGAGCAGCCCTGCAGAGAAGAACTTCAGGGTGCTGGTTGGACATGCCCCGGGCCGTGTGCACTTGCAGCCCAGAAACCCTATGTGTCCTGGGCTGCCACCAAAGTAGTGTGAGCAGCATAGCAAGGGTGGGAATTCTGTCCCTCTGCTCCACTCTGGTGAGACCCCAGCTAGAGTACTGCATCCAGCTCGGGTCCCAGCACAGGAAAGACATCAACCTGATGGAGTGAGTCCAGAGGAGGCCAACAGGATGGTTAGAGAGATGGTGCATCTCCCCTATGAGGAAAGGCTGAGAGAATTGAGTTTGTTAAGCCTGGAAAAGAGAAGGCTTTGGGGTGACCAAATTCTGGCCTTCCAGTACCTGAAGGGAGCATACAAGGAATATGGAGAGGGATTTTTTTACAAGGGTATGTAGTGACAGGGCAAAGGAGGACGGATTCAAACTGAAAGACAGTAGGTTTAGATTAAAAGTTAGGAAAAAATTCTTTACTGTGAGAGTGATGAGGCACTGGAAGAGGTTGCCCAGAGTAGTTGTGGATGCCCCATCCCTGGAGATGTTCAAGACCAGGCTGGATGGAGTTCTGAGCAACCTGGTCTGGTGAAAGGTGTCCCTGCTCATGGCAGGGGGTTGGAAGGGCATGATCTTTAAGGTCCTTTCCAACCCAAGCCATTATATGATTCTATCAAAATCAAAGCGGGATGGGAAAATAAAACACCTTTCCCCCACTCATCCCTTCTTCCCAGGCTCAACTTCACTCTCAAATTCTCTACCTTCTCCTCCTCCAGTAGTGCAGGGGGATGGGGAATGGGGATTGTAGCCAGTTTATCACATTTTTTCTGCTGCCCCTTCTTCCTCAGGGGAAGAACTCTTCACACTCTTCCCCTGCTCCAGAGTGGGGTCCCTCCAATTGGGAGACTCCATGACATTCTCCAACATAGTTCCTTTCCACAGGATGCAGTCCTTCAGGAAAAGACTGCTCCAGAGTGGGTTCCCAACGGGGCCATGAGTCCTGATAACAAAATGCTCCAGACTGGGGTCCTCTCTCTACAGGTCCATGGGTCCTGAAAGGAATCTGCTCCAGAATGGGCTTCCCACAGATTCACAGACTCTTTTGGGTGCATCCACCTGCTCCAGTGTGAAGTCCTCCATGGGCTGCAGGTGAATATCTGCTCCACCATTAACCTCCATAGGCTGCAGGGAGGCAGATGGTCTTCGCCATGGTCTTCACCATGGGCTGCAGGGGAGTATCTGCTCTGGCACCTGGAGTACCTCCTCCCCCTCCTTCTCCAGTGACCTTGGTGTCTGCAGAGTTCTTTCTCTCACATATTCTCACTCCTCTCTGTGCTGTTGTTCTTCCACAGTTTGATTTTCCCCTTCAATATGTTATCAGAGGAGCCACCATCATCACTGTTTGGCTCAGCTTTTTCCAGTGGCAGATCCATCTTAGAGTTGGCTGGCATTGGCTCTATTGGACAGAGGGGATGCTTCTGGTATCTCCTTACAGAAAACATCCTTGTAGCCCCCTCTACCAAAACCTTGTCACACAAATCCAATACAAATAACTAAGGTATTACCCCACAAGTCACCATAAATAATGTACCTAGACATATCAAAAAGCCTTAGCAGGCTACCTGGTCCAGGTAGCCACATTCCAGTGAATGACAAGCAATGCATGTAGGGCATTACCTAGCAGTGATGGGCATCAGTTCTACCAGACAGACAGAATGCCTGCATCTGTGAAGCTTTATTATTTTTAAATGATGCAATCCTACATGAAATTTAATACATACGGTGTGCAACCAGATCGGGAGCTTCAAAATCAAGCACAGACAACATCCCAGCAGCAGGCTGGTTTTATTAGATGTTCCTCTTCACACTGCATGTCTAAGTTTTTTTAAAAATAGCAGCTACATCCAACAGCTGACTCCTGATAAAACTGCAGGAAATGTTAACCCTTCCCAGTTCTAGGTAGTTCTAACAAGACCAGAAGCAGTAACTGGATGCACAAAAATATTTTTTTGTCTGTCCAGGGCAGGAATATCCAATAAGCAATTCCATGGTCTGGAGGCTGACATCACTCTGATTCAGGGGTGATAGTATGCTACAAAGCAAAAAAGCTGAGTAACAGTCCAATAAAGGCAGCATCTAATGAGAGTAATGCATCAAATTTATCCTCCCATCTGAAGGACATCAGGACCATATATACTTTTGCTGCTGATACCCAACTGCTTTTTGTTGTGACAGCATGCTCACCCCTGCCCTTATCTGCTTAAGCAATAGCCACCAGTGGTGGTCATGATGGCTGCATCTGACTTAAGTTGGACTCTGGGAAGACAGATAACAACATAATAGCTAAGGGCCATAAATCTTGCTCCCAAATGTGAGCTAGTTGAGCATGCACCAGCTGAAATACATCTGGTATGCAAATATGACTATGTCAGTCATCTTACTCCAGAAACAATGGACAACCCAGGGCCCAATGAGCTCTCCTGTATGGCAATGGACTGCATGGCAGGCTCCCTCTTTGAGAAGGGATACCTGTTAAGGCTACTCCTCAAGGTTGAGAGAATCCTTATCACATCAGATATTTGGTAAGTGAATTGCAAATAATTGTGCTGAAATTTTGAAATCTTAGCTAAGTTATATAAAATTTTGATTGTACACTTATAATTCTTTAGACACAAGCTGTTGACCAAGTCTAGGATTAAGTCTTGATCCAGACGCACCTAAACTCTTATCTGAGAAGGAGTTTAGAATCCAACCAGGGATCCTTTCTGAACCTCATGACTCAACGTGAGGGTCTCCAAATCTTAGGACCGTAGCAAAACCACACAATATTAGAAACCACTTTTTGCAAAACAGAGCAGGTCTTGATATGACCTCCCTGGCCAAAACAAGTCTATCAAGAATGCTTTTTTCAAGAAAGTCAAAATCCAGGTCAACTGTTGACACTACCTCAGAAACAGAGGAAGGAGGAAGAAGTAATGGACAGATGAACATATTTAGTCTTCATGGTTCAACTGCTACAGGGAAATTTTGATTTTAGCACAGGAACACAGATGTCTGTGGGCTGAATCAGACCATTGCAGCCCTCTCCTTCACCTTTGCCAGCAGAGTTCAGATGCTCTGCATGAGGTATAATAACCCCAAAGTGGTCAAATGAGTGACTGGATGGTCCATTCTCCCCTCTGGTCTCAGGCAGCCTCTTCTACATGGGAAGTTAACATCTAGAACAAGTTTCATAATGCTCCCAATAGCAAGCTAGGTGCCTATACAACCATGAAGCTATATATTCTTGACATGCCCTATAGCGGCCAATTTTTTGTCACATTTGCCAACCCTCTGAGCAATCCCAAGATTTTTATTCTGCTCACATACAAGAGTATTCCCTGATCTTTGGTCCTGTCACCAGTCTCTCTCCAACTGTCCTCCTGATGTGTATGTGGGCTCAAATGTTCACATGGCCAGCAGCAAGGCAGAACTCAGAGGATCTAGATGAAACTGCAGCATCAATTTACATAACAGAATATTTTCCATGCAACAAAACTAACCAAAGGCAAGCCAGAACCTTAATAAAATACTTATGAAGCACACCAAGCACTCCTAATGAGCACACATACTTTTCTTCTTAGAGGAGAAACTTTTCCCTCACAGGGCAACCCAAATCAAACCAAAGCAAACCAAACAGCTTGCAAAGCTCTAGCCAGGACAGTGATCAGCTGCCCTGAATGAGATATTTCAGAATATTGTTCCACAAGACAAATCATATGCTAGTTAGGCTTCAAATGGCTGGGCTCAAAAGAGCATTGAGGGTTTAGCTGTCTTGGGTTACAGTGTAAGGTATAACCAAAGTATGTATTCTACCACCATCTACATTACCTTCTGATGAGCTGTTAAAATGGGTGGAGCAGTGTTTCTTTACCTTTGCCATGACTCAACCATGACAACTCTCTCTGGGGAAGCAGCAGCACCACCCCCCTGAGGGGGCCATCTCTGCTAATGGGCCATCAAGGATTCCCCAGAATGACTCATAGAATTACATCACCCCATAGTGAAATTCTCCTCCCCGGGGGAGGTACCGAACATCCTTGCCTGTATATAATCTGAGACTTGGGATACCATGATACCCACCACTGGATGCCCAGAGGACAAGAGCTCTCAACAATCACCACTGAACAACCAGAGAAGGACCAGACCTTTCTACAGGATCACCGCTATGACAAGACCACATTGATCACTCCAATGAGACTGCAACCACCATTTAATCAAATTGCTACCACCACCCTGACCAAGTGTTATAAATAACTATGTAGTTGTTGGTTTTCACTGTTTTGTATTGGCTTCTGCAAATTATTATTAATCACAACAATTTTGATATAGTACAGTTTGTAATCACTTTTAACTGCTTTTGATATAGTATAATTTGTCAGCCTTTTGTGGCCAATGCCCTGGCCCCTGTATAGCTCGTATCCTCAGAACATCATTTATGGATGATAGTTTGTGGACAGTGTGATAAACATATATTATAGTTTTGGCCTTTGCAAATATTAAAGTAGCTGCTATGTGTTGTGCATTATAATGTTAACTTTTGCAGAAGTAGCTGTAGTTGTAAAATAATTAGTAATGCTTTTATTTTGGTAACTAACTGACAATAATGAAAATAGCAGATATATTTGTGAAATAGCTGATGTTGATTTAGAGTACTTGTGGTTAACTTACAATAACGGAAATAGCTAAAACCGTCTGCATGGTCACATAACATTTAAGAAATGGATGTGATGAGGACCCCTGCTACTGACCCTTCAACTATCAATAACTGTTGCCCGCTGAAACCACGGAACAGGGGGCTGTTGTGAGGAAGTGACACGACCCTCAAAACCACATCCATGATTACTGCACATACTCTAAAAAGGCAAGTCAGGAGTCAAACCAAGCTAAAGAATTCCCAGAACATGTAAATGAGTTCAAAGAAATGTCTGAGTATGTATAATCTTTATGAATATGTATTTGACCAATGCAATGGAAAAAGTATATAAGAAGAGTTGCTATGGTTAGCCAGTGTGCCTCTGGCCGTTGCCAAGCACCCAGCACTGTTACTTTTGCTTTATTGATTTGTCCCTTATTATCCCTTATTCAACTTTAAAAAATTTTGAAGAGTGGAGTTCTTTTCTCACAACAGGGTGTCAGGTTGTATTCTGACTTTGTTGGTTTAAGCCAGTGTTTCTGTATTAATGCCATTATTATAATTTTCCTATTAAATTGTAGTTCTGACTCGGAATCTCTCGCAAAATATTTATGTGGAGTTAATTCCTCCCACTGGTTTACCTTCAAACCAGCACACTAAATCTGATAACCCTGGATTAACCAAGGTCTTCTGCTGGGCTGCAGAGGATGCATACACCTATTCACCAGGAGAAAAAGGGGGTCAGATGAGGGTGACTTTTGCCTCTGTACTAGAAGAGCAGGTCAGAGTCCCAGGGGACACACTAAGACCACCAGAAGGATGACTACTCTGCTTTTAATCACTTCAAGGTTGTTTGTTGGGAGAAAGGGTTAAAACTGGAAGATTTGGTGAGTAGGAAGGAAACATTTTGCTGAAAATGACCTTGCAGCTGGGATTGCTAAGAATGTCAGTGTGGGAAAACTACATTTATTATGCCTAATGTTGTTTATCCTCTGCCTGTTTTGAGAAGTAGAATTCCTGTGGAGAGATAACACACTCTCACAGACATATGCAAAGCCTTCTGTTATAGTGATGCAGGCAGGGAGGTGCCCCCTACTGTCCTCTAGGATGAACTAAGCCTAACAGTGTCTGTACCACCCAGCATTGTTAGCGAGGTAATGAAGTAAATCTACTCTTTGTATTTCAGCTGTGCTTTGATGGTTGCCCTTGGTTACCTGTATGCATCGATTCACACAGTGTTTGCCCTGGTTACAGAAGTGTCTTGAGGTGATTTTATAAAAATACTATATTACCCTGTCATCTGCTTTATGCCCAGAAATGGGTCCTGTAGCTTTAAGCTGGACCCAGGGGAAAGGGCGAAGCTGGGGGAATTATTTTGGCAGTTTGTGTTCAAGTTCACACACACTCCTCCGTGTTCTCAGCTTCTGCAGCAGGGAGAGAGAGTACATTCTTTGCTTTTAGCTAGCATCTTTTTGTTAGCTGAGGCAAGACATTCTTCACAGGACTGTGGCTTCTTCTTCTGGAACTGTTCAGCTTTGCTCCGGTCTGAACACCAGAACATTGCCAGGAGCCCCACGCTGGGAACCAGTGGGGAGGTTGCAGGGATGCTGCATCCCAGTTCCAGACCTCGGGAGAAGCCAAGCAGAACTATAAAATCCACCAGCTTTCTCCAAAATGAGGAGGTTTATTACCTAACATTACTCAATTTTTTTTCCTTCTTGCTCTGTGGGCACTCTGTGTTAAATAAACAGGGTTTTTTTCACTTTCCTCCAAGAAATTCCTTTCTTATCAGTGGGGGAGGGTGTGCTGAAACCTGCCTTCTTTAGAGGAGATGTTCATTTCAGGATGTTTCCTCCTAAATTTGTCTCAAATGGAGATGAGAAGGTTAGCAGGATGTGGGTGTAACCCAAACTGTGTGTTCTACTCCCCTCTACATAATTTCTGACAAACTGTTAATGATGGGTCATTTGCAGTAGTTGACCAGTGCACACCCAACACCTCAGGCTACAAGCTGGGTGTTAAATAAGATAAGGGAGAAGAGGCAAATCCTACAAGGCAGGGAAGTGTTTCTTTTTCTTCACACCAATGACTCAGCTGTGATAACTCCCTCTGGGGAAGCAGCAGCACAGTCTGAGGGGGTCATCTCTGCTAATGAGCCATAATGGACTCAATGGCACTAGCAGAATAGGCAACTGCAATGACATACAGTATTACATCGTTCCATTGTGAAACTTCTCACTCTGGAGGAGGTACAGAGCATTCTCACCTGAGCCTGAGCATATATAATTGGGGACTTGGGACATCATCAGCACCACTCAACAGATCCAGAACTTCCATAGGACTGCCGCTTTCTACTGCAACCATCACTTCAACAGGACTGCAACCTCTGCTTAATAGGACTGTGACCACCACCCTGACCAACAAGGTGCCAGGTTGTACTGTGACTTTGTGGATTTAAGCTAGTTTTCTTCGTAGCATTTCTTGTAATCTTTCTATTAAATTGTAACTCTGACCTGAAATCTCTCTTAAGGTAATTGAGTGGGGTTCATTTCTCCTTCTGGTTTACTTTCAAACCAGCACAGTGTTCAAGAAGACTGAGGAGATACCTTAAGACTGTAGGCTCCCAGGTCTTCCCAGCTAGGACACACACATTTGGACACCTTCTTTCTTGAAGTTGCTGTGTTCTTTCTGTACAAGATGTCTCAGAGAAAAGAACAAGCACCTTCAACAAGTGGGGATGAAGAATTTGTATCTACTAAGCTCTTGCACTGAAATGGGCCTCAACCAGAAAGTTTCAAAACTGCAGCTTTTGCTCTGAACATGTACTATAAATACAGTGGGTAGTCTTACTCTCACAAATGCCAAGGCATTCAGGATATATTGCTGGGCTTTGAAATTTAACAGCAAGATTCATGGGCTAATTAATCACAGTATGTAAAAATTATCAGTTTCAAATAATCTTCCTTAATTTCCCAGAATACTTCCATGTTACAAGCAGGGCAGCACATAAATCATCATTTATTATAATGAACCCTACAGTTTCATATTTAACAGAAATAATTCCCATTTCTTCAGCCTCTTGTCTTGTGAGAGTTTTCCAGGACTTTCTGCAGTTTCTTGAGCAGTTTCTTAATTCCCTCCAACTCTGCAGTCAGACTTCTGAGCTGAGGTGACTAATTGCAGTTTCCCAATCAACAGTGGGATGTCCTCTGCTTTCTGTATCAACATTAGAAGACTCTGTACCATAATTTTCCATTCCATTTCTGTTGTGGTTTTGGTTCAATTTCCCGGCCAATGCACCATTTATGTGGTGGTTTCACGTTCATCTAATTTTGTTTGCCAAATGGGAGAATAGATTTTGGGAGAAAAAGGCGAAACAGGCTCAACTTAAAAGTAAACAGATTTTATTAACACACACTAAGAGAAGCAAAGGAAAAGGAAAAAAAACCCCACAAATTAATCTCTAAATCAACCCTTTCTCCCACTACAAACTGTTCATTTTCTACAAACAATGTAAAGAGGCAAAACTCAGAACTCCAGGTCAGTACCACTTATAAAACAGTCTTTCATTCAGTCTTTGAGAGAGAAAAGTCACTCCTGTTGTTTGGTAACTTTCCACAAGAGAAACAGTCTACTTGTGGCTTCCAACTCACACAAATGCAGCCTGCCCAGGAAATTTCTGCAGTTGTGGAACCTCCCATATCATGTAGCCTTTCCCATGACTACATATGGGCCATAGACTCACATATATATTGGGGTGGCACTTTTAAAGATAAACAACTTAAAGGCAAAGGATTCTTCATCTCAGGGAACAGAGATGTCTTCTTACTTCTTCTGCTGGCACAGGGGGCTTCTTCTCATCTCCCTGTTCCAACCTTTCATGGGACCACCAAATCCCAACTTCTAATTCAATATTCATTCAGTAAATTGATTTATTAAAAATATGGATATTGATCTAATATCAATATCCAACTATGACGGACAAACACTCTCTAACAGTTTAAAGTTAGAAAGTGTATGTTTATTACGACGCCAGGCAGCGTGCGGGATAGCTCCTAAATACACACGCTCATTTTACAGATGATTACAGGGTCTTTTTATGTACAGGAGTATTGAATACCCAAAACACAAATGCATATTCATAACTCTGGTACATCCCATTCCCTGCTTCGTATGGTAATTAGCCAAAAAGCTGTTAAGCATGCGTAGTTTGTTCTTTGAAATGGGTCGGTGGTCCTTTTTATGGGATGGGGTCTCAAAATGATGAAGTAAGATGGGTCTTCCTTGCTTTGACTTTTTAACCTTTTAGTGTTACGTGACAACTGAATCCTGTTTTTCCAGGGCTGTTTGATTTATGTTTGTATTGTATTCTTGTAGTCTACTGATTAGTCAGAATACATAAACAGGCCTCATGATTTATCAGTTCCTTAAATCCGGCTTCTGTTAGTAGAGGGAAGTTAATCTATTTTGCTTCAGCAATATCTAGTTTAACTAAAGTTTTTAATTTTTTAAAATTAATGTCTCAAAATCACCGATACCTTTGCTCAAAGAATCCACAAATCATCTCCCAAATTCATATTGTCCATGATTTAAAGGATTACTCTGGCATATTCATATTATAGTCTGTCACCAAAACTCCCAGGAGATTTCAGCCTAAGACTCAGGCAACTTGTCATCTCTTCCACCTAAGAAATCACTCTTCATTTACTGACTTAGATATCTTCATATTGTCCTTTTACATATCTCTAAGTTGGCTGTCTGTCTCACTGAGGAAAAGGTTAGGGCTTTGGAAATTTCATCTGTGCCAAGAAAGAGTTAAATTTGCCCAGGTCTTCTTTTCTCCAGGTTGCGGCTGACTTCAAGGCTGCACCGGCCAGGCAGATGGGGGAAGGGGGAGGCCCCGGAGACATGGCCAGACCCAGGGCCAGCTCCCCCCACGGGGGGGGGCAGTGGGGCCTGGCCATCCTGGGCCACTCCTCAGGGTTCTGTTACTTCTCGGGCCGGAAATGGAAAAAGGGCCAGGCCACTTGGGATCTTTGATTTAAGCCGGGGTTCTTCAGAGTCGTGGACAATTCTTCTATTGGTCAGCTAGGCTGACAATCCAATGCTAAACCACCATAATTTCTTATGTACACTAGCATTCATATGTAGATGTTCACCAGGTAAAGTTCCTCATGACCAGGGTGACATTCAGGTACTTATTGCAGTTAAATGACATCAGTTCAATGAGTTTGTATAAATTTAATAACTTAATAAGTTTAATGAACTTGACAAAATATACTTTTGTGACTATCCTGTTACACTGTTACACACATTTACTTACATAGCATCAAGCTTAAAACTCAAGGTTTGCAACGAGACTAGCCTAGAAGAAACCAGGGGAATTGTCTTATATATCAGTTCATTGAGAAGAGGGGTTTCCTTTTGCTGTCTGTAGAGTGTGTTTTGGCAGGGAGGTTGCTCCCTCAAGTTGCACAAATTTTTGGGGGAGTGGTGTGGGGAGAAGCTTTCCCTGTCCCCATCCAAATTCTCTTTGTGGTCCCCCAAGAGATAAGAGGGTCCTCAGTGTCTGAATAAGGTCTGGATGGAAGGATATTTTCCCTGGTGAATTTGCCTCATTAAATCAGCAAGGTCTGGTGGCTTGCCTCCATGAAAGAAGACTCCTTTGATTTCAATGGGCAGGCCAAGAGGTTGTGGTTTTTCTTTTCAACCACAACTCATGCCAAGGGGAAAGCAGACAGCAAGGTAGTAGACCAAAATACTGGCTGTGGAACATACTCTGGTACAGAGGGGAACCTCTGCCTCCAGGACAAATACAAATGCATTGCTTCAGGCTGGGATGTTTCTCTATCCTGCAATACTAAATCATGTTGTTACCAAAGGGGAGTTGGAAGAAATTAAATAATGTAGTAGTAGTAGTTATGCTAACGCTTGAAGATTGCCCTGTTAGAAGTAGGCCCGAATCCTGGGAATGTGCCATGGGAATGTACTGAGGTTCCTGAGACTTAAAAGGCTTAGCTAAGTACAGAACAGGTAGAAACTGTTAGATGTTTCCATGAGATTAAGTTAAAGTATAACATAGCAATAGGTATCTGGTGGTGGGAGTTTAACCACAGAAGCTAAACCATAGTCTTGGAGCAGACAACCATGTGAAATTTATGGCTTCAAGGAGTGTAATTTGAGAGATATATGTATCTATTGTAACTTGGGATGTGGGGTTTTGCACGTACACTAATGAAGTAATCAGTTGCAAAAGGATATAAAAGCTGATTGTAAAATGAGGGTCTTCGGGATCCTGACTTGGGACGCTAGTCCTCAGGTCCCCGGGCCCGAATAAAGCACCGCATAAATCAACTCCGTTGGTTTGTGTTTTACTCTGGGTATCGGGCAACAATGTCAGCAACCTGGGAGAGGTCACAGGTACAGAGATGGAGACATTCCTTGGGATCTCTAAAGCTTGTGCAAAGTCACCAAGAGAAGCACAGAGAATATAAACCCCAATGGATCAATGACTACTATCAGTGTCTCATCAACATATTGCCAAACATAAACAGTGACATGTGACTAGTTGATGGAGGAGATACAACTGACACCGAAGAAGGCTTCAAGCATCAGAACTTTATTGCTGTGGTCTGGTACGGTGGTGAAGGTGCCTCAACCTTCCTCGCTAGAAGTGTCTTTAAAAAGACACCTAGATTGACAGAGGCACAGGCACTCTCAGGCGGAGAGTGATTCAGTTCTTTGTGCACCCTTAGGCTGTTTTAAGGTGACTATGATGCTTGTATTTTCAAATTGTTTGTTTTGTGTTTTGTACTTTTAAAACTAGTTTTAAGAGTGAGCAGGGAAAGAAGAAGCGCGCAGTTTGTTTTGAGAAACAAACTCACTCCTCTGAATCTGCTCTTGTCCTTGAGACTGTGTTTTTTTTTTGTTTTTTGTCAGATGCACGGAGGGCAGCTAGAGAGAGGTTTTTTCTCTCTTTTGTTAGTTTAGCTAGCTGAAGCAAAGAAGCTTTCCCGAACTTTTTTTTTTTTACTATTTTATTTTTCTTTGGGACTGTTTAAATCTGCTCTGAACTGAAAAACCCAGAAGAACACCGGGATCTTGCACCCGTGGCCCACCAGGCCGAGACTTGACATTTTCCAGCACTGAAGGGACTAATAAACAGACTCCTAGCACGGACTCTCAGTTTTGCCATCTCTCTTCAGAGCAGCGAGAAGTTTTATTGTTTCATATTATTATTATTATTATTATTATTATTATTATTATTATTATTAATTCTTTATGCTTGTGGGCATTTTGTTTGTTAAATAAACAGAGTTTTTTCCACTCTTCTTTGAAAGAGTTCTTTCCCCGGACCTGCTGGGGGGAGGGGCTGTTTTGATTTACTTTTCAGAGGAAGCCCATTCGGAGATTTCCTCCCAAATTTGCCCTAAACCAAGACATATAGTAATATTGGTGCCCAACGTGGGGCTCGAGAGAGTGGAAAAAACTTGTATTAATTATTGAGTGCATTTTGGTTGTTCTTTGTGTGGAAATAAAGTAACCATGTTGCCCCTTGAATCCCTAATGTCTATTAAAATAAAGTCCTTGCTGTATTTCTGTTCCCTAAGTTTCTTTAAGGTTCTAATACCTTTCTGGTCCCTAGGCTTGTTTTCTTATCCAAAACTAGCTCCAATGTTGTCCCTAACACATAGCTTTTACACTAGAAGTGCACAAATTAGGATTGCTATTTTGTTGAGTTTAGTAATCATAATTTATAAAAAGTTTATGAAGGTACTAGAGCTTGTGGCAAGTATGTTTGGTTTATGGTTTCTTTGTCCTACCATGCATCCTAGTTCCAGCAGCATGTTTTGGGAATTTATGAATAATTACACCCACTTTGTTAGAGGAGGAATAAGGGATGAAGCTTTTCAGTCTTTCCTGTCCCTCGTATCTTTTGAATCAGTCACATCACTTTTAAAGAATATTCAGTGTCCCCTGAATGTTAAAAATACCATCTTCCTGGTATTCCATCTAGTGAGCTTCCTCTATATGGTTCGCAGCTTGTGTAGAATGAAGTCTGAAATTTCCAGAAAAGCTGATGAGACCCCTGACCCAGAAGGAGGCCCAAGTATGGAAAATCCTGAGTAGAGTGAAAAATGAGAAAATATGAGCCAAACCCTGAAAAAATTTTCTAACCCTATAGCCTGGGATTTTCCATATAAACACATTCAGAACCCAGCTGAGGTGGGAAAATACTTGAAAAAGAAATACCAAGATAATTCCAAAGACAAAAAAATTGTTGCAATAAGCTGAGCCCTGGCATATGCTTACCGCACACTGCTAGATAAAGTAAAGCAGCAGATAGAGGCAGGGAGCCAGAAAAATAAATCAGCAGCTAAACCAGACAGTGAGCCTAAGCCCCTGGCAGTTGCTAGGGCAAAGAAGCAAGCACAAAAAAAAATCAACCAACAAACAATAATCCAAGTGAAAAACCCTCAACGATGCCTCCCGACGACACCCAAACATCCAACCAACTAACACCCAATCAAAAGCCAACCAAACTAACACAAAATCAAGAGTCCAACCAGCTAACACAAAGTCAAATGTCCAACCCACTGGCACACGATCAGGAGCCACTATTGAGTCCTTCTCTCTGAAGGACCTTCAAAGCCTAAAAAAAAATTACACTCAACAACCAGATAAATCTATAATCAGTTAGTTAGTCCATCTTTGAGATGCTGCAAGTAAAGCTACAATTCTGAACAACACTAAAGCAAAGCATTTAAAATCCCTGTCACATAATCCAGTTATCAACCAAAAAATAATAAGGGGAGCTACCCCTTACAGTCTCTGGGAACGGATCCTAAAAAGTGTAGCACAAAGATATCTATGTGCAGACAATCTCTATATGCAGCAAACCCAGTAAAAAACCATAAAACAAGAAATTCGGCACTTGAAAAAAATAACAGTAACAGAAATTATCTTCTCAGATAACATAAACACTAAAAACCCAAACTTAGTACCATGTACACCTGTAATGTAACAAAAACTTGTACAACTTGAACCACAAGAATACTCTTCTTCTTTAGCAATAATGAAGGGGGACGACATGGGGGAGAGCGTGCTAAATATAACAAAAAAACTTCAAGCATATGCAAATGCTGTGCATAACCCAACACATGCCAGAATCACAGCCGTGGAAACCCGTCTGCAAAAATTAGAAAGCAAAATAGAAAAAAATCACCATACACTCAGAGATAAAATTAAAAAAATGAAAAAAATCTTTCTCCAAATCTCAACAGTACAAGTCAAAAGTTCTAAAGCCAAACACAAACGTTCCCCAGATAGAGAGGGAGGGGGCATCCCACAACGTAAGCTGTAGTCCCTCCTGTGTGATTGTAAAAAAAATATAAAAAGATAAAATAAAAAATCTACCGATAATCTAACACAACAGCTGCGTGAATTGTTAAGTAACAAAACTCAGAAAAGAAGTTCCACTAAAAAAGAAGTAACTCCAGTCACCCAGGGACAGACGAATAACCAAGTTTAGAGGGGCCCAGCCTCTAGCCAGGTAGAGGCTAGAAACAACCGTGTTTTTTAAACTGTGTAAATTCATTAACCTAGCACATCTAAACCACAAAAATATAAACCCTTAGTCAATACTGGTGCACAGTGCACATTAATTCCATCAACACATGTAATAGCAGAATCTGTCTCTATCGCTAGTGTAACAGGGAAATCACAAAATTTTACTGTAATAAAAACTAATGTTAGTCTAACTAAAAATGAGTAAAAAAAGCACCCTATTGCAACTGGCCCAGAGGCCCCATACATTCTAAACATAAACTACCTCCGAAATGAGTATTTCAAAGACCCAAAAAAATTCAAGTGAGCGTTTGAAATAGCAACTGTAGTAATAAAGAGTGTTAAGCAATTGAACACCTTGCCTAAAC
This sequence comes from Trochalopteron elliotii, assembly GCA_024734555.1. Taxonomy (NCBI): domain Eukaryota; kingdom Metazoa; phylum Chordata; class Aves; order Passeriformes; family Leiothrichidae; genus Trochalopteron; species Trochalopteron elliotii. The sequence continues at coordinate 121,952 of JANPWX010020316.1, read as the reverse complement.
TATCAAAAAACCCATCTGCTGTAAAACTTCTAAAAGAAAAAAAGCAACAAGTGCCAATTGCCACTTCAACAGTGCATCGCCAACAGTATAAAACAACTCAAGATGCTGTAATCCCCATCCACAAGATGATTCGCAAGCTAAAAAGCCAAAAAGTAGTCAGCAAAACCCACTCACCCTTCAACAGCCCCATCTAGCCTGTGCATAAATCTAAAAAAAAATAGAAATTAACTGTAAACTATCGTACCTTAAATAAAGTAACTCCACTGCTGAGCGCTGCTGTACCAAACATGTTGAAGCTCCAGTACAAGCTAAAGTCCAAAGCAGCAAAGTAGTACACCACTATTAACATTACTAATGCATTTTTCTCCATTCCTTTAACAGCAGAATGCAAACCTCAGTTTGCCTTTACATGAAAAAGTGTGCAATACACTTAAAACCAATTGCCCCAGAGGTAGAAGCACAGTCCTACCATCTCCCATAAACTAATTCAAACTACACTAAAAAAAAATGAAACTCCAAAACATCTGCAGTACATCAATAACATCATTGTGTAAAAGAATACTGCAGCTGAAGTGTTTAAGAAAAAAAAAAAAATCCGGATTCTGCTGAAAGCTAAATTCACTATCAAAAAAAGCAAAGTTAAGAAACCTGCTCAAAAAATCCAGTTCCTGAGAATTAAGTAAAAAGATAAACAGCGTCAAATTCCTACTGATGTCATCAACAAAATCAAAGCAATGTCTCCACCTACCAACAAAAAAAAAACACAAGCTTTCCTAAGTGCCATAAGTTTTTAAAAAATGCATATCCCTGAGTACAACCAAATTGTAAGTCCTCTCTACCTAGTAACCCGCAAAAAAACCACTTTCTACTAAAACCCTAAACAACAACACACCTTTACCCAGATCAAGCAAAAAATCACTCATGCAGTAGCCCTTAGCCCAATCAAAACAAAACCAAATATAAAAAATGTACTCTACTCTGCAGCCAAAAACCATAGTCTGTCCTAAAGTCTTTAACAAAAAGTACCTGGAAAAACTCAAAAACAACCATTGAAATTCTAAAACCAAAATTACAAAAAGTCTGAAACCAATTATACTCCCACAAAGAAAAAAATTTTAACAGCCTATAAAAAAGTCCAAGCTACCTCAAAAGTAATAAACACTAAAACACAACTCCTCCTGGCACCCCAACTACCAGTACTAAAATAAATGTTTAAAGCAGAAGTTCCCTCTACCCACCATGCCACCAATGCTACACAAAGTAAGTAAATTGCTGTCATCACACAGCACGCCCGTATTAAAAAACTGAATTACCCTGAAATTTTAAAAATAATTACAAATTAACCTAAAAATAAAAACTTTAATCTCACAAATAAAAACAAAAACCAGTAACACGTACTAAAAAAGCTCCACCATACAACCAACTGCCAGCAAAAAAAACACCCTACGCTCTTTTCACTGACAGTTCCTGTCGCATAGTAAAAATAAACCAAAAATAAAAAGCAGCTGTGTGGAGCCCCACACAACAAGTCGCTAAAACCACTGAAAAAAATAGTGAATCAAACCAACTTACTAAACTCAAAACTATTCAATTAACCCTAAACATTGCTAAAAAAAAAAAATAACCAAAGCTCTACCTCTATACTAATTCATAAATAGCAACCAATGCTTTATAAAAATAGTTAAAAAAATAAAAAAAAGCTAACTAATAGGGTAAAAAAAAACCAATTTAAGCTACCGAAAAATAAAAAAACATTACCACTCAAATAAAAAAACTACCTATAAAAATCCATCATATAAATACCCATGTCCCCAAAAATAAAGCTAATAAAAAACACAAAAACAATAAACAAATAAATCAAGCTACAAAAATAAAAATGTCAAAAATAAACTTAAATTAGCAACACAAAAAAAATTATTCCTAGCTCAATGAGCTCATAATACCTCAAGTCATCAAAGCAAAAATGCCACCTATAAATAAACACAAAACCAAGAAATAAACCTAACTATAAACAGTATTTCTCAAATTATTCATAACTGTAACACATGTGCTGCAATCAAGCAAACCAAACAAATAAAGCCCCTATAATACAATAAACAGTAGTCCAAATATAAGTATAAAAAAACCTAGCAAATTAATTATATCAAATTACCCCAAACACATCAAAGTAAGCACTACGTGCTCACAATAGTAAAAGCCACCACAGGGTGGCTAGAAACCTACCCTGTACCTCATGCTACAACCCTTAACACCATTCTAAGCCTTAAAAAGCAAGTTCTCTAAAAGCATAATACCCCTGAAAAAATTAAATCAAACAACAAAACTCATTTCAAAAATAACCTTATAAATACCTGAGCTAAAAAACATAACATTAAGTGTACCATATCCCCTACCATGCACCAGCTGCTGAAAAAGTAAAAAAATTCAATAAACTGTTAAAAACCACCTTAAAAACATTAAGGAAAAAATCTTTCAAGAACTAAAAACAGCATCTAGCAAAAGCCACCTAATTAGTTAACACCCAAAGTTCCACCAACAAAGCAGGCCCTGCCCAGTCTAAGCTCCTGCATACAATAAATAAAAATAAAATCCCTATAGTACATACAAAAAGTTTGTTAAAAAAACAGTTTAAATCAAATCCACCTCAAGTACAAACAAACCCATCCGTGAAATTGTCTTTACTCAAAAACCAAGTTATACATAATAAATAATACAAAAAAATAAAACAACACAATGTGTACCTCAAAAAAATCTAATTGTTAAATAAAAACCATGTGTACATATCACTTTTTATTGAATGTCACTGCCATTGTCTGTATATAGCTGTATATTGTTTTTATATAAATATATGCATGCATAATGTGTGTTTGTAAAGTTAAAATTCAATTAGTTTTGATAAGTTAACAATATAGTGATAAAGGGTGGAATGTCCTAAGGTGACTATGATGCCTGTATGCCCAAATCGTCTGTTCTGTGTTCTGTACCTTTAAGACTGGTTCTGAGAGTGAGCAGTGAAAGAAGAAGCACGCAGTTTGTTTTGAGAAACAAACTCACTCCTCTGAATCTGCTCTTGTCCTTGAGACTGTGTGGGTTTTTTTTTGTCCTTCGTCAGATGCACGGAGGGCAGCTAGAGAGAGGTTTTTTTCCCCTTTGTTAGTCTAGCTAGCTGAAGCAAAGAAGCTTTCCTGACCTTTTTTTTTTTTACTATTTTATTTTTCTTTGGGACTGTTTAAATCTGCTCTGAACTGAAAAACCCAGAAGAACACCAGGATCTTGCACCCGTGGCCCACCGGGCCAGGACTCGGCATTTTCCAGCACTGAAGGGACTAATAAACAGACTCCTAGCACGGACTCTCAGTTTTGCCATCTCTCTTCAGAGCAGCGAGAAGTTTTATTGTTTCATATTATTATTATTGTTATTGTTATTATTATTATTCATTCTTTATGCTTGTGAGCATTTTGTTTGTTAAATAAACAGAGTTTTTTCCACTCTTCTTTAAAAAAGTTCTTTCCCCGGACCTGCTGGGGGGAAAAACTGTTTAAATTTACTTTTCAAAAAAACCCCATTCAGAAATTTCCTCCCAAATTTACCCTAAACCAAAACATAGGCGCAAAGTGATTTGCTCTTCGTGAGGCTGTCTGAACAGCAGAACTGCATTTGCCACCCCAGGTGATGCAGGAGTAAAAGTGCGATGGGGTCTTTCCGATCTCCAGGAAAGCTTCTTTATTCCACAAAGCCCACAGGGAAAGAACCCCCTGGTCCCAGGGGAGAGGGATTATATAGGGTAGCTAGGGGTGGGGTTTCACAACTTGACCAATGGGGAAAGGAACTGGGAAAGAGATCAATCAGGGGAAAGATCCAAAACAGACCAATTGGCTGGGGTAAAATAGAACCAATGGGGTTGTTTTAGGGTGACTATGACACCACTATCTCCACATCGTCTGTTCTGTGTTCTGTACCTTTAAGACTGGTTCTGAGAGTGAGCAGGGAAAGAAGCGAGCAGTTTGTTTTGAAAAACAGTGTTCACTCCTCAGGATCTTATCTCGTCCTTGGGACTGTGTGGTTTTTTTTTTCTTCTTCGTCAGATGCACGGATGGCAGCTAGAGAGAGTTTTTTCTTCCCTTTGTTAGTCTAGCTAGCTGAGGCAAAGAAGCTTTCCTGGACTGTTTTATTTCCCTTTTTTTTCTTTGGGACTGTTTAGATCTGCTCTGGACTGAAAAACGCAGGGGAGCACCGGGATCTTGCATCCGTGGCCCACCAAGCCGGGACTCGGCATTTTCCAGCACCGAAAGAACTGGAACTGATAAACAGACTCCTGGCACGGACTCTCAGTTTTGCCATCTCTCTTCGGAGCAGCAAGAGGTTTTATTGTTCCATATTATTATTATTGTTATTATTATTATTATTCATTCTTTATGCTTGTGGGCATTTTGTTTGTTAAATAAATAGGTTTTTTTCCACTCTTCTCTGACGGAGTTCTCTTCCTGGACCGGCTGGGGGGAGGGGCTGTTTGGATTTTCTTTCCAGAAGAACCCCATTCGGAGATTTCCTCCCAAATTTGCCCTAAACCAAGACATATAGTAATATTGGTGCCCAACGTGGGGCTCGAGAGAGTGGAAAAAACTTGTATTGATTATTGAGTGCATTTTGGTTGTTCTTTGTGTGGGGATAGAGTAGCCATGTTGCCCCTTGAATCCCTAATGTCTCTTGGAATAGAGTCCTTGCTGTATTTCTGTTCCCTAGGTTTCTTTGAGGTTCTAATACCTTTCTGGTCCCTAGGCTTGTTTTCTTATCCAGAATTAGCTCCAATGTTGTCCCTAACACATAGCTTTTACACTAGAGGTGCACAAATTAGGATTGCTATTTTGTTGGGTTTAGTGATCATGATTTATAGGAAGTTTATGAAGGTACTGGAGTTTGTGGCAGGTATGTTTGGTTTATGGTTTCTTTGTCCTACCATGCATCCTAGTTCCAGCAGCATGTTTTGGGAATTTATGAATAATTACACCCACTTTGTTAGAGGAGGAATAAGGGATGAAGCTTTTCAGTCTTTCCTGTCCCTCGTATCTTTTGAATCAGTCACATCACTTTTAAAGAATATTCAGTGTCCCCTGAATGTTAAAAATACCATCTTCCTGGTATTCCATCTAGTGAGCTTCCTCTATATGGTTCGCAGCTTGTGTAGAATGAAGTCTGAAATTTCCAGAAAAGCTGATGAGACCCCTGACCCAGAAGGAGGCCCAAGTATGGAAAATCCTGAGTAGAGTGAAAAATGAGAAAATATGAGCCAAACCCTGAAAAAATTTTCTAACCCTATAGCCTGGGATTTTCCATATAAACACATTCAGAACCCAGCTGAGGTGAGAAAATACTTGAAAGAGAACTGCCACGATAATTCCAAAGACAAAAGGATTGTTGCAATAAGCTGGGCCCTGGCATATGCTTACCGCACACTGCTAGATAAAGCAAAGTAGCAGAGAGAAGCAGGGGGCCAGAAAAATAAATCAGCAGCTACGCCAGTCACTCAGACAGCAGCTAAACCAGACAGTGAGCCTAAGCTCCTGGCAGTTGCTGGGGCAAAGAAGCACGCACAGAAAACCGATCGACCAGCAGACGATGATCCAGGTGAAAGACCCTCAATGTGTCCCGACGACACCCAATCAGACATCCAACCAACTGACACCCAATCAGAAGCCGACCAAACTGACACAAAATCAAGAGCCCAACCAGTTGGCATAAGGTCAAATACCCAACCAGCTGGCACACGATCAAGAGCCACTATTGAGTCCTTCTCCCTGAAGGACCTTCGAGGCCTAAGAAAGGATTACACTCAACGACCAGATGAATCTATAATTAGTTGGTTAGTCCGTCTTTGGGATGCTGCAGGTGAGGCTACAATTCTGGACGGCACTGAAGCGAGGCATTTGGGATCCCTGTCACATGATCCGGTTATCGACCAAGGAATGATGAGGGAGGCTACCCCTTGCAGTCTCTGGGAATGGGTCCTGGGAAGTGTGGCACAAAGATATCTATGTGCAGACGATCTCTATATGCAGCAAACCCAGTGGAAAACCATAGAACAAGAGATTCAATGCTTGAGAGAAATGGCAGTGGCAGAGATTGTCTTCTCAGATGACCTAAACACTAAGAACCCAGACTTGGTACCATGTACACCTGTGATGTGGCGAAAACTTGTACGACTTGGGCCACAAGAATACTCTTCTTCTTTAGCAATAATGAAGCAGGATGACATGGGGGAGAGCGTGCTAGATATGGCAAGGAAACTTGGAGCATATGCAGATGCTGTACATGGCCCAACACATGCCAGAATCGCAGCTGTAGAAACCCGTCTGCAGAAATTAGAAGGCAAAATAGAAGAGAATCACCATACACTCAGAGACGAGATTAAAAAGATGAAAGAGGGCTTTCTCCAAATCTCGGCAGTACAGGTCAGAGGTTCTGGCACCAAACGCAGACGTTCCCCAGATAGAGAGGGAGGGGGCATTCCACGAAGTAAGCTGTGGTCCCTCCTGAGTGATTGTGGAGAAGATATGAAGAGATGGGATAGAAAATCTACCGATGATCTGGCACAACAGCTGCGTAAATTGTTAGGCAGCAAGACTCAAAGAGGAAGTTCCACTAAGAAGGAAGTAGCTCCAGTCACCCAGGGACAGACGGATAACCAGGTTTAGAGGGGCCCAGCCTCTAGCCAGGTAGAGGCTAGGGACAACCGTGTTTTTTGGACTGTGTGAATTCGCTGGCCTGGCACATCTGAACCACAAGAATATAAAGCCTTGGTCGATACTGTTGCCCAGTGCACATTAATTCCATCAACACATGTAGGGGCAGAATCTGTCTCTATTGCTGGCATGACAGGGGGATCACAGGATTTTACTTTGGTGGAAGCTGATGTTAGTCTGAATAGAAATGAGTGGAAGAGGCACCCTATTGTGACTGGCCCAGAGGCCCCATGCATTCTGGGCATAGACTACCTCCGAAATGGGTATTTCAAAGACCCAAAGGGATTCAGGTAGGCATTTGAAATAGCAGCTGTAGTAATAAAGAGTGTTAAGCAATTAAACACCTTACCTAAACTATCAAAAAACCCATCTGCTGTAAAACTTCTGAAGAGACAAGAGCAACAAGTGTCAATTGCCACTTCAACAGTGCATCGCCGACAGTACAGAACAACTCGAGATGCCTTGATCCCCATCCACAAGATGATTCGTGAGCTGGAGAGCCAAGGGGTAGTCAGCAAAACCCACTCACCCTTCAACAGCCCCATCCGGCCTGTGCGTAAATCTGAAGAAGAATGGAGATTGACTGTGGACTATCGTGCCTTAAATGAAGTGGCTCCACTGCTGAGCGCTGTGGTGCCAGACATGTTAAAGCTCCAGTACGAGCTTGAGTCCAAGGCAGCAAAGTCGTACGCCACTATTGACATTGCTAATGCATTTTTCTGCATTCCTTTGGCAGCAGAATGCAGGCCTCAGTTTGCCTTTACATGGAAGAGTGTGCAGTACACTTAGAACCAATTGCCCCAGGGGTGGAAGCACAGTCCTACCATCTGCCATGGACTGATTCAGACTGCACTAGAAAAGGGTGAGGCTCCAGAACATCTGCAGTACATCGATGACATCATTGTGTGGGGGAACACTGCAGCTGAAGTGTTTGAGAAAGGAGAGAAGATCATCCAGATTCTGCTGAAAGCTGGATTCGCTATCAAAAAGAACAAAGTTAAGAGACCTCCTCGAGAGATCCGGTTCCTGAGAATTAAGTGAGAAGATGAACGGCGTCAGATTCCCACTGATGTCATCCACAAGATCACAGCAATGTCTCCACCTACCAACAAGAAGGAAACCCTAGCTTTCCTAGGTGCCATAGGCTTTTGGAGAATGCATATTCCTGAGTACAGTCAGATCGTGAGCCCTCTCTACCTAGTTACCAGCAAAAAGAACACTTTCCACTGGGGCCCTGAACAGCAACACGCCTTTGCCCAGATCAAGCAGGAGATCGCTCATGCAGTGGCCCTTGGCCCAGTCAGGACAGGACCAGATGTGAAGAACGTGCTCTACTCTGCAGCCGGGAGCCATGGTCTGTCCTGGAGCCTTTGGCAGAAAGTGCCTGGGGAGACTCAAGGACGACCACTGGGATTCTGGGGCCGAAGTTACAGAGGGTCTGAGGCTAATTACGCTCCCACAGAGAAGGAAATTTTAGCAGCCTATGAAGGAGTCCAATCTGCCTCAGAGGTAATAGGCACTGAAACACAACTCCTCCTGGCACCCCGACTACCGGTGCTGGGGTGGATGTTTAAAGCAGAGGTTCCCTCTACCCACCATGCCACCAATGCTACATGGAGTAAGTAGATTGCTGTCATCACACAGCGTGCCCGTATTAAAAAACTGAATCACCCTGAGATTTTGGAGATAATTACAAATTAGCCTGAAGGTGAAGACTTTAGTCTCACAAATGAAAAGAAGCAAGAACCAGTGACACGTGCTGAAGAAGCTCCATCATACAACCAACTGCCAGCAGAAGAAACATCCTACGCTCTTTTCACTGACGGTTCCTGTCGCATGGTGGAAATGAACCGGAAATGGAAAGTAGCTGTGTGGAGCCCCACACGACAAGTTGCTAAGGCCACTGAAGGAGATGGTGGATCGAGCCAACTTGCTGAACTCAAAGCTGTTCAATTGGCCCTGAACATTGCTGAAAGAGAGAAGTGGCCAAAGCTCTACCTCTATACTGATTCATGGATGGTAGCCAATGCTTTATGAAAACGGTTGAAGAAGTAGAAAAAGGCTAACTGGCAGCATAGAAAAAAACCAATTTGGGCTGCCAAAGAGTGGAAAGACATTGCCACTCAGATAGAGAAGCTACCTGTAAAAATCCGTCATGTAGATGCCCATGTCCCCAAGAGTTGAGCTAATGAGGAGCACCCAAACAATGAGCAGGTAGATCAAGCTGCAAAGATAGAAGTGTCAAAAATAGACTTAGATTGGCAACACAAAAAAGAGTTGTTCCTGGCTCGATGGGCTCATGATGCCTCAGGTCATCAAGGCAGAGATGCCACCTACAAGTAAGCATGAGAACTTGAGCATTTCTCAAGTTATCCACAATTGTGAGACATGTGCTGCCATCAAACAGGCCAAGCGGGTGAAGCCCCTATGGTATGGTGGACGGTGGTCCAAATACAAGTATGAGGAAGCCTGGCAGATTGATTATATCACATTACCCCAGACACGTCAAGGTAAGTGCTATGTGCTCACACTGGTGGAAGCCACCACGGGGTGGCTGAAGACCTACCCTGTGCCTCATGCTACAGCCCGTAACACCATTCTAGGCCTTGAAAAGCAGGTTCTCTGGAGGCATGGTACCCCTGAGAGGATTGAGTCAGACAATGGGACTCATTTCAAGAATAGCCTTATCAACACCTGGGCTAGGGAACATGGCATTGAGTGGGTGTACCCTATCCCCTACCATGCACCAGCTGCTGGGAAAGTGGAAAGATTCAATGGACTGTTAAAGACCACCTTGAGAGCATTGGGTGGGGGATCTTTCAAGAACTGGGAGCAGCATCTGGCAAAGGCCACCTGGTTAGTTAACACCCGAGGTTCCACCAACAGAGCAGGCCCTGCCCAGTCTGAGCTCCTGCATACAGTAGATGGAGATAAAGTCCCTGTAGTACATGCAAGCGGTTTGTTAGGGAAGACAGTTTGGATCAATTCTACCTCAAGTACGGACAAACCCATCCGTGAGATTCTTTGCTCAGGGACCAGGTTGTACATAGTGGGTAATGCAGAAAGATGAAACAACACGATGTGTACCTCAGAGAAATCTGATTGTTAGATGAAAACCATGTATAAATATCACCTTTTGTTAAATGTCACTGCCATTGTCTGTATATAGCTGTATATTGTTTTTATATAGATATATGCATGCATAATGTATGTGTTTGTGGAGTTAGAATTCAATTAGTTTTGGTAAGTTGACGATATAGTGATAAGGGGTGGAATGTCCTAGGGTGACTATGATACCTGTATCCCCATATCGTCTGTTCTGTGTTCTGTACCTTTAAGACTGGTTCTGAGAGTGAGCAGGGAAAGAAGAAGTGTGCAGTTTGTTTTGGAAAACAGTGTTCACTCCTCAGGATCTTCTCTCGTCCTTGAGACTGTGTGGGTTTTTTTTTTCTTCTTCGTCAGATGCACGGATGGCAGCCAGAGAGAGTTTTTTCTTCCCTTTGTTAGTCTAGCTAGCTGAGGCAAAGAAGCTTTCCTGGACTGTTTTTTTTTTATTATTTTATTTTTCTTTGGGACTGTTTAAATCTGCTCTGGACTGAAAAACCCAGGGGAGCACCAGGATCTTGCACCCGTGGCCCACCAAGCCGGGACTCGGCATCTTCCAGCACCGAAAGAACTGGAACTGATAAACAGACTCCTGGCACGGACTCTCAGTTTTGCCATCTCTCTTTGGAGCGGCAAGAGGTTTTATTGTTTCATATTATTATTATTGTTATTATTATTATTATTCATTCTTTATGCTTGTGGGCATTTTGTTTGTTAAATAAATAGGTTTTTTTCCACTCTTCTCTGAGGGAGTTCTCTTCCTGGACCGGCTGGGGGGAGGGGCTGTTTGGATTTTCTTTCCAGAAGAACCCCATTCGGAGATTTCCTCCCAAATTTGCCCTAAACCAAAACAGGGGTATAACTGATAAACACATTTCTTCACCATAATATAGAGAACTGTTTGCCAGGGTTTCTCCTTTAGGGGGTTGTGTTTATATTCTGTCTGGCCTAACTGCTCTCTTTCTAAGGGGGCATGTTTAGGTTATTGTCTGGTTTCTCTCCAGAGGAGTGTGTTAGTATTAACACTGTCTGGCCTAACAGCCTCCATACTTTATTGCTTTCCAGTGCAATCTTTTATACCCTTTATCTTACATTCATTACACCTTTGCACCCTATCTAGCCTTCTATGATTGGTCAGGTACACCTCAGCACTCCATGTTTCTTTACCTTCAATAGTGTTCACCTGTTCTACACAGTTGTAGCCCATTAGGGATGAGGCTCAGCTGCAGCCCCATTCCCAATCACCACAAACTATGTGCCTACAATTGCCCCTTCTTTTTCTTTTAAATAAATACCATGATTACCATCCTTCTACAGGGCCCTTGCAGAAGAAATAGCAAACATGGTACAAGTATCTTTTTGTAGATTCCACTAGCTCTGGAATGCATGTGTGTACTGACCTTGATTCCTTCCCCAAATCTACATTACATTTCATCAAAATCCTTATACCTACACTTATGGAATATTGACGATCAAAATCCTTACACCTACATATATAGAATATTGACAATATCAATAGCAACATATATGAATAAGCCAAAGGCTGCATGTTAGGATATTAACAAAATCAACAGCTACATAATTCTATCAATAACTATACAACTTTAACAACATCAATAACTATACAGCTCCATAAAGTAACATACAAGGATAAGATAGAATCTATATGTTCTCATCACCCACACATCTTTGCTTATTCCAAGGAGTCAGGTGAGCCACAGCCAGGTTCATTGCTTTGAGGGGCGTTATCCAACACAGGTCGAATGCAATGAGCAGGCACCCACTGAACTCCAGTATCTGTTGAGATGCAGGCATATCCATGTCCCTGGGTAACAAGATCTCATGGGCCCTCCCAGGCTCGTGTTTGCAAATTATGAACCCAGACTGGAGCAGGGCCACGAGTCCTGTCACTTGGTACCAAAAGTGCGTTAGAATAACAGACTTTGTACACGAGGAAGGAATAGTAGGACGATTCAATGTAAACACAGCTTTCCAAACTCTCTGCCTGTGGGATTTCACTTACCATTCCCCCGTTTTGCTTTTGAAGAAAGGCTTTAAGTGTAGAATGAAAATGTTGTATAATAGCTGGACTAGCTGAAGAATGCGAAATACTAGTAACATGTTGAACACCCCAAGATTGTAAGAATTGTTGGGTACCCTGAACTACATAACTAGGTCCATTATTAGCCTTGACAGTATGTGGTACACCTAAAGCTGCAAAAGCACTACATCAATGCAAGATCACATTTTTTTGCCTTCTCTCCTGTGTGTACAGAAGCTCAACAGGCCTTAGAATAAGTGTCCACAGAAACATGAGTGAGTGGTAACTGTTTTTCTGCACTGATAGAAATACCCATTGTAAGAAATGCAAAGGATCATACTAATTGCCACACCATCGGGCTATGAGGCCCACAGGATGGTCCAGAGATAGTAAAATATATATACTAAGAGGTATGGTGGTAATCATCCTCCATGCTTTTCTCTTTTGTACTCTTAATTCTACTTGTCTCAAAGTAGCAAGTGCTTTTGGTGACAAGCTCCTGGAAGACAACAAGGAAGGACTACCTTTTAATGAATCAAAAAGTGGTGCCAACAGCACATTCGATAATCCCAACGATGGTTTGATCTAATTAATTGTACCTAATAATTTTTGCAAGTCATTCAAAGTTCGTATAGAGTGCTGAACAGTCACCATCTGAGGTTTAACAGTTTGGTCCAAGATTTTCATCCCTAAATACTTCCAGGGAGCTTGCTGTTGTACTTTCCCAGGAGTAACACACAAACTATAACTTGTTAAAGCCTCTTGCATTACAGGCATTGCCACAGTGAGCTGTTCTACAGTTGATGCAGCAACTAAGACATCATCCATATACTATACTGAGTTCCAAGACACTATAAATGGCTTTTTCACCATTCAGTGTTCCCTAGCTCTGCATTAGTTTTAAGGCTATGTATACAAATATGTATATGTCAAAGTTAGGGAAAGACAAATATAGCAAAATGCACTGGATCACACTGTCCTATCAAGAAGTAATCATACACCAAGTTCTGATTTTGTTTAACAGCAGTAAATGTTACAATCTACTTGTGTTACTGATTTTCCTTTTGAGAAGGCTGCCTACTAAATGAGTAAACTATGTATGAAATACAATATTTTCAACCAAAAAGACAATACAAGGTGCACAAAAGAGCAGTTTAGCAAGCACAACTGACTTGAAAACTTAATTTTTGTATGCTCAATGGGAGAAAGCTAAGCTTAAATCATATTGGTTTATTATCTTATAAAATTTCAAACAGTTAATTACTGTCAACATGTTATATCTCTTCACAAGTATCCCATTTATTATTATTCAAAAGAAAATTCTTTCCTTACTCAGCCCAGTAATACTGTAGGAGGGAGCAAGTCAAGAGAAAGAAAAGCCCTCTCACTTGCTACTCTTGGAGGCAACCCCGTTTGATTCAGACCATGGCCAGCAGTCTTCTCCTTTTGTGCTTTTCCTTGTCTATGATGGAGGCCAATACCAGATACTGTCGTGCCCCAGGTTCTTCCACTATATTATACACTGTTGGTACCTGGAGACTTCACATCATGCAGACCTTTAATTGCCTCCCTTTCCTTTCTGCACACAGTCATCTGCAATGTTTATCTCTAGCACATCTTAGTGGGGAATAGATTAGGTTGTAAAATAGAGCAGGATTACAGAGAAAATCGCTGAATATATACAGTGCCTTGACATAACCTTTTCCAAGTAACCTCATTGTGTGTAGTGGTTTTGAGACATTAATTTTTAAGAATTAAAGACTTCAGTAAAACTAGATATTGCTGAGGTAAGATAGACAAACTTCCCTCTACTAACAGAAGCTGGATTTAAAGAACTGATAAATCATGAGGCCTGTTTATGAATTCTGACTAATCAATAGACTTCAAGAATACAATGCAATCATAAATCAAACAGTCCTGGAAAAACAGGATTCAGTTGTCACGTAACACAAAAAGGCTAAAAAAGTCAAAAAGAGGAAGACCCATCTGTAATGGATATGATGGTAAATTCGTGTAATAAAATATGGGAAATATAGTAAATGTAGTAAATGATAGAATGTATTAGAAATGTTATACTTTGTAATCCTGTAACTACAAAAGTAAGCCCCGATTCCCGGAATGGAAAAGGCGTTTTCCAAATACCAGGACTTTGCGAACTCTGAAGTGACAGATAGACACCCCGATTTGCACGAGAAAAGGAGGTGGCCCGCCAGGATGTTGCTCGTTGATTGAATCAGACTCTGTGCACCTGGACCATCAAGACACCGATGGTAATCTCGAGGGAGGACCCTGAGTTTTGAGAAATCAACATCTCAAAAGAAGGTTCCAGGAAAATCCTTTCAGACATACCCCAGTGCCGGGAAATCTGTTTAGGATTCATCACTGGGTGAAAGACTATGTTTGAATATGACGTTTGAACAGAGACACAATGCACCTGCCGCCGGGCACAAAATACAGTATAAAACTCGGACTCAAAACCCTGCAAATCGTGGAACAGGGCAGGATTGCACCTTTGCTGTCGGCCGTCTGTTTCACCCAACATTTGAATGTTGTTCCGTGGCTGTCCCAGATAGATCTTTGAAAATGGAAAAATAAAATTTATTCTTTTTATCTGATTGGCTAATATTCATTTATAACAGATTGGTGCCATGACTCGGATACAGTCCCAGTGCCGCTGGAGCCCCTTTGTGCAGGAGGCGCCCCCACTGATTTTTTGGTGGCCCGGCAGAGCGGGAGACCCCAGAGCACTGATTGTATCATGAACAAATTTAGGTCAAAGCCACGCAATAAAAAGAGAGGTCTCGGATCCAGAAAAAAATCAGAACTCAGGGAAGACCTGGGGAGGTCTTCAGGAAACCGCTGAATTTTTTTTCACTCGTAAAACTCTACGTGCACGAAGAAACCACGTAAGAAAAGGAGCTGTAAGTATTGCTGGTTGAGTGGGAGTGATTGGGTGAGTGAATGAGACGTGATTTTATCACAACGTGAATGTGGTCCTGAAGATCGCGGTTCCATTGAGGGAGATGGCTGGCCAATGGGGAAGTGATTTGGGACAAAAATCTCTTTTTACTTGTAAATCCAAAGCCCAGGGAGGGTTTTAGGGACCAATCACAGGAAGCTAAAAAGGGAAGGAGACGTTCCTCTGAGTTCGGGAACTGGTAAACCTTTTTAGCTCAGGGCTGTATAAAAGCCCATGGAGAAATTCTAAGAGGGAAAGTACATCGCTGGACGAAAAGACCCTCAGCTCAGCTCTCTGGAAGGGTAAGTAATCTGGCAAAACACAAGCCCACTTAGGGAAGGGGTCAGGGAAACCCCTAGGTCTCAATTTAGAAAGACAAAGGAGGTCCTTTACGGGAAATCCAAAGAGGTAAGTAAGTATGGGGCAGAAAAAGGGCAAACCCCGCAAGGAGATTCAGGAAAAACACACTTTGGGGGAGGAGAATAGTGCACTCGAAATTCCCCTGGATAGTCCATTGGGATGGATGCTGGAACATTGGGAGGACTGTTCCAAAAGGAAGGGAAAATCTAGGGAGAAAATGATACACTATTGCATGGAAGTTTGGGGAGGGAAGGAGATAAGGAGTCATGTGATTTGGCCTGTGTTTGGCACTTTCGAAAAATGGACCTGCAGAGCTCTAAGAGAATATGTGAATGATAAGAAACCACAGGACCATGAGGAGAAAGAGTATGCAAAATTATGGGAAAAACCCAGGACTGGGTTGTTCACAATAAAAACTAAAAAGGGGGTGGAGGCTCAAAACGAGGTGTGGGTCCCACTTGATAATCTCCCTCCCCCATACCTAGTACCCGTAGCACTGCCCATGCAGGCTCAGGCCTCCCCATCTGCACCCCCGGGATTCCATGAATCAGGTAGCACCAGTGTTCGGACCTCCGTCGGGGGAGCCGGGCACCATGTTGATCCCGACCCCCGCCTCTCTCCCACCCCCAGGCACACAAGGGACACTCTAACTCCAACCCCCTCTTCTACCCTTGCCTCCTGAGAAAACACATGCCCAGGCATCTCTTCCCATCTCTCCTCCGATCCTAACACAGACTGCAACACTGCCCCCACAACTCACGGGGATGATACCCTCTCAAATCCTGGAACTTCAACTCCCACAAGCCTCTTCGCACCCTCCATCCCTGGTCCCTTCACCACCTCCAGAGATCCCTCCTTCCCAAGCGCAAAACTCAATCCCTCCCCTGCTTTTCCCTCCACCTCCATTGGCCCAGCAATTGGCAGGAGCAAAGAATCAAATCATAACCAGTTCGTCTCCGGCAAGCCGAACTTGATGCAGGGTGAAAAGAATGAATGAGGATGAAAGTGAGAATGAGGAGGACAGGCACAATTTTCTCCCCTTAAGGGAGATACCTACAGCACCCGGAGTTATCGGATTTGTTAATGTACCAATAAACACAGGAGATGTAAGAGCATTCAAGAAAGAAATGGGGAGTTGATGGATGATCCTTTTGGGGTGGCAGATAGGCTAGATGAATTTCTGGGAGCTGGTATTTACACCTATGAGGACCTTACCTCAATTTTAAGATCATTGTTTAATAACGAGGAAAGGGAAATCATAAGGCAAGTAGGCATACAGGATTGGGAGCACTGAAACCCCCAGGGAACCCCTGGGGAACAAAAGTGGCCAAACCAAAATCCAAGTTGGATTGCTCAGACAGAGGAGGGGAGGCGGAACATGATGGATCTTAGAAACATGGTAATCCAGGGTACACGGGAGGGGTCAAAACATCAGCAGGGTATTCGGGGAATGCCAAGGGAAAGACGAAACACCCTTGGAGTGGGTGGATCAACTTCGGAAAAGTCTACAGGTATACTCCAGAACAGACCCCAATTCCCCCATTGGAGAAGTGTTGTTAAAAAGTCAATTTGTAGCTAAATCATGGGAGGACATTAGAAAGAAATTGGAGAAAATAGATAATTGGCAGGAGAAAAGTTTACAAGAATTATTAAGGGAAGCCCAGAAAGTTTACATGAGGAGGGATGAGGAAAAGCAGAAACTGCAGGCGAAGGTATTGGTCGCAGCAGTGAAAGAGGTTCAAAAGCATGAACGTTCCCAGGACACAACAAAAACAAAGCAGAGGAGGCAGTCAGTACCTCCCAACAGAAACGCGGAACCCCAGAGGGAAATCCCTGAGTGTTATTATTGCAAGAAGAAGGGTCACCTGAAAAGGGATTGTAGGAAAAGGATAAAGGATGAGAAAATTTTTCAAAAGGACTATGGGTGTCGGGGGCTTTTCATTTTGGGGACAAGGACATCTAATGAGCCCTTGATAAAGTTAAAGGTAGGTCCCCACAAACAAATGATAACCTTTTTGGTGGATATGGGGGCGGAGAGGAGCACAGTACAAAAATTACCCTTGGGGTGCTTAAAAAGCCTGGAGAAAATGTTGGTCATAGGGGCAAAAGGAGACCCATTTAAAGTACCTATAATAAAAGAAGTAGAAATAGAGTCTGAAAATAAAATTTGTTTGGGAAATTTGTTATTGATAGAGGAAGCAGATTACAATTTATTGGGCAGAGATGTGATCATAGCCCTTGGGGTAAACCTAATTGTAAAAGACTCACAATTAGTGGTAAGCTTGTACAAACTAACTGAAGCAGATGAGAGCAAAATTGATCCCAGGGTTTGGTACTCCCAAGGGGAGGTGGGGAGGCTGGAAATAGAACCTATTACAATTGAAATAGAGAGACCAGAAGATCCAATTAGAATAAAACAATACTCTATTTCCATGGAGGGGTGGAAGGGGTTGAAACAGGTGATAGACGACCTGGTGAAAAAGGGAACTTTGGAGCCCTGCATGTCGAAGCATAACACCCCCATTCTGGCAGTTAGGAAAACAGATGGGAGCTACAGGTTGGTGCAGGACCTCAGAGCAGTAAATGAGAGAACAAAAACCAGCTTTCCTGTGGTTGCCAATCCTTACACCCTCTTGAACAGGGTCTCCCAGGAGGATGTGTGGTACAGTGTAATAGGCTTAAAAGATGCCTTCTGGGCATGTCCCCTGGCTGAAGGAAGCTGGTACTTCTTTGCCTTTCAGTGGGAGGACCCCGAGACAAATAGGAACCAACAACTTAGATGGACTTCTCTCCCGCAAGGATTTGCAGATTCACCAAATCTATTTGGCCAAGCCCTTGAACAATTACTAAGCCAATTTGTGCCAGTGGAGGGAACTAAATTACTACAATATGTTGATGATTTGTTAGTGGTTGGCCAAAAGGAGGAGGATGTGAGGGAATGTACCGTTGCCTTGTTGAATTTCCTAGCAAACAGGGAGCTCAAGGTCTCGAAGTCTAAATTGCAATTCACAGAATCAGAGGTAAAGTACTTGGGACACTGGATATCAAAAGGTAAGAAGAAACTGGATCTTGAAAGGGTGGCAGGAATTATAGCCCTACCTTCTCCCCAAACCAAAAGGGAAATTAGGCAATTGCTGGGGCTCCTGGGATACTGCAGACAATGGATTGAGGGATATAGTAACAAGGTAAAATTTTTGTATGAAAGACTTAACACTGAGATTAAAATGGACTGAACAAGATGAGCTGGGGTTTAAAGAACTAAAAGAGGCTCTGATGTCAGCCCCTGTATTAAGCCTACCAGATGTAAGGAGACAGTTTCAATTGTTTGTAGATGTTCATAACCATACTGCCCAAGGTGTGCTAACTCAGGACTGGGCAGGAGCCAAGAAACCTGTGGGATATGTTTCAAAACTTCTGGATCCGGTAAGCAGGGGGTGGCCTACTTGTTTGCAAGCTATTGTTGCTGTTGCCTTGTTAGTAGAGGAGGCAAAGAAAGTAACTTTTGGGGCCCCTCTGGTGGTTTACACTCCACACAATGTAAGGAGCATACTGCAGCAAAAAGCAGCTAAGTGGCTCACAGATGCCAGGCTCCTGAAATATGAAGCTATCCTAGTTCACTCACACGACTTAGAACTAAGGACCACTACAGCCCAAAATCCAGCCCAATTTTTGTTTGGTGAAGCATTGGAGGAACCTTTCCATAATTGTGCAGAAGTAGTGGAATTGCAAACAAAGATAAGGCCAGATTTGGAAAAGAAGGAACTCGAAGATGGAGAAAAATGGTTTGTAGATGGATCATCAAGGGTGGTGGAAGGGAAGAGAAAATCAGGATATGCTATCATAGATGGAAACTCAGGTAAAGTAGTAGAATCAGGCCCTCTGAATGCTAGCTGGTCTGCACAAGCCTGTGAGTTATATGTAGTCCTGAGGGCACTGAAAAGGCTAAAAGGGAAAAAGGGTACAATATTCACCGACTCAAAATATGCATTTGGAGTGGCACACACGTTTGGGAAAATACGGGAGGAGAGAGGTCTAATTAACGCTCGGGGCCGAGGGCTGATCCATGGGGAAATAATAAAACAGATTTTAAAAGCTATCAGGGAGCCAGAAGATATATCCATTGTCCATGTGAAAGGGCATCAGGTGGGTATGTAATTCCAGACCAGGGGGAACAACTTGGCAGACCAGGAGGCAAAGAGGGCAGCACTTCTCACAGTAAGTACCCCTGAAATCAGGGAAGAGGGAACTCAGGAATTCCTCCCAAATCCCTCCCCAAAAAGAAATTGAGGGATTCTAGAAAATAGGGGGGAAACTGGAGGAGGGGAGATGGAAATTACCTGATGGGAGGGAACTGTTGCCAAGGGAGCATACTAAAAAAATTCTATGAAGACTACATCAGTAAACTCACTGGGGATCCCAAGCATTGGCAGAACAATTTTTAAAATTCTTTGGATGTAAAGGTATATATGAGCTAGCCAAACAAGAAGTATAGGGGTGCATGATATGCCAAAGGATCAACTGGGCCAAATTCAAACAGACGGTCTTAGGGGGACTTCCTGTCACCTACAGACCGTTTGAAAGGATCCAGGTGGATTTCACCGACCTACCGAAAATAGGAAGATATAAATTCTTATTGGTAATAGTTGATAGACTAACCCACTGGGTTGAAGCCTTCCCCCGGGCAAGAGCTACAGCCCAAACGGTGGCCAAAGTGTTATTGGAAGAAATCATCCCACGGTATGGGGTAGTGAATCACATAGATTCCGATCAAGGCACCCATTTCACTTCCAAAATTATTAAATAAATTTCAGAAGCCCTAGGAATCCGTTGGCAGTATCATACCCCATGGCACCCCCAGAGCTCAGGGCAGGTAGAAAGAATGAACCAGACCTTGAAAGCACAGTTGGCAAAATTGATGTTAGAAACAAAGATGTCCTGGGTACAGTGTCTTCCTCTAGCTTTGTTAAACATTAGGACCATGCCTCACTCAGAAACCGGACTATCGCCGTTCGAGATGCTGTACGGAATGCCGTACCAACATGGAATGCCTGTGGGACATCCTCAAATAGAGGACAATCAAATACAACCATATTTAATAACTATTAACCAGAACTTACAGGATCTACGGAAGAGAGGACTGATCCCTCAGAGCACCCCCTTGGGGTTCGCCATTCACCGAATAAATCCTGGGGATAAGGTTTTAGTCAAAACCTGGAGGGAGGTCCCTCTGGCACCACATTGGGAAGGTCCCTTTGTCATCCTTCTCACCACAGATACAGCATTCAGGACTGCAGGGAAAGTTGGACCCACACCTCGCGGGTAAAGAAGGTAGAATCCCCCAACACTGCTCCAGAGTGGAAGGTGTCCTTCTCACCTGGGGACTTGAAGATCAGACTGCAGCAGCGACCTAAATGACCGAAGAGCATCAGATAAGTTGCACCATGCCAGACTGTGAATGTTTCCCCTTTATACATTTTCAGTGTGTATATTGTAAACAGATTTGGGTAACTCGCTGTCGGGGGGAGGCGACCAAAGGGGTTGTGCACTAAGTGTTTGGAGGAAGAACAGAAAGAGACAAGCAGCCTCTTAGTGTTTGCCACTTGTGCCAGGTTGTTGGAGCTGGATTCTCCAGATTGGTATCTCATATACAAAAAGGGGACAAAAGGGAAATTGGATGCCAAGGCAGAAGTTCTTGCAACTGAGTGCAGGAGGACCAGAAAAGTACCTTGCTGGTCAGACACAGTCAAATTGTCCAGGTGGGGTGTGTATAAACGAAGGTTGGCAGCTCGGACTATTGAAACCCCTGAAGCATACGCCTGCTGCCGAGAAGATGGTTTACCCCATCGCTGGTTGCTCCCCCGCGGGTGAAGGGCAAAGCAGAGGGGTATTCCTGTGGGGGATCGTAATCCTAGTAGTCCTGAGCCAAGCCATGTGCCGAGTGGACGGGTTGCACCCCGAGAACCCGCAGAGGCAGAAACCCCAGAATGAATGCAAACAGTGCCTGCAGGTGGTACTGAGAGGACAAGCGACCTCAAAGACCATAGAGTACCGTGCTCAATTTGATTGCCAAGGGGGAAAGCCAAAAGGGTATTGTTCTTTTAATGGCACTCAATTTAAAGTCTGTGAATTGGAAGGGGGCGTGGTGTGTCACAATCCGAAGGTAAACCCTAAGGACCGCCTGTCCAAAAACGAAGACAAGGCAAAAGGCTCCTCCACTCACTACATGCACAAACGAGAAATAGGGGGAATGCCAACTATCTCGGTGTGTGATCAATGCAATTGAACGGTATGGGTAGGTGGAAAAAAGAAATCCACCTTTCTGGCATACTATCAGGTCAATAAACTATGTTATGATAAAAGTAAATTGGGAATCTGCACTGTGGGAGGGAAAATGTACTGGGTAGGAAAAAACCTAAATCATGAGGCAAAATCCTTTATAGGTAATGAACCCATAGTCCTAGACATCCTCAAAAATGATGACAACAGAATTTGTTTGCAGTTTGATGAAACCTTTTGTTTTTCAAAGAAGGAGGAAGGACTTGATCCAGAAAGCAAGGTACAGATGCTGACACAGGAACTAAAAAGGCAAGAGGCAGAGACAAGAAAAAGAAAAATGGAGCAGGAAAGGTTAAAGACTCTTAGTGAACATTATGAACAATTGGAAAAACAATATAATGATTGGGGGCTGCCAGCCCCAAACCAGAATTTATTTATAGATTTAATGCAGGAGATCGCCACGGAGCTAGGACTCTCTAATTGTTGGATCTGTGGAGGACTAAAGTCAGCCGAGAGGTGGCCCTGGAAAGGTGAGAGTTTAACTCCGGAACAGCTTCTAAAATGGGACAATACTCAGATCTCTAAAACTATACAGAGACCTGAAGGGTGGATATTGGATAAAAGGATCATTGGAACTGTATGTATCAGCAGGGAGGGGAAGGAATACACAGAATTAGTAGGATACACCCCCTGTATATCCACCCTGGTGGTAAATTCAAATGATAAATCCAGGACTTGGCAGCCTGAACTCCCGGCAGGGTTCTGGAGCCAGGAAAGAAAGGATAATTGTGAATTGTTTGAGTCTATTGGACTATGTTGGTATAAAAGTTCCGGAGCTAACCCTTGCCAGTCCTTGGAAGGGCTGCGGGAATACTGGAAAGACCCCAAGAAAGTATATAGGTGGAAAGCTCCCGATGGCATCTACTGGATTTGTGGTAAGAAAGCTTATAGTGAACTACCCTGAAAATGGAAAGGTTCCTGTACCTTGGGGATGATTAGGCCTTCCTTTTTCACTTTGCCTCGGACAGAGAGCAATCTGTTGGGAGTCCCTCTTTTTGAAACCTTAGACAGGCAGAAAAGGGATTTAAGAAAAGAATTACCCATGGCTGGGGGAAGTCAGAAGTGGGGAAATGAGGACTGGCCCCCAGAACGAATCATAGAATATTATGGTCCAGCCACATGGGCAAATGATGGAAGTTGGGGATATAGAACCCCCATTTACCTCCTGAACAGATTGATAAGGTTGCACGCTGTTGTGGAAATTGTCTCCAACCACACCTCAGATGCCCTAGAACTACTAGCAAAACAACACTCACAGATGAGGGCCTTTGTGTATCAAAACAGACTAGCTCTGGACTACTTGCTAGCTGAAGAAGGAGGAGTCTGTGGGAAGTTCAATGAATCAGAATGTTGCATAGAAATAGATGACTATGGGGAAACCATCAGATGTTTGGCAGTTGAAATAAAAAAAGGTGGCTCATGTACCAGTTCAGAAATGGAACTCCATCCTCCAAGCCTCGTGGTGGGATCAGTTGTTTGGACAGGGGGCTTGGTGGAAGAAGGTGATGTTCTTTATCCTGTGTTCAGTAGCAGGAATAATGTTTTTGCCTTGTCTAATCCCTTGCTTAATACGATTGATTCACTCAGTAGTCCAAGGTATGCAGATTGCGGCCATGCCCACTGATCCAGAACTTGCTGGAGGAAAAGCTGGCCAGATCTCTAGGATTATGAAGCTGGAAGAGAAAAGTCGGGCTGCTGAAGAGCTGGAGAAATTTGAGGAGAAAATAAAAGAGGAAAACATATCATACCAAAAGTATTGTGAAAAAGTACAGGAGGAGTCTGATAGATATGATGAAGATTGGTATTAGAATTCAATTAGTTGGGGAATAAAGGGAAAAGGGAAAAGCACATCATTTAATAAAAATTAGTTGTTAGAAAAATGGGAAAGGGAATAGACACGAATTTAATGAGTTAATAAAGAGGATTCATCACCGGGTGAAAGACTATGTTTGAATATGAAGTTTGAACAGAGACACAATGCACCTGCCGCCGGGCACAAAATACAGTATAAAACTCGGACTCAAAACCCTGCAAATCGTGGAACAGGGCAGGATTGCACCTTTGCTGTCGGCCGTCTGTTTCACCCAACATTTGAATGTTGTTCCGTGGCTGTCCCAGATAGATCTTTGAAAATGGAAAAATAAAATTTATTCTTTTTATCTGATTGGCTAATATTCATTTATAACACATCTTACTTCATCATTTTGAGACCCTGCCCCATAAAAAGGACCACCGACCCATTTCAAAGAACAAACTACGCATGCTTAATTGCTTTTTGGCTGATTACCATACCAAGCGGGGAATGGGATGTACCAGAGTTATGAATATGCATTTGTGTTTTGGGTATTCAATACTCCTGTACATAAAAAGACCCTGTGATCATCTGTAAATTGTGGTGTGTATTTGGGAGCTATCCCGCACGCTGCCCGGCGTTGTAATAAACATACACTTTCTAACTTTAAGCTGTTAGAGAGTCTTTGTCAGTCATAGTTGGATATCAATATTAGATCAATATCCGTATTTTTAATAAATCATTTGGCGACCGCGGCAGGACCTGCTCTCTCTGGCCAAGGGGCCATAGGGGTCTGGGACCCCTCAGGGCGCCCGCCCAGAATTTCCTGGGAAGAGGGCTCCCGTGGCCCTGCTGACACCCTGGGGAAAGACCAGAGCCTGCTGGAACTACGGACAAAATATATGTTTACAGAAATTTGAATTAAAAATCCGGTACCTTTGAATAGAGGCAGCTTATAAGTCATAAGAGACGTCTTATGCAAAGCAGAGGCCTGACTGGGTTTTGGAAACTCCACGAGTATTGGTGGTTGTTGTTCCAGGTAAAGCTGGTAACTTGTGGCTGCCTCCCAAGTAGGGGGGGGGCAGAGGCGGCAAGAGACCACCAGTGTTGTTGGTTTTAGGAGCAGTGGTGGCTCCGATTTCGGCTTGTAGTTTAAAAGGTGCACCTTGGTAATCCATACTCTGAGGGACTAGCCCGAGTTTTGAGACACGAAGGGTCCCATTTTGGGTTGTGATCCCGCGCACCGGATATGTGTGTGTATTGCAGATGGATCCATGTTTGTTTGGTGGTGGTCTCGTAGGTTTGTGATTGTGTGTGCTTAAGTGGAAAAAGAATCATTCGTGTACCGTATGTGTTATGATGTGTGACAGTTTGTCTTGTAGGCATTTTGGTTTGTGTAATTTTGGAGTGTGTTGCTAACCTTTGTAAGTGTTTTTAAAAGTTTTGCAAGTTTAAAGTTGTAAGAGATTTTAAAACCCCCACCGATCTGCGGAAGAATACCTCTGTCTGAGAAAGCCGAGGGATTTGGGGCTTATGCCGTGACTGAACTGTGTCACAGAGAGTGTTGTGTGTAAGTTTTGACTGTGTAACTGATAGTGTGATTTTAATCAGTGTGTTGTTCAGTAGAAAAACATCTATGGGTGAATAAACTGTTGTTTGTAAGTAAAACAAGCAAGGTAAAGGGGTTTGGTGTTTTTTCTCTCGAAAGTCTAGCCCAACACACTGCAGTGATCGAGGTATTACCAGGGTTGGCCTGAGATAAAAAGGAAGTCGGAGTATAGAGAGAACGCAGATCAAGCCAATATGGTTAACAGATACGTTCTTCTTTATTCAGCTAAGATGGCAGGTTATATACACTTCTACATAGTTTACAAACACAGCAACTCTTCATTGGCATACAGCAGAGAAAAGAATGCAAACACTTATTGTTGACCAAACTCTTAAGGCAGCTACTGGTGTTCAGACTACTTACTATACATGTTATCTATTAGAAACCTCTCTGTGCCTTATTAACACCCTAAGGGGCAATTCTCACTGCGTCAGAGACTTGGCAGCTGAATTTCCACCTGCGCCACTGAGGCCTTACAGGCCTTCATCTGAGGCCCAAGCTAGGTGATTCACTCACAGTCCAAATATTCACTATCTTCAAAAACTCTGCTACATCGAGGGGATTTGTTGCCCTGGTAACCGGAGAGGAATCTAGGCTTTGCAGCCTCAGACCGTCTCCCTTAGCTTCTTGTAAAACGCCGAGAAGTTTTTGGCGAGTGAAAAAAAAAAAAGAAATATTCTTATTTGTTTGTGAGGGTTGCAGTTGCCAGAGTGTGTAATAATAAAGTGCTAGTAGCTTGGTCCTCAACCGCAGAGGAGCGGAAAAGCAGTGAGAGATCAAGGTCTCCCCCCCGCTTTCCTGCGGAAGGATCTGTGCTGCGTCCCAGCCGAAATCCTTGGGATTTTGGCGAGACCTTGTTAAAACTTTTGATCAAATGTGTTTAGGGTCGTAAGAGACCCCGGACTGTTTCCTTTGTGAGCCTAAAACTGTTGGTGTTTGGAGTCAAGTCCCTGCGGAAAAGGGAAACCTGGTTGGTGTGCAAAGAACGGGGAGCCCAGTGCCAGCAGAGGTAGCAAAGGAATTTAGTGTGCTGAGATAGCCGTGATTTACACAGCGATTCACATACTGAGTGCAGCATAGAATCGTGGTATTTCTGCTGGAGCTCGGCTGGTACTTTGTGAAGCTCACATTTGATAATTTTAAATGAATTTTGATAGCAATATACCCAAGGCAAGGCATAACAGTAGACCTGGTTTAATGAGTGATTGATAACCAACAATTTGAGTGAAGTGCCTGGCTTATTGTGTGGAGGGTTTTTTTTTTGTTTGTTTAGGTTTTTTTTTGTTTTGTTTGTTTTGTTTTGGTTTGGTTTTTTTAATAATAAAAAGGAGGGGGTTTTTTCCTTTCTTTTCTTCCTTTTTTTATGTAACCATAAGTTCTTTCCTCTACAGCTGATGCTTCGAACCTTGTTTTGAAGAATGACATACTGCTAATTTTTTTCTTTTTAAGATAAACAAGCTGTTTTTTTTTTTTTTTCCTTTTGCTCGTTAAACTGTATGCTCAAGAATAGGAGGTACAAGAATTGGGAGGCTGGTTCAGAAGAGTTCCCCCACCCAAGGATGGGATTTCAGGCATCTTAAAGAAACCAGTAAAAATTCTTAAAGTTGAGTGTTGCCAGCATATTTTTTGTACCAGAGGAATACCAAGTGGAACTTAAGAACTGGGATAAGATCAAAAAGCATTGGGAAAAGAAAATTCTAAACATGGGGGCAAATGAGAGCAAAAAGATTCCCAAAGGAAGCCCTTTGGGGTGCATTTTAATACACTGGAAAGAGCTGGTGGGCTATGATGGTACAGAAACCAAAAGGGAACTGGTTATGTACACAGTGGTGGCCACTCTATAAACTTGATGAAGGAGTGAAGTGGCCAGCAAATGGTACACTGGACTATGAGACACTATTACAGTTTATGCTTTTCCTGTGACGGGAACAAAGGTGGTCAGAGGTGACTTATGCAGACATGTTTTTCAGCCTTTGAAATCACCCTGAGTGGCAAAGGGATTGTGGAATGAGGCCACCATCAGATCCTTTAGTATTGGCCCTTGAAAAAGACAATAAAGCTAATAAAGGGAAGCCCAAACCGTGTTGCAGCACCTGCTCGATAAATCAGAGGTGCACACATCCTGACAAGGTATACCAAGTAGAGGCTTTGGAACAAGAGACAGAAGGCATACTTAAACCACCCCCAAAGAGACAGGAAAGGAGGAGGGTGGTGGGAAATGCAGATTCAGAACCACCATTAACCCCAACCTCCCCTGCTTCATCTCTAACTTCACCTTCCTTTAGAAGGACAGCAACTGAAGAACTATATCCACCACTGCCTAGCAGTGACAGTGAGTGGGATGAACCTGAACCTCCCCTGTCAGCTCCCAAACTTTCCCCACAAGGGCCTATAGCATCAAGGACCCGAAAACAAACCACAGAGGTCATACAAGCACCTCTAAGACAAGCAATGACCTCTGATGGAGAAACAAAACTGATTAAGGTTCCTTTTTCCTCTATTGATTTAGAGATTTGGGAAAAGAGTGCTAAGGGCTATCAAAGTGATCCAATAGGGGTTGCTAAGAAAATGAAGTTTATAGTCAAGCAGCAT